>JAMPIV010006478.1:0-485000 GCA_024509875.1 Oreohelix idahoensis | reverse complement strand
AGTTTTAACCAGTTAAAGGCTATAACAATTATCCCATATTTTCTAAGGGATGTGAAAATGTATTACTTGGTCTAGAGTACCATGGACACCACAAGCCTAGAACAAAGACTAATTTAACTAAAATGGAGTCTGGAACGGCAGTAAATTTCAGTGCTACTGGCGGTTAAAACTAAAATTAAAACTGAGATTCAATGCTTAATTTTGAAACGCAATTATGAGTGATCTAGCTCACATTACATATAAAGTTTCACTCTGCTTTGCCAGACCTGCGATGGAAGCAGTCATAACTCCGATGATCTATGCCGAAATAAACAGACATGACAGGATATTTAATTATCGCTTGTCAAAAATGCGAAAATATTACCTTACGAGTGTTACTGTTTTGCTGATCTCTCCCTAAATAAATGACAGTTGGTCTCCTATATATGTGTGTTACGTTAGGTTATATAATGTAAAGTAACGTATGTTTGTGGTTGGCGAGAGTGTGTATGTGTACAAGAGTGTCCCGATATGTTCTCTTTCATTTAGGTGAACCAGCGAGATGAAAACCTTAACACTGGTAGTTTCAGCGCGGACCGAGTCTGAATAAAAAAAAATAAATAAAAACAATTAAAAAAAAATAAACTCCAAATTCGACTTAAAAGAAGGCTTTTTGTTTGATTCATGTAGCACAAAGTGGGAACTATCATTCGATAACTGTTGCTTGTGGTCTCTGTCTAAGAATGAAATAAAGCGATTTAGACTTCATTCCATAACGTTATTGGCTAGATAGCAAAGTGACTTCGGCGTGATTTCGATACACCTGTGCCACTTACTTAAGATCTTCTGTTGCCCTTTCATTTCTATCCCCATGTCTCTTCTCCGTGTATTGTTCTGACTTCCTCTACCTTTCTTACTCTAGTGATTGCAGTACCAGGACTCCAATTTAATGCTGTTAAAAGGTTTCATTAAAATGTATCGTATCCATCTCCAGCATGTACTTCTCACCACTTGTTCCACTGGTATTTGTCAGGTTCTTAACATAAATTCCAGATTGGTGATCGTATCTCAATCCTTCTATTCTACACTAGCACTCATTTATGAAAGTCTACAGCTTCTAAGTTGTCACTTTTGTTGTTCTCCATACTTCAGAGTCATACAATGGAACTGCCTTGGCATATGAGTTGATGATTCTGAATTTTGCGTTTCACTTGATTTATTTTCTTCTGCTTCTTCTTCGTACATTCTCAGACGTCCACTTGAATGTTTTCAGAGAAAGCAGCAGTCGATTTGAGGCAATTTAAATCTCCGAAGAGCTTTTCCACTAATAGTACTGGTGTCGGCCAAATGCGCTTTCTCTGTTCCGCATATGTTGGGAAACTTTGAAGCAGATGTCCAGCAGTCATTTTATCAGTGCCACAGTTAACTGATCGATAATTCTATCTTTAGATTGTTGAATAGATGGTATCGCAATATGTTGTGGACAGTGTGGAGTCTGAAGATTTCTTTTGATTTCCATACATTTCCAATGTAGTGAAGTTTCCTTTTTCTTTGTATTTTCTTAATTTGATATCCCTGTTTGTTCCTCCAACTTTGTCCACACACACACACACGCATACACACACACGCACGCTCGCATTTATATATATGTGTGCGCGTGCGTGTGCGTGTGCGTGCGTGCGTGCGTGTGTGTGTGTGTGTGTGTGTGTGTGTGTGTAAACTCCACATTCTGATTGGATGTTTCTCGATGTGGAATCTTGCTATAATTTTCCGCATCAATTCTCATAATTACTATCACCTCCCTTTTTTTTTCAGACCCAATTTATGTGAACTCTGACCGAGTATTTGCATTTTGTTTTGCATCTGGTTGTGGTTATGAGGGCAGAAGTGCAAGGTCATAAAGAAAATATTAAAATATGTGAACTATCAAACACCCGTGTGTTACCGAACGAACGAAATCTTTATTTCATCAGGGTAAAGAAATAGGCATAATTGCCTTTTTACATTTCTGCCCTACAATACAATTTTCAGTGTGTTAAAAATTAAAATATTAACAACTTCAGACAGGATCAATTAATAATATCATCACAATCAGAAACAAACCACCTGCATAACTAAAACAACTTCGGAATGGCAGAAAACGCACAGGAAAAGCCTAAATCTATGTCATAACCCTCCACTTCTAAAGGAGCATAGGCCTTCAACAAATAGGGGCCCGAAAGCAGGGTAAAGAATGGTAACACTGTATCCTATTAGGCGTATCGTAAAGAGTGGCTAAGGAGGGAAGGGCATGGGGCTAATTACCTCATCCTGTACAAAAAAATATTTTTTTTACCACAAAAACTTCAACAAACACTTTGGATAAGTCGAATTCAGAATATAAATCAACTCAGCCGCCCAAGAAAGAAGAAGGTCTTCTGGAAAGGAGACTCAAGAAGTAGCCCAGAGAAAGCCGAAAGGAGCCTGGGTTGCCAACTAAACTTTTTTTTTTTTTTTTTTGACTAGAAAAATCTCCAGGGTTGACATCGAGAACGTTTGCACTATAAACGAAAACAATGATGAGGGAGACGTGGAAAGAACTAGATCTGATGGCACGTGACAGAAAGACTTAATACGTGTTTGTTGAAGGCCTATACTCTTGGTGAGCGAGAGGGTATTGACTGATTAAATGAATGATTGATTGATTGATTGATTGAGCTCTTAAAATGACGGATAAAAATTATATTGAGAAATAAAACACAGAATCAAATTGCCATATCAGGTTAAGAATAACAAAACTAATATTTAGCAATAGAAGAGAGAAAGAGGGTCTTGCAGTGGTAAATAGAACCAGGGCATACTCAAAGTATTTGGTACTCGGGGGTGGGGGGGTAATCATTCCTTTGGCTATTTGAATCTCCGTAGAGCTTTTCCACTAATGGTACTGGTGTCGGCCAAATGTGCATTCTCTGTTCCGCATATGTTGGGAAACTTTGAAGCAGATGTTCAGCAGTTATTTTATCAGTGCCACAGTTACACTGATCGGTAATTCTATCTTCAGATTGTTGAATAGATGGTATCTCAATCTGTTGTGGCCATAAATAAACATTCCGAAAAAAATATATTATGCTTGCAAGTAGATTTTTAAACTGAACAATATTAACATAATAGTGTCCGATGTCACCCCGGGCGGACCTTACCCTCACAATCCCCTCCCCTCTCCTGTTAGTATGACACTGTGTAGAACAAAAACTGCTGCAACGATGCAGATGAACAAACAAACAGAAACATTTAGCATCAGGAATAGAGCTTTCATTGAGAAGGATGATATGCATACCATGAAGAGCGAATAAGTGAAAAATAAATAAATAAATAGATGGAGGAAAATAATAATACAAGATGGTTGTTAACAAAAGTAAAATGGAGGTGGGCAAAACGCATTGGACGGTGCAAACTTAAGATGGTTTTTTTTTTTTAAACGGAGAACTATGGGAAATTATCATTATTTTCCTTTTCGCTCCTTGTGGAGCATAGAATCACCATTGAAGCTGGTTTATTTCAAGGACGTCTGCACAAAAACATCAACATTTCCTTGAAGTGGTGTTTTCAATAGCAATTTGTTTTACATGTTGAGGAACGGGAAATATGAAGGGCAAAAGAAACGCAGGACGCTAAAATAGAAAGACCTGGAATGTCATTGCAAGATGAAACAATGATCGTCTGAAATCCTGGAATGTAGTAAGGACAGTTATAGGGTTAACTGATCGTCAAGACTACCAGTAATTGCACATGATAATGATGGTGAATTAGCACTTAAATTTAGCAGTGTAAAAAAAAATATTTATTTGCTGCTTAGAAAATTAGAATCAATTTTCTTTTTCACTTGTAGAAATAGCAATAGCAGCAATGAACTTTAAATAACATTGTTGCCAACAGTTTCAGCAGCAAGTAATGCATTTTAAAATATTTATTTTCCGTCATTATCAGTGACACATCTCTGGAAAGCCACCGCAACTTTCAAGATCATTTCAGTCAATTATGTATAAATTATAACACACAGACATTTCAGCGACACCTGTTCCAAGTAATCCAAGGTAAATGGACACTGGAAATGAATCAAATTATATTAAATTAAATGATTAATTAATTTTAGAATTTCAGTCATAAAACATGAACCCCATTGATTTTCTGTTGTCGCGAGAGGTTCAGATGTTATTGAAAATAGGAAGATATCCTGGACATACAGGTGTATCAGATGATACTATGATAGTGCCAGATAAGAGTCTGGTCTTATCAGTAATACCCCCTTCTCTGAAAAGTAAGGGTGTATAGACAACAAAGGTAGGGTCAAGCTATGTAAGTTCCCAGAGAAGATGGTGATGTAGTACTCTTGAGTCCCTATCTGCTACCTCTCCTGATCCACCTCTGTGATTATGGTAGATAATATTGTTTCTGACTCTGCTAGGGGAATTTATTTAATTAAAATTAACCAACATTGAATAAAAACTTAACTTAAAGAATTTAAGTAAGTTTGCTGGTAAATATTTACATTTTATTTATACATGAACTCTTTTCTGTTTGAAAAGTTTTTCTTTTAAAAATCAAATATTTTACAAAACCACTTGTAAATGGAACCGCAGTAGCATAGTGGTTAGTGCACTGGCTTCCAAGCGCAGTGGTCTATGGTTCGATCCCCAGATGAGGCGGGAATTTTTTAGGCCACAAACGGTTCCTGGGTCGACCCAGCCCCAAATGGGTACCAGAGCAACTCTGGGAAGGTTAAGGCGGCCGGCATGATGCCGACCACATCACCCCTCGTGTGCCGACGGTCAAGATAATATGGGCCTAACACCATATTCCCAATATGCCTCAATGGGCGTGTAACGGGTTCCTTTACCTTACTTGTAAATAAATAAGAACAGTTCAACAAATGTCTTTCACTTGTGTTAAGATGTCTATCATTTTGTAGACAGTTTAGCTTGCTTGATCTTTCACTGAAGAATTACTAGTGTTATTAGTTCAATTTAATTGAAGCTCTATACTGTTCTGTTCATCACGAACTGGATGCGTTTATTTTGGTGAACAGGCATACGCTACACAGTTGCCTTGAGAGCAACTTAACTGAGTCACTGCAGATGGCTCCCTCTGATGCTGGAGAGAATCTTCAGATGAAAACCTTCCAACTGTTACACACGATATGGCTGGCCCTCTACCATAGACTGGCACTGCATTCGTTGCACTTTCAGTAAGAGAAGCCTCTTCTTATTTGTTGTAGGCTTTAAGTTAAAGGATTAAACCTGAAACGAAGTCAAACGCAATCCCTGTATTTACCTATCAATATCCCTCTATGACACAGATGGGGACGATAGACAGTTTCAGACTAGCGTGCTAGCAGATGCACAAGGTATAGTATAGTAGCAACAATCATTTTAGTTCAATGTGATCATAATTTTCTTCTACCTTCTTAATTATCATTCGTTTCCCATGATTCGCCTCCATACAATAATTTGGTTGCGAATAAAACTACTAAGTAATAGGTCAAATTATACAGTACTTCAATCCCTTTCATCCTTCCTTATGTTCCTGGTAGGTGTCTCATTCAATTCAAGAAATACTTCTTTAAATACAGGTCTAAACTCATAGACACACTTGGCCATCATTCTCAATATTTTAAATATTTCCGAAGGCAGGCATTGCCTCTAGAATTACACATGAGTCTGTAAGTTTCACCAGTACACACTATCCATTCCTAACACATCTATACACATCTTATCGCACAGATGGATTAATCAATAGAATTACACACACACACACACACACACACACACACACACATATATATATATATATATATATATATATATATATATATATATATATATATAGAGAGAGAGAGAGAGAGAGAGAGAGAGAGAAAGAGAGAGAGAGAGAGATTCATTCTTACCCTCAGGCACACACAGAGACGAGCCCTTAATGGTTGATTAAGTCTGCTAACAGGTTGTAAAGTTTATGTTTTCACTCGCACGCTCTGTAAGTGTCAGTCTGTAGAGAAGTGTACAGAGTTGTTGAGATCAGGTATGCTCCATGTTTACCCAGCGGTAAATGGGTAACTCACCCTAGTCCTGAGTTAGGGAAGGCAAAGGCAGCTGTAAATAGTAGTTTCCCTCTAAGGCTCCAGGGGAAGCAGGCCCTAAGCTTGGTCACTTCAACCGACGCAGGATGGTGTGTGTATGGAGTAGAAGTGTAGAGTGTGATTCTCGCGAATGGTGTACTGTTCGTGTTCTGACCAATTTAATCACTCATACACTTGTGTCTACAAGGCACCAATGCAGACTGCTGGAATCTTTGTTTACACAATTTATTCAGACGTACACACTGGAACATAACGAGTACATCATGGGTATGTTGACACATCAATTTGTAGGCATACATAGCAGATCCGAAATCATGACACATTCATAAATAATGGGCAGTACATCAAAAGTTCATTGTCATGATACATTATGGCCGCATCCCCTATCTGACTAAACGCGTCAGTGAAGGCAGATCGGTAAATAACTAAAGTTGCTTGACGTCCATAGTTTGTAGTATATTATGGAACCACGAAAAGGGGTTTCTATCAAGATTGAGATCTCTTTGTCACTGTCCAAGTAATAAGATACATGCCCCGTTCTTTGGACAGAAATCAGAAAATATGATGACAGGAATACAACATGGCCGCCTCCCTGAGTTGCCGCTCACTCACTCGTAGGAAGGTGAATATAAGCCAAAGTTAATTTATAATATGCATATACATAGTTTCATAAATGTTTCCATACAGCTCTACGGTAATCAGGTGAATTCACGTAGCCCTAACCGCTGTAGGAAAGCCTGTCATCTTCGTCGATACAAAATACGACCCTGGCGATACGAAGCACAATGTTCCATCTGGGTCTAATCGACGTGAGATCATCAAAAATAGGGTCTGGCAATACATGGAGTCCGAATTATACATTGTACCGTACCTTAGGAGAGTCTCTAACACAAACTCTAGTAGAGACACAATCTCCCATAGAAGAAAACCACTTCATAACTAAGTTTTCCTTAAGAATCTACCAGCCCTTGGAAAATGCGTACCCGCCATTTTCACGGTACATCGGAACTCATCACGACTTCTCAAGACAACTCATACTTCCGCTGGAGCGGAATAACAAGAATCTAGTCCCGCCTACCCATCCAAAATATACAATATAGGACTGATTCTACTTGTACTAATAATATGTAATACATATGAATTCAGGCCATAAATATAATAAGCAAATTAATCTATTTTCTGGCCCTAAAAAATAAGTACAAACGTAAGAGCAATATCCGTGCGCCGGATCAATATCAAGAACGATTACTCCTATAATCAAAATTGTGAATCAAACATGGATTACCTCGCTTTACCCATAGACAGCATTTTCATACACAAATGGAAATGATATTTTTTTCCATACCCGATTTTTGTAATTTAACATATGCTGCAACACAGGTAACATATGCTCCTTTTTTGTCGCTCTCTCTGTATTCAAATAAGAGTGATTGACCAGAGTTTGTTAGGCAAGTCTATTTATAGTGTGACCTCGGACGTACGAGATGGGAACCCCGAGGAATGTAATCACGATCAGAAAATATGGATACCTTTTTGCCTATCGTTCAATGTAGGAAAACTACTTTTTAAATTATCTTCGTTATTCCTGATGTGATTTTATTCATCCCAATCTTAAATTATACTTGGAATTAGGCTTTATATATCTATGTATTAACCCTTTAGTTTCCAAATTGCATTTTATTTTATACATAGTTTAAACTGCTAAATTTAGAACACCCTGAAGCTTCGAATGCATTCAACCCAAGATTTCTCCCTTCCTATATTAGTATTAGTAAAAGTATTATTACTTACGGGTAGAGAAACATCCCTAATATTGGTTTGGTACCCTCTTTCAAGTGGTACTTCTTCCAAAATGCCGTATTAAAATTCCGAAGTTAATCAGGTTACACAGATTGGGTTTTGCCATCTTTATTTTTTTCCCAGCGGTAGTAAACACAAGACAAAAAAAAAGCATTTTCATTGGTTAGTGTATCATATCTTTCTACAATGTATGGCGCGCGGTATGGTCAGAATATTTAGAATTCGTGATGTGAGACAGACGTCATTTCACGACATCAGTCAAACTTACGTTTTTACGGCAGATTAAGAAACAAATGTCGTTTTAGTTTGAACTAATGATTTAAACTCATCATTACCTGCCATCTTCGCAATTAAGATCAGCTTCAATGGATCTCCTATGTCTTGTGTATATTGTCTTGATGGTGCTTTCCACTTGTTGCGCTGCCTTCCTCTTGCACATTCTGCTTTTTGCTTCAACTCTTTCTTTCATTAGAATCTTCAGTAAGGTAGTATGTCTTTTCATATGGCCAAAATATTTTAGCTGTCTAAGTTTGATCACCTTCATTCATTCTCCTTTTATTCCTAGGTTTTTTTAAGACCTCTTTATTTGTTTATTTTTTTTATGAGACGTGCCCTATTCTTTTATGTATCTTCTTCTCTAGGGCCTCAATTGCTTGTTCATTGTATGTATGTATATATATATATATATATATATATATATATATATATATATATATATATATATATATATAATATGATATTTGCCAGTACTGTTCAAAAAAAGAAAAAAGACGCATAGCTACTGAATGGCACACACATAGCCATAATTTTGACATTCAATAACTTTATTATATATAATTTATATATATATTAATTGTTATAAATTGCATATACAAGAATACCTTATTACTGTTCAAAAAATCAATAGCTACTGAAGGCACACACATAGCCATAATTTTGACATTCAATAACTTTTTTAATTTAATGAGTTAATTGTTCAAATTGCACACAAGAATACCTTAGGGTTCAACCAATCAATTGACAGTTGTTTTGCATCTGGGTCACGAGAGTTTTTTGGCGTACGGGCTTTCCCGTTAGTAAGGTGTGTGGCCTCCTCTTGCATCGATCAGCGATTGGCATCTCCTGGGCATGGATACTATCAGACGTCTGATGTGGGCCTGTGGGATGGCTGCCCACTCTTCCTGGAGTGCCTGGAACAGATCACGACGATTGGCTGGAGCAATGTCTCGGCGACAAACACGTCTATGCAGCTCATCCCACAGGTGCTCAATCGGACTCATGTCTGGAGACAGGGATGGTCAGGGAAGGGTGAGAATGTTGTTGGCAGTCAGGAACTGCGTGGTCAACCGTGCACAATGGAGTCTGGCGTTGTCCTGTTGAAACACAGACCTCTGGGCAGCCAAAAGTGGAAGGACATGGGGTCGAAGAATTTCATTGACGTATCATTGCGCATTCAAGCCTCCTTCAATGTGCACCAATTGACTCCTTCCGTTGTAACTGATCATTCCCCACACCATTGCACCTCCACCACCGTGCGGCGGAGCTTCATCAACGCAATTTTGGGCAAAACGTTCATTTCGCCTACGGTAGACCCTACGCCGTCTATCATGACGCTGCAACAAAAAGAAAGATTCGTCACTGAACCACACACGTCTCCATTGATTGTCAGCTGCCCAGGGACAATGCTGGTTGGCCCAAAGAAGTCGATTTTGGCGATGGTGGCGCGTAAGGACAGGTCCTCGGTGAGGTCGTTGTGCCCAAAGTCCAGCGTCATGCAGTCTATTCTGGACAGTTTGATCAGACACATGACGTCCTGCAAATATCTGCTTGAAAATGAACTGAATTTTGTGTGTGTAGCGTTATCCTTTTATAGGGTTTCAGTTGCGTAGTCAGTGAATAGTGTTCACCCCAAATTTTGTTGCTTTCACGTGCGCGCAACATGAGCTGTGGTCAAAAATTGCGTCATAAACACTATTGACCACTGCGTTGTAACGATTACAAAAACGAACGCAATTCAGGTCAACACGTGCATTTGACACTGTAAAGAACATTTGAGGCTGGTTTTTATATACCCTAGGACCAAATTTTACTTACAAACTCATAAAAACGCGCCCTCGGATAGCTATGCGTTTCTTATATATATATATATATATATATATATATATATATATATATATATATATATATATATATATATATATATATATATATATATATATATATATATATATATATTATATATATATATATATATATATATATATATATGTTGACTTTTTGCGTGCTGTGCTAATTATCATAGTTTTCGTTTTCTCAATGTTGCTGTCCGATCCATATTCATGACTTATGGTGTTTACAGTTTCACTCGGTCTTGTAAGTCCTGTTCACTTTCAGCTAACAAAACTTATCATCTGCATATCATTGTTACAAATCTTTAACTGATGTTCAGTCCTGGAATTTCCTGTATCTGTCTGAAATTTTTTTAAATTTGTATATGTTAAATATGCAAGGGAACAGTATTCAAAATTGACACACACCTTCAGTTTATATACGGTGAGTAATTCCTGCCAGATTTTACTGTCGCAGTTTGTTCCCTATTGTTGCGGGCTTTCTTTGTTTGAGCGGGCTGATATTGTAGTTTGTTTCAGGCCATGTTTATTTATCGCATCTGTCTTACATGAGTATCGATTTCTGCTACCACACTTGATTCGTTTTATAAATTTCTTTGGGTGTTTGAATATCAATGTTCATGCAATAAACTTTGCATGTATTTTATCTGACAGTGTTATATTATTTCATTTCATTTCTTATTAGCTTGACAGTGTTTGTATTTTCTGAACCGTACCTTGAAGGTCAAAGGTCATTATTACAGAACTGGAACTTTTCAAACGATTTCAGTGAAGAAGTCTTGCTTAGACGACTACAATACTTTAATACTCATTCATCGTTTCATCATGATTTATCAACAATAAAATATAGTTCACGTTACAGAACACCTAATATCGCACAGTACTAGAGTTCAGTTTTCTCAGACATCATACGTCTGTCATTTACCGTATTAAATATCATTCATGTCTTTCACCAACTGTTTGGTATACTTATTATATTGATACAGAATTAATCATTCTGCTAATAGGTCTATTAGGTACACCGTCTAATATACTGAAGTACATTAAAAACGCACCACTATTATATATACTGATACCGAGAAGCTGGGAAAAAAAGGTGTGGGAATGGATTTTCCCCGTGTTTGTCATGAGGTAGAGAGCGAATGGCTGCTGGAATGGAAAGTGCACTATTCAACCCACGGGTTTGTGTACATACATGAAAACAATGAAAGTTACACGTGCAACACGATTCCCAACAGCTATGACCCTGAAAATGTGTACGCGTTGTGGCAGTATACTCGGTATAAAAAGGCCGTTGAGACAAAACACCCAGTACATGTGCTTGAAATGCCACGACTATCTGAAAACGACCGCCAACGAGCCATTGGTATGTTGGAGACCGGAATGAGCTCACGGGCCATTGCCAGAAGGATGAATTGCCACCACAGCACTATTGTACGTCTCAATGAACGTTACGGAACCACTGGCAGTTCCCTGGATAGACTTCGGAGTGGCCCACCACGAGTTACTACCCCTGCGCAAGATCGTCATATTGTGCTGAGTCACCTAAGGAATCGTTCTCTCCCGGCAAGTCAAACAGCAAGAGCAATAGTGGGTAGACGTGGGCAAGTCTCTCGAATGACAGTCATACGACGACTCAGGGATACAGGCCATACTGCAAGACGACCATATGTTGGGCAAAACTTGACTCACAGACATCGTCAGCAGCGCCTGCAATGGGCAGAGCAACATGTCAGATGGACTTGACTGCAGTGGAATGCTGTCCTATTCACAGACGAGAGCAGATTCAACATATCTTTGCTGATGGACGTATGCGGATTTGGCGACGGTGTGGAGAGCGCTTTGCAGATTGCTGTGTTCGTCAGCACAACCGATTTGGAATGGCAGTATTCACATTTGGGGAGGATTCAGTTTTCACTATCGCTTGCCTCTTCACGTCTTCCGTGGAAATGTTAATGCTGTGACATATCGAGATGAGGTTCTGGATGCATTGATTGCTCCTGCGTTCACAAATTATCCAGACTTGCAGCTTCTCCAGCAGGATAACGCACGTGCGCACACCGCATGCATTACGCAGCAATATCTACTGCAGAAGAACATTGTGACGATTGATTGGCCTGCCCTATCACTAGACATGTCCCCTATAGAACATCTGTGGGACGAGCTTGGACGCAGAGTCTACAGGCAAGGTTCTCCAGCTAATCTGCAACAGCTCGAAGCTGCTCTTACACGTGAATGGGACTTGATTCCCCGGAATTTCCTTCAGAGACTTGTGCATTCCATGCGGACCCGCTGCCAAGCTTGTTTGCAAGCACACGGTGGACATACCAGATACTGAGGATAGTGTGAATGAATTTTTTTTATTGGTTGCATTTTTGGTTTTCTCCCTTGCCTGCACAGAATGCAATGAATTTCATAACAATCAAATGTACAAATTAATGACCAGCATGAATTCATAGGAAAATGAATAAAGATTCCAAATATGTAAACTTGTAAACACTTATATTCACATTTCACACTCTGTACCTGAATTATACAGGTGGTGCGTTTTTAATGTGCTTCAGTATATATTAATTTACTTTGGCATTCATAGCCCGGCTCTATCAGTCTTATATATCCTAACTGCGTTTTGCATTTCATGACTTACGTTAATCATAAATGATTGCGGTTTATATTACCGACTTATATCTTCGGACTCAATGGTCCTTATACCTTATTTATTTATGCTTTACTAGCTCTTACAATACCGCAATATAATCTATAGTTATACACTATCATACTATCATACTTTAGTGGCCATGCCACACATTTTAAACTCTGCCGTAAGGCTCGAAGGCCACACATACGACTGTCGTAACTAAGTCTAACGCGTCATGCTTCACTACATGCAAACCATTTCATTTCGGTCTAGTGAGGTGTTGCATGGTGCGACCATATGAATCAAGTTCAAACCAAAATGCTCGCTGACCATGCAACAATCCTCAACATCATCCCCCTCGATCCCAAACGTGACACTTGTGAGATTGGTGGAGACAGAAGTACACGTACGCAATATACCAATATCTAATATTATATATCCTTATAATCATAATAATGTGTACCCAAACATTACACAGACCATGGCATGTGGTACAAGACCTACAATACAAATTTGTGTCTCTATTAACACTAGGCCAATAAAATTGTGACGTAACTCTAAATAAAGTTCTTCGAATACCCATATGACCCGCCATAGGGGAGTCATGACCAGTTTGCAATACCAGCGGTCTGTATTCTTTTGGTACCACAACTTGATGTATAACAGATATACCATCATCGAAATACCTGGTTAATACAGACTTCTTAATTTGAAACCAATGTTTAGATGATCTTGTGTTTTTAATGACCTTTTGCTCTGCCAAGGCAAATAACCGTTGTAGAGACAGATCATTTTTCTGCTTCTCTGCAAAAGCAGCTGGTGTTTCAGCACCAACGCCCTGAGATATGATCTGATCTATTATAGGAATAGGTGGTGTAGCCGTGTCTGCAGCTAACTGTTGCGCTCTAGTTACAACAGCATTTGCCACCAGTGGGTGCAAATCAACCCCCATTGCAATCTCATCAGGAGTGCAATCTTTAATCCCTGGTATATTACCCACAATTATTTCAGCTATAGGGTCTCTCAATATGAGGCCATTGCAGGAATGGTGTGACCACACCAAAGTGTAGTATTAGTCGCTGATACATGTTGTGACTGACAAACATAACATGTATCATCTCTTACAGAGCATGCATTGGCATGATTAGTTCTATCTTTATCATCATCCTTATTGTCAGTACAAGCATTAGCATGCCTATGTCTACTTTTATCTCTCGAGAGAGCTCGGAAATGACCTGTATTTTTTTGAAAGACTTCTTCTTACTATAATAAAAATCTGCAGAATCATCATTCTTGGAGTCCCTACCATATGACGATTTTTGTTTATTGTAATCTTTGTGATATGAATCATTACGATCTCTGCCTTTGTGATACCCACGATACTGAGGTGAATAACCTTGATAACCTCGTCGATAAAAATTTGATGGCGAACGTTGATGAGGGAAGTTGTAAGACCCCTGCATGATTGACGAAAATCAGAACGATAACGTCCGTCAACGCTCTTCGATCGAGGTCGGTGATCATAAGATCTCTGATCGTGGTGAACCGCGCACGCAGGCATAGGATCACGAGAAGATCTGTAGGTATTGTCTACCTAAACGTTCATATTCCGCAATAGAATCTGGATGTCTTTCCTGTAAGAATGACTCAAGTTCATGACTACATGCCGAAAGAACCTTATCTCGTAACATGAGATCCATTAACCCATCATAAGTTTTGTTAATACCAGATAGGTCAATCCATCTGCTAAAGAAATGTTTAATAGATGCAATAAATTCACCAAAGTCAGTATCCTTACTTGGTTTAGCCGCATGGAAACGATCACGAAATCCAGATTCAGTTAACTGGAAATGTCTGAGAAGTGTTTCTTTTACATCAAAATCGTTTCTGCTCTTTTCATCCAGATTCATGAAGCACTGGAGTGAGTCCCCAGTAAAAAAATCAACCAAGAGACTACTCCATCTCTCTTTAGGTACATTCAAACCTGTTACCTTCATGATAAATCTCGACAAGAAACTGTCCATACAGTCGTGATTCCGATCGAAATGAGGCTTCTTCAGCTTAGGATAGAACACAGTTGAATGATCAGATTGCAATTTTGCTAACTCCAAAGCTTTTTCTTTCTCTGCTTTAAGTTGTAATGATTTAAGCTCCATAGCATTTCTATGAGCTTGATCTAATTGAAAAAGTTCCATTCTTCTTATTTCCATTTTCTCTTTTGAATTCTCTTCTCTTTCTCTAACTCTCTCTCTTTATCTTTTTGTTCTCTTTCTAATTCTCTCTCTTTATTTTTTTGTTCTAAATTTATCCATTCCAATTCCAATTTGAGAGACATTTCTTCATCTCTTTGAGCCATTTCTTTCTCTTTAAGTTTCTTTTCTTGGGCTAATTCAAACCTTTTGAGATCCTCTGCCCGCTTAACAGCATCACGCTGTTCTATCCTCTCAACATGAGCTACGTGTTTCTCATACTTAGTCTCTGCATACTCCTCGAGTTCAGCTCCTGATGTACCTAAACTCTTACCAAGGTTAATACATTCTTCTAATGTTGACATGGTTATAGTTTATAATTATCTTACAATAGTATATTAGTTATCCTAAAATATACAACTACTATATAAACTCTAAAATTAATCAATCTGTGATGTAAATATGTCTATTAGGTACACCGCCTAATATATTAATTTACTTTGGCATTCATAGCCCGGCACTATCAGCCTTATATATCCTAACTGCATTTCGCATTTCATGACTTACGTTAATCATAAATGATTGCAGTTTATATTACCGACTTAGGGTCTATATCTTTGGACTCAATGGTCCTTATACTTTATTTATTTATGCTTTACTAGCTCTTACAATACCGCAATATAATCTATAGTTATACACTATCACACTATCAAACTTTAGTGGCCATGCCACACATTTTAAACTCTGCCGTAAGGCTCGAAGACCACACATAAGACTGGCGTAACTAAGTCAAATGCGTCATGCATCGCCACACGTGAACCATTTCATTTCGGTCTAGTGAGGTGTTGCATGGTGCGACCATATAAATCAAGTTCAAACCAAAATGCTCGCTGACCATGCAACAATCCTCAACACCTATAAAGGTTACTGAGTATTCTTATGTCTTTTCCATCAACACCTATGTCTTTGAGGCATTCCATTATTTTTCTCATGATGGACTCAGTTAAGTCTTTTTATAGTTAATGAAGCATATGTAAATACGTTTTTGGGCCTCTAAATATTTCATCACAGAATAGTACACTGTAAACTACCACGAATGTAGTAACAAAAGCGACTATGGAGGGATGGGCATGGGCCCGGTTACACCAATCCTGTAGAAATTTTAAAGCACAAAAACTTCAACACGTGACATGGACAGGGCAAAAAGAGACCAAGAGATGAGAAGACACTGGAGATGGATATGGCACAGTGTGAGGAAACCTGTTGATAGCATTACAAGGCGGTCGTTATTCTGGAATCTCCATGGTAACAGAAGCGGAAGTAGACCAAACAACACATGCAGAAGAGAACTAGAGACAGAAGTGAAAATGATGAGGAAGACATGGAAATAACATGAGCATATAGCACGTGACAGGAGGACTTGGCATGTTTTTGTTGACAGCCAATGCTCCATGGAGATCTAAAGGGTATTGATTGATATATTTTTCTGCTAATATTCTTATACAAAATATTGCCTCTATTGTTCCGTTGTTTCGACGAAATAAAAATACACATCGGCTATACACAACCATTGCAAACTATCAACTTTACTCTACCCCGGAAAATTGGAACAACAATTCATTGACAATGATGATGATGACAATGCTGGAATTGTGATTGATAATGGAACTAATGCCAGGTCAACCAGGACCCCACTGAAAACTTTTGCTCCTCTCCTTTACTAGTGGAATGCGGCATAAGAGTAAGAATGGCCCGATTTAATGCTGATGTAATTCTACACTGAGTGTTATGGCACACCATGAACATGATTTAGGCTGATGACGATGTAGGTTGGATTGAAGATGTGCCTCTGATACAGCAATCAGGGCAACATCATCGGCAAATGCCAGGTCTGAAATACAGACCAGTACCCCACTGAATACTTTCTTATCCTCTCCTTACATGCATGCTGCATAAAGAGTGAGAAAAGGAGGATTTAATGCTGATGTAGATCTCTACACTGTAGTTTATGGAATGACTTTTTTAACATGTAATTTGTGTTGTCAGTTAATGCTTATA
Source organism: Oreohelix idahoensis (assembly GCA_024509875.1). Lineage (NCBI taxonomy): Eukaryota > Metazoa > Mollusca > Gastropoda > Stylommatophora > Oreohelicidae > Oreohelix > Oreohelix idahoensis. The sequence goes on along the minus strand of JAMPIV010006478.1, from coordinate 468,095 downwards.
GTACTGAAGCATGTACAATGAGTACTTGAATGTGTTTGTGCATCAAAAGGAAAGCAGATAAAAGCAACTGTTTTTAATGAAAGAAACAGCATCAAAGATGTATTTAATAATAATCATTTAATCTGCATTTGCTTGTTACATTATCATGATCCCATCATGAACAACAATTGATAATCAGTACCTGAAATTAAAACAAAATTCTAATTAACTCTTTCAATCCCACGGGCCAAGTGGCAACATCAAGGTATGGTACATTACTGTCCGACCTGATGCGTGGTATACCTTTTTGGTTATTGTCCAATTTTCACATGCCTACTGCACTTTTCACAATACAAAATGAACTTATTTGTTGCGTATTAGGCTTACAACTTGTCATACATGGCAACTAATACAGTGCATGAGGCTGGCAACCTCAACATGTAAAATAAATTGCCACAGAAACCACCTCTGCAAGAGCAGGTGACTGCTATGTGCTGGCTTCCTGCAGGGGGACCACTTGCAATGGTGGCTTCACAAATGAAAATGAATAAAGCTTACAATATTCCAAAATATTCTTCTGCCAATTTACAATGATTTTCTACAGGTCCGTATTCTTTTTATCCGAACACCCAAAACAAAAACAAAATATTACATCAAAAGTTTATCTGGGCGACTTTGGGCAATTTTCTAACACATATTGGACTACTTTATGAACGCACTTTGGGTGACTTTTGAAAACGTGTTTTTGGGCAATATCCAGAAACCGAAAAAATCTGGTTTCTGAAACACAGCTATCCCTGAGGATTTGAGATTACAGGAAACATACGTGTATAACGTATAAAACATCATCTTCCAAATATATATATATATATATATATATATATATATATATATATATGTGTATGTGTATGTGTTTACTGCTACAGGCTGTATCCTGTTATATCAAATCCTCAGGGATTCAGGGATAGGGTTGTTTCAGAAACCAGATTTTTTATTTTTTCATGTCTTCAAAAATGTGCTCAAAATACCTCAAAGTCACCCAAAATGTGTTTGAAAACAGCCCAAAGTTGCCCAAAGAAACTTTTGATTTGCAGAATATTTAAGATATTTGGTGTGAATTAAAGGATATAGATCTGTACATTTAAGAACATCACTTGTAGAAAAAAAAATTGTCATCCATTTTCACACGTGGGTAAAGCCTAAAACCCATCTGAGATAGAAAGAGTTAATACGTTTATGATTATTATATTCAGCCACAATATTATTATTGTTAACTATAAGTCAATAAGCGTAATTCATATGTACAATCATAATATTTTGTTTAAAATCTTTTTAATGAAATGGACATAACTAAAAATGATTACCGTTAATAGAATTGACACCTTCAACATTTTTACCATGAATTTTCATAAACGTACAATACAATAAACAAAAGACTAATCCTCATGTTATTCATTTCTTACTCCAAGAAAAAAGCATGTGACACAAAAAATAAACATTCTTCAAGATACTTACTTTGGAACTAGTAACCCACAAAGAAATGAAACAAGGAGAAGAACATGATGGAAATATGTTCAGGAGATACATTTTGTCTGATGGAAAAATTGGCTGAGAAATGATTTGAACAGAAATGTGTTGCCACCATGACCATTGGCAGTTCATCATCACCATCATTTTCCTTTTAGCTCCCAATGAAACATGGAACAACCAATAATGTTGGCTCCTTTGCAGGAAGCCGGCACAAAGCATTTACACAGTCACGGACAGAGGAATCTACTGGGACCAACGGGCTAAACCTTGTAAGTCAGGAAATTAAGAGCATGTAACTTGGTGTGGAAGCATGAACAAGCAGTTAGAAGAAAGAATTGAAGCTCTTTAGAATTGGATATATAGAAGAATAGTACACATATCATAGAAAGAGAAGAAAGCAGAGGTGCTAGAAAAGAAGGACATAATAAAGAAAATCAAAGTTAGACAGCAAAATATTTTGGACATATAAAAAGACATAACAAGCTGAAGACTGTAATGGAAGGAAGAGTTGAAGGCAAAATGAACAAGAACAAGACAGTGCTAGAAGTGGGAAGATAACATCAAGAGGAAGACAGCACTAGAAGTGGGAAGATAACATCAAGAGGAAGACAGCACTAGAAGTGGGAACATAACATCAAGAGGAAGACGGCACTAGAAGTGGGAAGATAACATCAAGAGGAAGACAGCACTAGAAGTGGGAAGATAACCCCAAGAGGAAGACAGTGCTAGAAGTGGGAACATAACATCAAGAGGAAGACGGCACTAGAAGTGGGAAGATAACATCAAGAGGAAGACAGCACCAGAAGTGGGAAGATAACATCAAGAGATAGACAGGAAAGAGTCTGTCAGATTATACCATCAAAACTTGAGACAGAAGACCTTGGAGATCCATTGCAGCTAGCCTTCCATGTGGAGATGGCAGCTGACGATGATGAACATGTGGCACCAGTATATAAGAAACTGTGTATGGTCTTTGATGTATATGTTTATATATGCTCATTATACGTTTGAGACTAAAGAGTAGTATCAAAATTTATCCGAACTCTTTTTCTGCATCAATTTGGTAGAGTCTTGAAATTTTGTATTCTTAAATAACAAAACAAAGATTCAGTAAGAAAATGGAATTACAAATTTTGTATTTTAATTCTCCATGTCCATCAAAAGTTCACTAAATTTGACATTCAGTCATATCACTCTTACAGTCAATTATAAAAGCAATATTCAGTAAGATAACATCATAACATAAATACATATACAACACTTAAGAAATATAATTAAGATATACTGTCGTTGGCTAAGTGACAATATCAAATTTAGTGCATAATTACAGTTAAGAGTTACACAAAAGGAAGCATTTAACCATGTGCAAACATGAGAACCTTTGAGCACACTGTAATTATACTTTCTGGCACTCAATATTTATCACAGCCAATGTCATTTTGATGACATCATATATATTGATGATACTGTGAAATAAACAAAGTTCCAAAATTCCCTCATGCAGAATACGTTTGTGAGCATGCTTCCAAGCAGATACTTAATGCATTTATTATTTCAGGGATATAATCATAAAATATGGAGAAAAAAGACAGAACATGTGAATACATAATGAAATGAGAATAGCAGAATTAAAAAAAAGAAACATAGTACAACAATGACAAAAGAAACAAAGATAATAAAACACTGGGATGAAAAAACTATTAGAATAAAACAATGGAATGAAGAAAAAAAACCAAACAAACAGATGCAACACATTATGTAAGATTCAATAGAAATAATGCAAAATAAATAAGGGAAGTAGAATTAATTTATAAGTTCTCAAACTTATTACTGCATCCCACTTAGACAGTACAAAAGACACAATGGTCAGTCTAGTCAAACATATTATTTCACATGCTAATGACAAAAAACTCAACAAGTAATACAGTAGAAAAGAAATTATTTTCTGATGAGCCATTTTGTGACCCGCTGAGAAATTTCTTCTTGCCCACAATTGGATGGTGTGTCATGCTCCACATATCAGTATAGCATGGTCAATAATTCTTTTCCAAGATTCAGTAAAAGTAGGCAAAATTATTTTCTAAACTCAGAAGTAAACCTGAAACAACTTTCATGAAATTCAGACAATATCCTCATCTTTGAATGCTCCTGCACAGCAAGCTTGCAAAGCACGCCATGAGTGAGGGCACCAAGGCCGCAACTAATGAAGCTTGCACCAAGCATCAACATAATCTTGCAGCGATAGCTTCTTTGGCAATTTGATTTAATGATTGCCAGCCTCATGAACAACCTCATAGTAGTTGCCTTTTGCAATGAGTCTGAGGGTGCAGTAGTTCTATTCATTCCTTGTCTCTTCAGGGACACACATAAGTTGTCTTCAGGGACACACATAAGTTGTCTTCAGGGACACACATAATTTGTCTTCAGGGACACACATAAGTACACGTGGCATTCAGACTATATATTACACTCAAAATTTAATGTCACCTTTTTAGCAACCCTAAAACACAACACTATAAATAAATGTCAAGTACGGCCACAGGAGAGTGAAGTGTTACAGACTTCACCATACTAGGTCCAGTTTTATGAGGTGGCGCGACTAATTCCCCTCCTTGTTGACTCGAGACCTTTCCTTACTCAAGAGTAGTTGAAAAAAAAACAAAAAAAAAAAACAAAAAAAACAACACACACACACACACATATAGTAATACGTCTTACAAGGAGAAGGACAAGAAAAACCTACGTTGCGGCTACAAGGCCTTCGTCAGGGACAGACAAACAAGAGACAGGAGGGAAAGAAAATGAGAATTAAGTAGAGAACATGAAACTATAAAAATAAGAGAAAAAAACTCCCTTAATATTAAGTCCAGTCACATGTGAAGCAAAGCAGGATGGCTGCCACTAAACCGGAAAGAGGAAGTTGACAGTACATAAAGATAAGAAATAATAAAAACAAGGACTGGAAAAGAGTGAGAAAAAAGTAATCAATAAATAAAATAAAATAAATAAATAAAATATAAATAAATAAATAATAATAATAAATAAATTTAAAACAAATAAATAAATAAATAAAAACTAAATAAAGAAATAAATAAAATAAAAAATAATAAAGGAAAAAAATAAAAAAATTTTAAATAAAATAAAATAAATAAACAAATTTAAAAAATAAATAAATAAATAAATAAAATTATTAAATTTATTATTACTCAAGAGTACAGTCAGGTGCCTATGTGCAGCTGGGAGACTGTATGACACTACCAGTTTCAAAACAATCAACTTTGCCTTAAGTAAGATGCTCTAATGATTCAGCAGCTCGAAGCTCTGCACAATCAGCTTACAGAAACTGTATTTTATGGAGACCTCACAACACCTAGAAAAAAGCATTTAATTGGCATTTTGTCTTTTAATTAAGTATTCTAAACTGTGTTGAAACGGGTACTCAAAGTTAAGTTCTTGCATTATCCTTCTTGACAAGAAGGAAACTTTCATTTGAAGTGCTGTCTCTGTTTTTACTACTTCTTTGGGTAAAGGTTTTCTATAGACGTAAATTATGTACACACTGAAAATGATTCATAGTAACCCCCCTTGGACAGCTACTATTACAAGGGGATGTCACTCTATAATTTACTAGTCTAAAGAGAACCTTTACCCTTCTTTGCTACATATATCATTCTTGTGTGTCATCTGAACTCTAGTAATGTTCTTGTTTGTTCTTATAATGTATTTGTCCTGTGAAAGCTCCTGAATGTTTCTTCATAACAGTAGGTGATTCAGCTTTCTTCTAGGAATGAGAACAGAATATAGGATGGGTATGAATATGCTACAAATATTTATGGAGGCAAAAAAGAATAGGTCTACTGTTTCCTCAGTTCTTTCCCAGACAACGTCACATCACAGCATGTTGTAAGTGGTGACAGATGACGGTGTGCCATGGGACTGGCTATCTCACCATGTGCAAAAAATTGCTAAACAAACTAACACTGAAGAGCACATAAAGTGGACCAGCTACCATAAGGAGTGAAAGGAATATGATGATAATATTTTATCTAATCTAAATCTGTATCCCTTAAACTACGGTAGCATAACAATTGGTTTTTATAACTCTGAAATATATAAATTAACAGATTCCAAAATCAATGGTCTATATCAGGTTTTATTAACCTGTGGTCTACGGACTTTTGGAGGTCCATGAATGGACTACTACATGTACATAACCTAAATTTTTATTTGTGCCGTTATGTAAATTTTTTTTCCAAAGAGGGGTCCACAGCTTCCATCTGACATCAAAAGGGTCCATAGCACAAAAAAGCTTAAGACACCCTTGTATAGATAAACATGTGTATCTGTATTTATATTCACTCAGTGATACCATCATCACAGGTTCAGAGGAAATGGATGAGACAATGGGGCAATGGCTTGCGGCACCAAGATTGAGGGCTGACAAAAGGTCAAATTCAGAACTGCTTATATGATTGGTTGTGAATGTTTATATTTCTAAAATTTTCCTACAAAATTTGTGTGAATAAATACAATCTTATAGCTCTTAATGTATGTGGAAGTGAACCTATGTCTGTGAGGCTAATTACATCCTCATTGACTCTTGAAATCATCCACACACTTCCAGGGATTCTCCCTGTGCTGAAACTTATTGAGAACCCAGCATTGCACACTAAGCTTGAAGAAGTAACTTGAGCCCCAGGCGTAATTCTTTGACTGCATGCAGAAGGATCTCACTGTGGACCCAGTGATAGGCAGGGGAAGCTGAGAAGTGGCTCTGTGCAGGACGTGACAATTCCTTGGGAGAGCCCAGAACCAGAGCACATTATTTTAGCTCTGCATAGTTGGAGAGCCCCCTTGGATGGTGGGGAATGCAGAGTATGACAAGCACTTCTTACTCCTAGCTTGGGACCAGATGTGACGATCTTTTAAATGCAAGCCAAGCTGGAGAGACTGGAGCTCATGACTTCATCTCAGCATGTTTTGGAATGTCAGAAAAACCACAGGACAAGCCTAGATCTACATTGTGGATAATACCGAGGAGTCTTCAATTTGGTATTGGCTGCTAAAGAGCGAGGAGCTCAGCAGCCATAGTTAAACAACAACAATAATAGCTCTTAAATGTTTGTGAGAAGTGACTGGAAAAATACTTCCTACCCAGTCACACTTTCCTCCAAGGAATGATGTGCAAAAGAACAATGGATTAGTGAACACATCTTTGCTGTCACATAGGACGAGATTGGCTTTGATAAATAAGACTGTGTAAGATGAGATCATAAGTTAGCAGACACAGACAGATTGGTCTACAACTAGCCATTTAAAAAACAATCATTATTCGAAGTTATTTTATTAGTGATTTACAATTGCATCAAGACAATTGATGTATGTTGCTTTATCAGAGATCCTGAACACAGATGGGAAATCAGGATAAAGCAATTTACTGTCGACCTGGATGTAGGTGAACAAATTTCGTTGATATTATGAACATTTTTATGTGTCCCTCCCCCCCGCCTGTTTACAATGATGCAATGCACTGAAACAAAGTGTGAGGAGTTTGACACTGAAGGGAACTGACAAAACCTGTCGCACTGAAGCATAGAAACTGATAAGACATCATTTTAAGGCAATTATACTGGCATTAAACAGCTTCTGACCTAACCAAGGGAATGTAAAAACTCACAAACAACTGCACAAACAAATCAGAAGCTAAAACATCACACTAAATTTTCTGACTGTTTGATAAGATGTTCTAAGTCAATTAACTCAATTAGTACCAAGCAAAACAGCCAGAATATCGGTCTGTCACCATGATAGAACAATCATCGGTGCTTGTGAAATGTTTGGTGGTAGTTGAAGAGTTAAATGTAACAAGTCAGGATTTTCAAGAAACCATTTTAAATATGTTGCAAAGTAGGCTGTTTCTGTCTCAATTTATTTGGTATCTTTATGATTAAAGAAGATATGACACATTTAAAAATGCTTTTGATGACAAAAAGACACTGGTAATTAAACTTGAAATGTAGCCACAATTTGAGCAACTAAGAACTTGTCTTACTTACTTACTTACTTAGTCGTTCCCCTTCTACCGTGAGGTGTAGAGGTTTGAAAGAGAGAGCGCCAGACTATTCTATCGGCTGTCTTCCTCCTGGCCTGGTTCCATTCTAGTCCTCGGTCCTTCAAAGATTGTCTAATGTTGTCCTCCCAGCGGACTCTGGGTCGTCCTCGGGGTCTGGATCCTTGGCTCTTTGTTTCCCATGCTTGTCGTGGTAGCCGATCTTCTCCCATTCTGCAGACATGGCCAAACCATCTTAGTTGGGACTGTTCTACTTGGGTCTGTAGGGGGTGGCATTTTAGGCCTTGACGTATCGTCTGGTTGCGTACCATGTCTCTTCTTGTTACTTCAACCACCTTCCTCAGATACCTCATTTCTGAGGTTTGGATCTGGCTTTTATGGGTTGTAGTCATTGCCCATGACTCGCATCCATATGTCAAGACTGGGACATAGGAGGAGCGGTATACAGCCATCTTCGTTTTCTTACCAACCTCTCTCTTGCTGAGGAATCCTCGATTTATGGCCTGAAAAAGTCTCCCAGCTGCTGCTTTTCGAGTGGCCAACTCTTCTTTGATGCCTCCCTTTCGGTCTATAATAGCTCCGAGGTATTTAAAGTGGTCGACCTGCTCCAGGACCTGTTCTCCCAGCTTAATCTGATGTCTTCTTTCTTCTCGTGATATCACCATGGATTTTGTTTTAGAACTGCTTATGACCATCCCTCTCTTCTCCAGCTCTTCCTTCCAGACTTGCAGGTTGGATTGGAGATGTGCCTCTGATTTAGCAATCAGGGCAACATCATCAGCAAATGCCAGCTCTGAAATATAGACCTGTCTCATCTTCCAGTACCCCACTGAATACTTTCTTGTTCTCTCCTTACACGCCTTGATGACATCGTCCTAAGAACTTGTCACTGAAGCAAAATATTTGAACAAGAACAAAAATTAACATGAAAGGTTTGAGAGACTACCATTTTGGGCCAAGGGAATAAACTCTACACATGCATCCACACATTCTGATATTTAAAATTTACTTACATAAATCGGAAAGGCATAATGATACCATGATCAGGTATCAGCAATCAAAATTATTATCAGGAATTAGCGACAATATATATCCTAAATATAACCCATCAGAGGTTGAACAGGACATTTTTTCTTTATAAATTTAAAAAATAAAAAAAAATTATTACAAACACTTAGATGAAGTGAAAGTTGACTTCCAGAGAATTCCAAAGTCCACTTTTTAAGTAATCTTTTTGTACAAAGCTAGCCAGTTATCAAATGACAGGTTTGAATTAATGTCAAATATAGTAATATCAATGCAATACATAATGTGATTCATGTAGCAGCAATTAGTGATGGAGTGCTACATGTTAAGTGCAAGAAGCTCAAAAACACTACTTGTAGATCTCTGGTATCAACTTTTGTGAAGATTTAAAATATGCAAGAAGCCATCTAGAAGGAAGTGAGAGTGGTTATTCTCCCCAAAAGTTGTTAGAATTCATATGCTCAAACAATCTGATAACATAGTTGCAAATTCTTTTTTTGTGGCTATGAGAATTTATTTAATGTTACCAGTATTGGTGGCTAGTGTAGAGAGGTGCTTCTCAAAGTTATAATTATCTTCATACAATGATTTACATGATTGGCTTGATGGGTCGCAAAATTATCAGCTGAACACACTATTGTCAATGATCATGTGGAATTGATACCATAATTTGCAGCTGCTATAACTTGAAAAGTAACTCTTAGAACTCTTAATACTTTTATTAAGTATATAATGCAAACAATTTCACCAGTAGCACTATCCGTATTTACATTAAGGCCTTAAAAATTATGAGTCTTTTCTAATTTTTCAAAGGTAAGAAACAGCCAAACACCTCACGGTAGAAGGGGAACGACTAAGTAAGTAAGAAACAGCCAAACAAGTGAGTTTGGGGAGTGCAAAAATCAAAAGTTGGTTTGGAGTGCCTTAAATCCTAATGCCAGCCCTACATCATCATTATATGTCCTTATTTTCATCTGAATCCTTTCAGCACACTGTTTATAGTTAAGTTTTGTCCAATGCCTTAGCCATCAAACTGAATCTTTCCATTTTCCTCTAATCTTCTTGTACAAGAACTTCCTTGCTAGCATGACATATTTATATGTGATAAAACGTCTGAAATAAGTTTTTTTTTTTTTTTTTGTCTGTCTTCTTGCCTAATCATTTTCAAGATTTGTTCAGTAGACATCCTTTATGGTTATTGTACTGAAAGAACTTCTCTCCAAGTTTACAATTCTGAATGCTTCAAATGACTTACAGCTGCAATGTTAGTGCCCAGTTGATCCTAACAGTTCATGACAGTAAACCAGACAAAGCACATGGCAGGTCTTTGCTTGTTTTAATAACAATGTCTCTTGATGCCAAGGAATTCTCATTAAATACTGATTTTGACAGCTCTTTTATTATTGAAGTTCTTAACACATTAACTACCGAATTGAAAAACACACTGTGGCCGAATTAAATGTTTTTCCCATTTTCATTCTGTAGGTGTTTACACAAAGTAAGCTGTAGTTTTCGTAATTGTTTACAGATTTTTATGAATTACACGTCATTCTAAAGATAAATGAATGTACTATTACAATAAATACCGGTTGTAACTCTAATAGAGGTTGTTGCTATTTAACGGCCCTCCGATGGCCGAGGACATGCAATATTTTTACAATTATAACTGCTTGCTCTATCAAAATCACAATTTCAATCAATGTGCACACCGTTTTCACTCTTGTCCTCGTCACTAGATCTATCAGTCAATTGTTGAATCACGTTTCTATCCTATTCAGCCGTTAGACGAGATGTACACGCATGTTTTGTAGTCCTATCACTAGATGCCACGGTAAACAGATTTACACGATTTGGTAACTAACCCAAAACGCTGAAAAATATGAACATAATATCAATTTTCCAGTGTTCTACAACAACCATGCTATGGGAATTTGTTTTCCGGTGGCAACTTAAAATCTCGAACTAGATTAGAGAGTGTTTCAGTACATTGTTCATTCGTTTTATTACTAAAATTAGATTAGCGCTCTGAGCGGCTTGCGGTCCAAATGTGTTTATTTTGTAAGCCGCTGACAGCGGCTTGCGGTAGTTAATGTGTTAATTTCTTTCCAGTCCATCTTTCTGTGTGTGCTTGTTCATGGTGATTTAATGTGTTAAAGTTAACATGTCCATATGTTACTAAACAGGATATTTACTGGTATAAAAAAGCATTTTTACTGACATAATAGTACCACCATTTACAAAGAATGAGTTAAAATTAAGCCAAACATGCCACTAATGTGATTCCTACAGTTCTCTGAACAGACTAAGCTTAAGACCATTGCTGCCACTTTGCATGTCATAAGAAGTGACTAAGATGAAGTTATGAATGGTGCTGACAACCTCAACATATGAACAATCTGCTACAGAAACCACCATTGCAAAGGAGCTGTTAAGACTCATTTTGCACTTCTCTCCAAGTTTACATTCTGAAACTTTGTGGTGCTTAGAGGAATGCTGCTAAGCGCATCTTCATGCGCGAGTTTTATGACGTAGGTTGTCATATACGGCAACAGGGGAGATATTCGTTGTGTGGCCAACCAGCATGGTCGTATCTTGGATCGTGTTCCCAAGTGTTTCATTTGGATGTTAATTGGTTGTGGATCCTATATGCTCTAGTGAAGTAAATTACATGTTTCCGCTGAGACCTAATGGATTAGGATGTGTGCATAATTATTACCAGTTGTCATATTGACAGAGATGGAATATGATATTTAAATAATTATTATTACCAGTCATCATATGGACTAAGAAGTGTATTGGACAAACATAGATTTTGACTTAGTATAATGATGCCTTATGGATATTACTGTCAATGTTTAATGAATGGATCCGCAATTGTATAAGTAGAAATGGTTAAAAAAATTGTGCTGTATCTGTGCACTAGGAGTTATCTGGACTTATTTATGAAGTGACACTTGGAAGTGTTTGTATACAATGATTATTATAATATTGTATACCCCTGGATGCTTGTAACATTATTGGGGCTAAGCCAGTATTACGATTGAATTCATAACAGAAGTTCTATATTAGATGGCCCAAGCCACGGGATCTAGTTGATTCATTAGCAGAGAACTGATAGAATAATCCAGAAAATTATTGAGTCAACTACATTTTAAAAATCTGCGACAGAATTTGGAGATGGATCATTTCTCCAGCTAACAGAAGGACTGTGATGTTGGCTCAGATATATTGCTGTACCACAGTTTTCTACCAAGTAACCAGTAATTCCAGTGTCAATCAATATGTCAGCTTTCGCAGGATCATTATGAACAATCATCAGATCCAAGTTTGCTGTAAATTTCTACCACCTTCAAACAAAAAAAAACAGGGCTGAACTTTCATCAAGGTGACCTCAAAGGTCAATGGTCGATGTCAATCTGTAACCACTGTCAGTAACTATCATGACTAATGGACGCTTGTAACAGGAACCTTAAGAGCTCTGGCACAGGCTTCCTGCATAGGGAATAACTACAATGGTGGCCTCTTGCTCCTCATACAGTTAAAATGAATACTCATTTCCTTCAAGTCAAATATGAGGTGGTGTTGTGGCACCGGCCTAGGCCGGTCCCAAGCCCATCTGAAAAAGGAGGAGGGTGGCCTGCATGGAGGCCATAAGGAGGCAGCCCCTCCACCATGCAAAGGCACAACAGGCCAATCACCTGTTTGCTTTAAAACATGATTACGTGAACTACAAGAGAGAAAACCGGACTGATTCTAAAGGGAGACATGGTCCACAACCAGACGATATGTCAAGGCCTAAAATCCCACCCCCTGCAGACCCAAGTAGAACAGTCCCAACTAAGATGGTTTGGCCATGTCTGCAGAATGAGAGAAGATCGGCTACCACGACAAGCATGGGAAACAAAGAGCCAGGGATCCAGACCCTCAGGACGACCCAGAGTCCGCTGGGAGGACAACATTAGACAATCTTTGAAGGACCGAGGACTAGAATGGAACCAGACCAGGAGGAAGTCAGCCGATAGGATAGTCTGGCACTCTCTCTTCCAAACATCTACACCTCATGGTAGAAGGGGAACGACTAAGTAAGTAAGTAAGTTTTGGCAATAATGCTGCTACTCCATCAGAAACAATTTCAATGTAATCAGCAGAGATAAATTCAATTTCATATGGTGAAAATTGTCCTCTTGGAGATCTTAGCCAGCACCATTGAACAAGATACTTTTGGCTGAAGTGATGCTCACGTGTTTATCATTTATTAATTCGGCCATGATCACTGTGAAATATTACTCAGCAGCAGTGTAGAAATCACAGAATAGTAGGATGTACATAAGAAAGAATTCTTCAGTGTTACACAGAACCAATCCTGGTATATGAAAGTGAGTCATGGACAATTGATAAACAAGTAGCAAAAACACTGGAGGCCATAGAAATGTGGTTTTTGTAACAACACAAGATAAACAGTACTGGAGACAGGAAGTTCTAGTGAATCAAGATCACCTACACCAGTGCTCCGCAACTTTTTTCACTTCGTGGCACACTAAAAGTGACTTTCAAAATCTCACAGCACACTATAACATTTAAATAAGTGGGTAAGGCAAATATTTTTTAATTCGATGCAATCATAAAACTACACTCCCTAGTTTTTTTTGTGATGGACTGGTGGATGATGATAACTCAACTTACTATTTATAAAAGTGTACGTGTGAGATTCTTTCGTAATATTTTACCATCACATATAATTTTGTATAACATTATATTTTGTACTCTGCCTGGTGTTCCGTGACACCAGGCAGACATCAGCAGCACACCAGTGTGCCATGGCACACCGGTTGCGATGCACTGACCTACACCACCAGGCATGGTACTAGGTACCACAAACTGCCGCTTTGCGGCGGTCGAGAAATTCTGTGACGCCCAATTTGGGCCCTTTTCAACCTCGCTCTGCCTAGTAATTAATTTGCCTTTTCTAAATAAAAATTATATCTTCTGGTTCCTTGATCTTTCTTCTTTCATAATATGTCAATTATAACTTTCTGCGTGTCATTGAAATTGAGTGAGACGAAAAACAAAAACATCATTAAAACTGCTCTTGCCGTGCGCTGGCTGACTGGCGCTCAAGAGAGCGAAATTCGCTGAAAGGACCCCCATCCCATTCAAAGCGTCGGCGCTGTGTCCTCAAACAGGCTACATTCATATGGTTTTCACCAATGAGAAGAGCGGAAACTGAGCTTTACACACATGTAACACGAGGCACAGATTTATTATAGGAAGATATCGTAAATTCGAAGTGAATGAGAAAGTTTGGATTTTAATACACATCTGGGAGGCCTACCTACACTCGTGTTACATCAAACAAACGAGCAACCGTTCTGCTAAAATCGTATCAAAGTTTTAAAAATCATAGTAATTTGATGAAAGAGCGAACGAACGTTAAAACAGAGCACCTCCAACACATTTCGGCGTGTAAACATAAAGGCGGATGCTCCATCTGACAAACCCGGACACGACGGGCTGGCTGTATGAAACACAGCACGAAATGACTCAGGCGCTGAAATGAAAGTTTCACCAATGGAAGTCGACCCAATATGTGTTCTGAGTAAGTTTTGAATTTTGTTTTATTTCTATTCATTTCAGACCTATTTTGTTTATTTGCAATATAGCAACGGCAAGTGACGGAGGGCGGATGTATTAGTAAAAGAACAGCCAAATGTGGCTGCTCGATTCACACATTTAGACAGAAAGTTTTTCGTTTTTTAAGCAATTTTGGGGGTGTGGTATTGTTGTTTATGTAGCTATTTGGTTGTTTTATCGGACCATCACCATTTTCTAAACATTCGGTATCAGAATTAAGGTCTAACACTTAGTAACAGCTTGTAAAGCCGCTGACCTACTTTCGATAACATTATGGATGTCAAAGGTCATGTTAATAATTTAGCTTGCTACACATTTGTGAACGTTAATCTTTTTTTTTAAAATTGCCTCTCTCGCATAATTAACCTTTTTTTCTCTCAATTATTTCAGGGGACAATCGTTATGATGCACATTTTTCAATGACGGGAAGAGGCAGACGTCCGGCTCTGCCACGGATTTCTACTGTGACAAATAGACTATTGGCACAGTTCTGTCTTCTGAAGGACTAGGAAAATGCAACATCGGAGCTAGTACGTCTTGTTGCGTAAAGTTTATATATCATATTATTTCCTCTCATTCTCTGATGTTAAAAATCATTAGGCTACTATGTAGTTGAAGCTTTCCAAGAAGCCTCTACAGGTTTTGAGTTTATTTTACAATTACAAACATAAAAGACAAATGGCATAATCCATGTAAAAGAGAGACTTACAATCTACTGTATAATTAATATAATGATTTAAATGGTAAATGCAGTAAAAATTAATGCCGCAATAAATGCTTAATGATTAACAAAGGGAAAGAAAAAATAATTTGGCCGACATTTTTTGTATTAATAATAAAATAACACAATCATGCAATTTGTCCTCTTCCCGTCCCTCCCAACAAATTTCTCTCAGGTGACCTCTTGGTTTCTCTGTACTACACGAACAGAATGTGAGTAAAGGACAGCTACAGTACAAGTGCCGGATGTCAGTACAACAAGCCAGTGCCCTGAGAGGAGATTCACTTGAGGACTTTCTGAACACACAATTATCTTTTGATGCAGCTGACCTCAAGTGACAGTGAGTTGGACACGGACTAATATGTAATGTTTCTTTGTTTATAAAAATCAAATTTTAAGCAGTAAAGGTTGTTTCAATCAAGAAAATAACCATCAATTTGAATTGCACAACTCAAATTACATTAATATGGAAGTTTTCAGCTCTATAGCTGCAATATTCATGATTTTATGACAACATTTGGAATTTCGTGAGATTTTTCTTCCGAACTGCAAATTTAGCCTTCGATCCATTTTCACATAATGCAGTTTTATAGTATTCAGTATTTCATGTGGCTCAAAAAAATTAAGCATCAAGTATATAATGCTCTCTTTAAGCTCAATAAATCTTATAGCTTTCCTGGTGTAGTTTTTGATTTATGAGTGCATGAAAATGCATATTTGCACTTTGCGAGCACAACAATGAGACTTGCTACTGCATCTTTTGTCAATTTTGATGGACCATAATTCATTTAATTGATTTGTTGTACTTCCCATGTTTCTTTTCTGCAATAAGGACTTGTATGACTTTGTACAAAAAGCATTATTGACTTGGTAAGTGTTTGTTGACTGTAGTTATGATTGAGCAAAGTCAGGCAATTTGTTCGGTGCGAAGATGTTTGAAAATTTTTGTAATTCCCCACAATTTTGAAATGCTGTAACTCTGTTGTTTGATGTCCGATTTTTAAAATTTAAAAAGGAAATTTCATGGCTTAAAGAGATCCATTAAGATCTATAAACAAAGACACTGTAAAAACAAAATGAAAAATCAGTTTGTGGTACCTAATGGTACTTAAAGAGAAAGAAGAAGTGTACAAAGTTTTCTAAACTGTCTTCTGATGTAGGTATCCAGATCTGACATCAACAGTGAAATCAGATTAAGTCAAATAATACTGGTGAATATATAATCTTTATAAACATCCTTATTAAAACTGGCATAAAGGCCCTTAAAATCAACTTTGAAGTTCAATTTTCTGTGAAAACAAAATAGTCATCACAGGCATGGTTTTACATGAGATATGTTACAGGGCTATTATACAGGCATACAATTTCAGCAGTACCACAAAATTAGACTATGTTCCCATTGAGCCAATAAAATAAACATATTTATAGATTTTGAGAAGATATTCTCAGAATATGAAGCTCTTCTAGGTGGAATAAAATTTAAACTGCAATTGACTGTGCAAACGACAGTTGGTGTAGCTCGCAGTCCTTTTCAGAATGAGCCCTTATTAGGGCTTTATAATGTTAGCTGATAGATACAAGTAGTCTTTTTCAGGGCATTAGTACTTAACACTGCACTAGAGTTGACAGAGTTCACTTATATTTAGTGGCTATTGCGCCTTGATATCTCGGTGGTCCATGGTTCGATTCCCAGTTGAGGTGGGATTTTTTTTTAGACCGCAAATGGCCCCACGGTCAACCCAGCCTCATGAATTGGGTACCAGAACAAATCTGGGAAGGTTAAGGTGGCCGGTGTGATGCTGACCACATCACCCCTAGGGTGCCGATGGTCAAGAAAATACGTGGTAACACCGTATTCCGAATATGCCTCAATGTGCGTGTAACGGTATCCTTTACCTTTTTACCTTCGGGCAAGTTTGAAAGAAATGTGCCTTGCCACAAGAAGATAAAATTCTCAACAAAACCAAAAAAAAATAGCAAAACAAAAAAAATTTCATTTGATTTTTTTTCTAAACATGATATTGAATCTGTTTCAAGTATTCATGCTTTTTAAAACCAATTTCTTCTTTTTTTTTTTATCTCTTAAATATTGTCCCCATATAGATGTCTTTGAATAATCTGTCATGTGACCGCCATATCACAGTATCATACACATTACTTCCCTTGTATATGAGCACAATGCATGGGTCTGCCAACCTCATCATGTAACACAAATTACCACAAACACCACAGGTGCAACAGCTTCCTGCAAGGGGGCCAGCTGCAGTGAGGGGTTCATGCTCCATCAGGAGCACAAAGTAAAATGATGATGGACATGATCACAATTTATTCTCTTTTTACTGAGCATTTTTTACAAGTGCCAAAGCTCAGCAATGTTTGTGCTTTGAATAAATCCTTATGCCTAAAGCAGTTGTTATTAAGGGCAATATTAGTGGCAATTAATATGTTATTAATGGCAGTTGTTCATATTATTTGGAATTGAAAACAATATATATCCTAATTATAACCCATCAGAGGTTAAACGGGATATTTTTCTTCATTAATTTAAAAAAATAATAATAATATTAATGGCAGTTGAGCTCATTAAGACTGATGTATGGACAAAATTTCTCACAGGCGCCCTTGTATATTTTATTTAAAGAATGCCATGAAGCAAGGAAAATAAATATGCATCAAGTGGTGGGTTTCATTCATTCATTACCTTCAGCTCCACATGGAGCATAGGCCTTAAACAAACACAAGCCAAGTTTTCCTGTCACATGCAATCAGCTCTAGGACTTTAAATGGTGGGTGAGGAAGGAACAAAGATGAAATGTCAGCAACAGTTTTTTTTTTTTTTGTGTTCGCCCGCTAATACTCAAGGTGAAATCTCAGGTTATTATTTTATGTCTAACCTGACATTGATTTTACGTGAGTATCCCTTTATTTCTTGTACAGAGACAGGTGTCCCTCGCCATTCAGGCAAATACTCGCCGATTTCGGAGGTACCCATTGCAGCTGGGTCGGCTCAGGAGCCGCCAGTCCCTGGTCGACGACACTTCTTCAAATGTCATCGCCAGGTCTCGAGTTAATCCAGTCCAAATCCCGGTCGACGAAAAATCCTCAAATGCCGTCGCCCGGGTTTGATCCTGTATCACCCGGTCGCCAGAGCGGTGTTGTAACCACTACGCTAGCGCGGCTCCGTCAGCAACAGTGAAAACACAATTTTATCGTTACCAAAAAATGTATGTATGTGTCTTAATAACACAAGGAATAGACCAAAGGTCACTGTACCCAGTTTTTATTTAATAAAATGTATACACTGTCGAGACTGATTACAGCGCTAGCTTCATGAGGCAAAGTTACCAGGTTTCAAACCTGGGGGTGCCACTCTCCAAGTTTACCCTATTAATTGGTACCTGACTCTGCTCCTGAGTTAGGGAAGGCTGAGGTAGCAAGGAAGGAAACTGGTCACCCCACCTCAATAAGCTGAGACTTAGTAAAATGTAGTCTCTAACACTTCTCTAACACATCATGCACCAGACTAACCAGCTGTAAATGGGTACCTGACTGCTTTGGAGTTTGGGTAGGCAAAGTCAGTGCGGAAGGGAACTAGTCAACCCACCTCTTGAAGCTGAACCTAGTATAGTGAGATCTCTAACACTTCATTTTAGGATGGTTTTATTCTATAAATATTGTGGAAGCATTACTGAGTTACTTCTCTACATACTCATTAAACTTACTGAGGCATTCATTCCATAATTATATTTGTTTTTTTATACTATTATTATAGAAAATTGACAACTGATAGTATTTTCAAGGATAAGAAGTGATCATGCCTGGTTCATACGAAGATTGTTTTCACAATTTTGTGCCCACCATTTATATGTCTGTGCCCCATAGTACATTTGTCCTTAACAAATGGTTCTTGCTTTTGATTTCAATATTTTTCACATGGATGTCAAAGACATTCCAACTTCCAGGTCAAACAATATTAATGACACTTGACTGCTCATTTGTTTCTAGTAAATTTTACATGCTGGGATACTCATAAGTAATCAGATTTTACTATGCTAACCTTGCACCAACTGCTGGTAAAAGAGCAAACTAAATTTACCCCTACTATGATGCTGCAACACCACTGCATGGCGCTATTGTATCTATACTGGCAAGTATAAAATTGATGTAAAGACATTTTGATCTACCCTCATTTTACTAAATGATTCTAACATCCAGTGTTATAATTAAGCTAGTTAGATTGCCTATATCAACAACTAGCTCACATTGAGAAAACCTGTTGACAACATTACAAAACAGTCCTTGTTCTAGAATTCCAATGGTCAGAGTGGCAGACAGAATAGAGATGAGAGCTGGAGACAGAAGTGAAAGGGAAAAGAAGATATGGAAAGACTTTCAGCAGAAGTTACAAGACGGGAGGACCTGGCACGCAAATGTTGAAGGTCCATATTGAAGGTGAAGGGCAATGAATGAATATTAACAGCCATAAGGCTTGTAATTCAAGTGCCATGTTGCTGATGTTCATTGAAACTGGTACCTATACATTAAAATTCCATTTTTTGTTTCCTTTCACTAATGTGGAACTGGTGACATGAATGACACAAGTATCAGCGGAACAAGAGATGAGACGGTTCTGGAGATGGATTGGACATTGAGAAACCCTGTTGATAGCATTACAAGGCAGTCCTTGTTCTGGACTCTCCAGGGTAAGAGAGGTAGAGGGAGACCAAAGAATACTTGGAGAAGAGAACTGGAGATAGACATCAAAGGATGAAGAATGCACTAAAAGACCTTTAGTTGATGGCACAGAAAAGGAATACTTGGATTAAGTTTGTTGAAGGCCTATGCTCCTTGGGCCGCTGAAGGGTGATGATGGTGATGAATTTTTGTTTCCTTACATATAAAGAAGTACCTTCCAGGTGTCTCTGATGAGACAAAAACAGAATAAGAATACTGCCCGCTCAGGCATGTCCTGCAAGGTGACTAATATGAGGTCGTGCATGAAGCTGGTGACCTTATGATGTAAAACAAATCGCTACGAAAACTACCATATGTAGGCCTATGCTTGGTACGAGCTTCCTGCACGGGGACCAGCTACAGCGGAAGCTCAATACGGATTGAAAATAAAATGAAGATGTCCTCTATTTTATCCAAATGCAGAATTCTGTGTTTTGCTGATAACATACTAAGTATGTACCATTGTGAGCATTTCAACTGGTCAGTTTACATATGAAAAGCAACTTGTTTACATATACAATATTACCAATCATATGTAGTAAAGCACAACACTATTTATTATAGGTAATAAAGTAATGAAGTATCTGAGAAAGATGATTGAAGTAACAAGAAGAGAAATGCAACCAGACGATACGTCAAGGCCTAAAAACCCAACCCCTGCAAACCCAAGTAGAACAGTCATAACTAAAATGGTTTGGCCATGTCCGCAGAATGGGAGAAGATTGGCTGCCACAGCAGGTATGGGAGGCTAAGAGCCAGGGATCCAGACCTCCAGGATGACCCAGAGTCCGCTGGGAGGACAACATTAGACAATCTCTGAATGACCGAGGACTAGAATGGAACCAGGCCAAGAGGAAGACAGCTGATAGGATAGTATGGCACTCTCTCTTTCAAACCTCTACACCTCACGGTAGAAGAGGAATGAATAAGTAATTAAGTAATAAAGTAATCAAGTCAAATGTATGTATAATTTTTAAGTCTTCATTTTGTTATGTATACTTAAAATAAATTGTAGCCGATATTAAATTAATTCAGACAGAAATAGTCAACTCCCTTTAAACTGGATTTCAGTACAAACAAATGTATACAATATAAATGGATCAGTAGTCACTTAGGCACTCATCTGGATGGAAGTAGCCAAATACATTCAACTCATACAGGGAAGCTAGAACTGTGTAGGCAACGTAGATCACCAGGAAGATCACACTAACGCGTTTGTCCAGAGTCCACTTGTTAAGGTGAATAATAGTAAGCAGCAGTGCAACCGTTGATAGCAGCATAATGGCTGAATACAGCAGGCCTGTTAAAACAAAGAAATAACTGGATTCATTAGGGCAGAAAAAAACATGACAAGAATAAGTGGTACCAAGCAATAAATAGGCTTCCATCAGAGTTGTCATCAAGACATTCCTAACAAGTTTCAAGTCTCCTAGTACAAGTCTCAAGTTGAGTCTCAAGTCCCTAACAGTAGCTTTCAAGCCGAGTACAACTGCTTTTATTCAAACAATCACATCCTTCACAATAAATAATAATAAAAAATGATAATCTCAATTTTTGGTGTTTTATTTACTGACTGCTTTCATTTGATCAAACTCTGTTGGATCAAATATTTTATAGGTTTAAACAAAACCATTTACGGTTTCTCAGTATGAGTGCCTTATGAATGAGGATATCATCGTGGGAGCTATGGAGATAGTGCTCTGTCGTCGTTACCTGCAGCAAATGAAATGAGGAAATACAAATGCAGAAGGAGAGGTAGGGAAGAGAAGAGCAAGCTATATAGTAAAACATGAGCTCCCTCCACGTGGCTGGATACAAATTCCCAAACTAGTGAGGATGCGGAATTGCAGGGAATTGCTGTGAATATAGGCAGTCAGGAGTGGCGAGTCTACAATTGATATGCTCATTTCAACCTTCTTACAGCAGAGAGTGATTGGAATTTTCTGGTGGAATTGTCTGAAGATTCTAACATAAGGTGTTTAATTGCTGGTGATTTCAATGCTTGATCCAAGGCGTGGGGGAACATCACGGAAAATAGGCAGGGTATAGCTTTGAGCCAGGCATTACTGAACATGAACGTTGCCATTCTGAATGATGGACGCCAAACTAGACTAGCAACTAAACATGGGGACACAAATTGTGTCATAGATCTGGCATTCATCTCTAGTGCTGCCACCACCATGGCACGTGGGGTTGTATTAGGTGCACAGGAAAGTGATCACCTACCTTGCGTCATACTCATTGCAAAGGGTAGGACCACTAGACACAGGAAACCTAAACATACCTTCAAGTATCCTACAGGCTCACTCGACTGTAACAACCCTTTACACATATGACGTCAAAAAGCCAAAC
The DNA here is from genome assembly GCA_024509875.1 of Oreohelix idahoensis. Classification (NCBI taxonomy): domain Eukaryota; kingdom Metazoa; phylum Mollusca; class Gastropoda; order Stylommatophora; family Oreohelicidae; genus Oreohelix; species Oreohelix idahoensis. The sequence continues at coordinate 446,052 of JAMPIV010006478.1, read as the reverse complement.
AAAAGACAACGAGAACACTTTTCACCCAACCTCCCTGGTGGAATAAGACAGTGGAGGAAGCATGGATATAAAAAGAAAGAGCAACAAAGGAATGGCATAAAGCACGAAACAGAAGAATGATGAATGAGGGAGAGGTTGAAGACATGAAGGAGAAAAAGCAAAGAGCCGTTAATAGATTCAAGAGCTTGGCAAGGGAGGCCAAGGATAAAGTGTGGGATGACTTTGTGATACAGGTGGGCACGGAAAAATCCTACAGAAATTCTGGTCCTTACATCGAAGAATGAATTGGAAAAGTGCAAGTCAACCCATCCCTAATATCAAAAGCTCTACAGGACTAAGCTGAAGACAGACAAAGAGAAGAGCATTATTCAATCAATATGTGGAGCAAACGGTTAAGGTGACAAAAGTGCCCGCCTGAAAATAAAGGACAGTGTGCTGGAAAATGCCCTAAGGGGCCAGATACACTTCGATCTCATTTCTGATGAGGACGTGGTGTACACATTGAAAACCAGCAGAAACACTGCTCCGGGTCTTGATGGTGTACAAAACCATCACATTAAACATCTCGACAACTCAGCCATTATAAATATGGTGAGCGATTTCAATACCAGCATACAGAATGCTGAGGTGCCGGAAGACTGGCTACAAAGCTACCTTCGGCCACTTCCAAAACCTGACAAAGACCCCACACTGCTCAGCAGCTATCGAATTATCACACTACAGAATGTCTATGGTAAATTACTTGAAAAGATAGTTGCAAGACAAGTAATGAACCACCTCAAAAATGCACACATCCTTCCTGATACCCTGGGTAGCTACAGGCCTATGAAAACAACATGGGGTAACGCTGGAACGTTTGCGTACAATGTGTGCGAGGGATTCCAGGGTAAAAGAGAAATGGTGGCTGTCACAATTGACCTAGAGGATGCTTGTAACAGAATGGATTTTGCAACCCTAATAGACTGTATAATGGTATGTGGTGTAAACCCTTGGATAACAAGGTGGATAGCAGCTGCCTTACTGGAGAGATCAGTTGCATTTCGCTGGGAACTTGGACATCAGAACCAACATGCATTTGCCCTGGACTACCCCAGGGTTCTCACTATCACCAGTGCTATTTAACATCTACACAGCAAAAGTAGCAACCTTTCAACCAGCAGGACTGGGATGAACAAGACGCAGCAATAGAGACCGCAGTCAGCGACTCATAGCTTGACTGCCTGCGTCAGGACCAGCGAACCAGAGCTGGTCAAGACCGCACTCCACCTCCACGTGGTGGTCCTGGAAACAGTCTGCAGCTGTGCAGGCTGGTTGAGCGAGTGTGGATCGAAATGGGAAGGCAAACCCGGTCCTAAAAAATGCCGTGCAGAAGTCGGATGTGTCGACCGAAAGGTGCAGATATCACAGCTACGTTGTAAACAGACACAACGCAACCACCGTCCTTTTCAGGGCGAACGAAGAAGAAGAAGAAGAAGAACATTAACTGTCGCAGATGACATACTCACGTACAGAACTGGCTCAGACAGACAGGAAATGGTCCAAGACATACAAGAGACACTACAGGCGGTTTCTAAATGGTGTGAGGAAAGCGGATCAAGGGTCAATCCCAACAAGGCCTGTGTGATGTAGTGCTCTTTGAATAAGTCCATAGTGAAAGCAGACCTTCCAGACATCACTTTCAATAGGCAGAACATTGAAAGGCAAGACAGGCTGCAGTATCTGGGAGTAACGTTTGATCATGGACTATCATTCAAGTATCATGTCAAACTGATCATAAAGAAGTGCAAGCGAAGATTGGTAGCCTTAAAAACAAAGGCTGCTGCGCGCTTGGAACAGAGACTATTGTTTCTCCTGTATCTTCAGCTTGTGATTTCAGTAATCGAGTATGGGCTAGGAATACTCACACTGTCAGTGTCACAATGTGAACGACTGGAACGCATTCAAAATGACAACAACCTCCAGCATGAGAATGGATGCGCTGTTAGCTCTCTCATTACCATGTATCCCTGCATGAACAGGACAGTAGATCATACATGCCACATGCTATGGTTTACCCATAATCTGTACAAGGTGTTTGCATTTTCAGATGTGTACACACTGTACATAATTTTTGTACAGGTTTTCTAACCCATTCCTCTTATTACTGTATCTCAGAGTTCTTTTATTAGGTCCTGTTAACACAGGATTTCCCAGTCTGTTAGTGATAATTAAGCACAGAAATAGACTAAATGATGACACCATCACATTATTTTTACAGTGTAAAATAAACTCAGACATTTATTGTTTGGGTTTTTTAATAAGTGAAGACCTGCTTTTAATTAAAGGCAAAATCCCCGTGCCTCATTTCTAATGCAGTCCACTGTAATTGAAAATATGTTTACACGAATTAACTCTTTTGATATACTTTTTTCAATCTTTGTGCAGGTTTTGTGGGTCTTTGTACAGGGTTTTGGATTTTTTTGTACAGGTTTTTCATCTCCAAGGTGTGGCATGTATGGTAGATCTACACCAGTTCCTTCAGTTTTTACGCTTCTATGAATGTTTTCCATTCATGGTGTAGTCAACCATTTTGAACCTTTCTTGTTTAATAATTCTGAATATTTCTTGGTTTGGTTTATACATGATGTCAAACAAAGAAATCGGTTTCCATATTCAAAGATGTTATAATAACATTAAGCACATATACAGTTTATCCCTTCATGTGCTGGAGCAAATAGATCAGATAAAGGTTATCACAGAATAAAAGTTAATAAAAATATAAGAATTAAAAACAAAGTTAATTTAAAAAATATAATAAAATTAAAGATGTGAAAAAATGAAGGCACAAGACTTAGAGGGCATCAAATAAAACATGAACAATGAAAAAAAAAAAGCTGAGAGAGCTGGAAGCTGTAATCTGGATAGAGACCATTAAGAACAAAACAGAATAGAATTAGGTCATATCTGTCATCACAAAATACTTTAAGGACTGGGATGCTGATGAAGATTTCTCCAAAAGTAATCTCTAATTTTGTGTGCCTGATCTGCAATTGAACACTGTCAGTAAACACATTGATTTTTAAATGAGAATTTAAACAATTAAAATTAAAAAAAAAGGTAAAGATAGTCAAATGACAGAAACTGCCTTAGGGGAGTGAAGTGTTAGAGACTTCACTATACTAGCCCAGCTTTAAGAGGTGGGGTGGCCAGTTCCCTTCCTCGCTGCCTTTGCCTTCCCCTTCCCTAACTCAAGAGCAGAATCTGGTACCCATTTACAGATGGATAGACTATAATTTGACACTACAAGATATTGATCCCGGAATCTGGTAATTTTGCCAAGAAAGGCTAGCGATCTTTCAGCTGAGCCAATTGGATGATTAAATATGAATTATCACGGAACATTCAGTTTCAGACGCTTACATCAAGAGTGAATTCGAACAGCACAATTCATATAAACAGCAAACACACACTCCCTACATACACCAACTCACCATGCACCACACTTTCTAATATTAATTTCCATTAGTATTTCTGACTAACGATTAGCTCCAGACTAAAAACGTTAATGGCTTAATATTAACACATATATATGCTTTGTTAAAGGATTATTGCAAGGAGACCAGCTCATATGTGTCGACTTTCTGAGATGAAAACCTGTACACCGGACCAGTAAAAACCTTACAAACACCAAAAAAACCTTATGCAAAAAATATATTAATATCTTGCGTGTGATACTGGTTTAGAATGACAAATGACATATACAAATTAATTAATCTTTGAAACAGTGCGATATAAAACATACTAATAAAATCTCATTCTGTTCTTTAGGCTTTGTGTATTAGAAATGCTGTGAGTGATAATCATTTAAATTATTTGTTACATCCCCTTAAAGTTATCATAGCATTCATAACATGGTGAAGTTTGTGTTAGTTTTGTAAAATTCACCAGAAAATCAATAACTTTGTAACAGAAGTCAGATTATAACTATAACTGTAGTGATGATACACACACACACACACATATATATGCCTTATGTGTGTGTTTGTATAATATAATGGATACTAAACCCTGCCATGCTTAAGTGCAAAAATATCCCAGTTGTAAATTGGTGTGCTCGGAGAATGCACTACAAAATGGTGTACATTATTCCAATGAGAAAACGGTCGTTATTATGCTAGTTTTAAATTAAGGAGTTCATCCCTTGCATAAAATACTGATCCTATCTACAAGTTTTCATTTCTTTGAATTAGGCTCAGCCATTATTCTATGAATGAATTATTTCAACTAGGCCTAATAATCATGGAAGGGTGAAAAACCTTACACAAATTTACAAAATTATTATTAAAAAGTTCGTAGACCAGTGGTAATAGATCTACGTTTTATTGATAATAAAAAAAAAGAAAAAGAAAAAAGCAGCAAATCTTGCCGCTGATATAAAGTAGGCCTACTGTATGGATGTACGGTTGAAATAAAAGACAGTTTGATACAGCCTTCAAAAAAGAATTCAGAGATGCAGTAAAAAGGGTTAAGGATTACGTTTAGGAATCCTAAACCTAACCATAATCCTAACCCTATCGACATCGGTGACTTGTTTGTATGACGTCAAAGAACATGATCCACTGTCCCTCATGGTAATCTGGTTGACTCTAGAAACAGAAAAGCTTAGGCATATGCAAACAATTTTTTTTTCTAGTCATGTACACAAAATATTATGAAATTAATTTATCGGAAATATATAAAAGGGGAAAATATAACTGGACAAGACTAAGAGAGCGATACAAATTACAACAAAGCAAAACAAACAGCCAACAACAATAAACAATATTTGACCAACGAATGAACACAATATCAAATCCTTAGCTTTCTTAAAAATGGCTTCTAGAGGTAGTCGCAAGCATGGTTCATAACCGGTAACTATTAAAATATGTCTTGAGAGCCCAAAATGTCTGAGGACGAATTGTCAAATTCAAACTTACTGGCAAATTGTTGGGTATAAAAGGATTTGATTGGTTGCTGGGAGAGATGTGTTTTTAAAGTGGACGCCGAGAAATCTCAGGATTTGAAAAAAATGTTTAAAAAAAATAAAATAGGTTAGCAAATATTATTATATTTATTTGGGGGAGAAAATCTGTACCAGCTTTGTATTGGCATACGCAGCTAAAAATGTTAATTTCCCGTATGGTGTACGGCATTCCCTTACAGGTTAACAGGTATGCTAGCTGCAGTAGTGGCTCTATGCTTCACAGGGAGCAAAAAAGTAAAATGATGATGATGAAATAACGAAAGAGAGAGAAATAACAAACTGTTTATTACCTTCACTGTATACTTGCACCTCACTGCCAGGTTTCATAATACACGTCTGTATGAACCAAGGAATGCCCAAACAGACAAGAATGTCAAACACGTTACTTCCAACTGCATTTGATACAGCCATATCAGCGAGACCTTAAAATCAGAAAGTTATGAAAAATAATGTGAAAATAATGTGTGTGGTATTCGGACATTATCAGGCATGTAGGCTAATTAGCCCATTTGGTTTGGTTTGGTTTGCTTTTGGTTTTTAACACATTAACTACCGAATTAAAAAGCACACTGTGGCCGAATTAATTTTTTTTCCCATTTTCATCCTGTAGGTGTTTGCTCAAAGTAAGCTGTAGTTTTCGTAATTGTTCACAGATTTGTATGAATTACACGTCATTTTAAAGATAAATGAATGCACTATTACAATAAACATTGGTTGTAATTCTAATAGAGGTTGTTGCTATTTAACGGCCCTCCGATGGCCGAGGTCTTTTAAAGCAATGCATTATTACAATTAAACTGCTTGCACCCCAGAGGAGCAAAAAAGTCTATCAAAATCACACTTTCCGAGGACTGTGCACACAATTTTCAACTATTGTCCCCATCGTCGCTAGATCTTTCAGTCAATTGTTGAAACATGTTTCATATCCTATTCAGCCGTTAGACGAGATGTACACGCATTTTTGGTAGTCCTAGCACTAGTTGCCACGGTAAACAGTTTTACACGATTTGGTAACTAACCCAAAACGCTGAAAAATTTTAACATAATATCAATTTTCCAGTGTTCTACAACAACAATGCTTTGGGAATTTGTTTTCCGGTGGCAACTTAAAATCTCGAACCAGATCAGAGAGTGTTTCAGTACATTTTTCATTTGTTTTATTACTAAAATTCGATTGGCGCCCTGAGCGGCTTGCGGTCCAAATGTGATTATGTTGTGAGCCGCTGACAGCGGCTTGCGGTAGTTAATGTGTTAAGGACCATCTCATTGCACACGGACAACTCCATCAGTGCTCTGATCTCCTCCCTTAGATCACACAAGGAGGATTTCAGCACAGTGCATGAACTCCACAGTACCGGCTAGGATCCCAATGTGTGTATAAAGTAAGCACATATTGTATAAATATCTTTGTGGTGGGTAGGTTTTCTAAGTTTTTAAAATTTTTGCCAGGGCAGTGACCATATTGCTTACTCTTTACAATTTCCAACTGCGAAGGGGCTTGTAATGTGCACAAATTGCAGACTGGACCTCATACATTTTTGCCCTTATCAGAGAAGACTAGGCATTTGATCTCACTGCCCATGAGATTTGAGGGAATTATGACATCATTAGGAACCACTAGTTCTTAAAAAATTTTCATTAGTTATATTCTCTGTACTGGGATCAAACCCGATACCTTTAGAATTAGAGGTGGACGCTATACATCTTAGCCACTCTGTCCCTCTGTAATGAACCCAGAAAAAAAGGAAACCAGTAGTTAGAGGCATATAAATTTTATGCGTAATATCGAGCTTTTTTTTTTTTTTTTCAAGCAGCACCAATCTTACGTAATTACTTTTGAAGAAATTTAATGTTGTAAGTAAATTGTGCATTGTATTCCTATGTTTTTTTTAATGAAAAAAAACAAGAAACATCAAAATATTTAAATTTGGGGCTTGTATTAAGCCTGGAAAAATAGGAAACCCCAGTCATTAGAGGCACATAAATTGGGAGCACTTTTACGATTAATGTCAAGCTTTTTTTTTTTTTTTTGTTAATGCTGCACTAATATTCAACACTTTTTGAAGAAGCTTAATGTTAAAAGTACATTATATTCATTACTAAAGAATGGCATATAAATAATTTCCAGTATGTTATAATTTATAATAAATGTTACAATATTTGAAAACAACACTTTAATTACGGTAACAATTAGCTTACTAAATTACTGAGCCTTCTGTTTCTGCTTCTTTTCAACTATGCTTGAGAAAATGTTATTTAAAATGTAATTTAGGTTCTGTACTGTATTCACAATGTTAATGTTTTATTTCGTACAAATACATGTGAGTTCTGTGTGTTATATTGTATCTATGATGATTTGCATTCTAAAATATTTCGCATGTCTCACACCCCCCAGAAGTGGAGCTGTGCACCCCCAGGGAGAGCGTATACCTCCAGGGAAGGCATGCACCCCTGGTTAAGAAGCACTGCTCTAAGCTAAACATAACTGCTTAAAATAGAAGTTATAATAATAATAATAATAATAGCCCTTTCGGTCATCACTGACTGGTAATATGCCCTGAGGTGACAGCCCTCAGCTGCTTACTTTCCTGGTGTTCCTTTCGACGTTTTCTCCTCTCTTCTGCTTGTTGTGTGAGTTTATTTTTGCCCAAACTGAGGTGACGCCACAGATAGCATCGCTACTTGGTGCGATCTGCAGCTTCATCCTCCCAGGTTGCTGAATTTATGTCCAGTGCCCTCATGTCTCTCTTGCACATATCTTTGAATCTCAGCTGCGGTTGCCCAACTGTTCTTTTGCCATCTGCCACAGAAGATATCTTTGGGATGCGACCATCTTCCATGCGGTGGACATGGCCAAGCCAGTGTAGTCTGCGCTGTCTAAGCAGTGTACACACGCTTTGAAGGCCAGCACGTGACAACACCTTGACATGTATCACTTTATCTTTCCATGAAATGCCGAGGATGTGTAGCAGACACTGTAGATGGAAGGTATTGAGCCTTCTTTCTTCCTTAGTATAGGTTGTCCATGTCTTGCTACCATACAGAAGTCTGCTGGTGATGCAGGCGTTATTTACCGCAGCTTTGTTATTCATTTTGAGTTTGGAGTTTCCCCAAACACGCGATGTGAGGGGAGCAAAGGTAGCTGCAGCTTTGCCAATGCGGCTGTCAATTTCTGTGTCCAGAGAGAGTTTGTCATTGATGGTAGACCCCAGGTATGTGAAGTGGTGCACCACTGCCAATTCATAGTTATCAAAAGTGATAACTGGTGCAGCACCCACATCCTGACTAAGCACATCTAGACTTATAGTGAGGCCAAAGTCCTTACATGCTTGGGTGAAGCGATTCATCAAGCTCTGAAGCTCCTGTTGGCTTTGAGTAATGACTGCAAGTCATCAGTGAATAACAAGTCTTTTATAGTGACCCTTCTGATTTTTGTTTTTGCCTTCAGCCTTGCGAGATTAAACAGACACCATCTGACTTAGTGTGAAGGCATATTCCTTCAGTTGTATCTCTGAATGCATGTTTCAAGAGTAAGGCAAAGAAGATCCGGAAGAGGGTTGGAGCCAGAACGCAGCCTAGTTCAACGCCACTGCATATGTCAAAGGGCTGTGATGTTCTTCCAGCATATTGGACCGTTTTCTTCATGTCTTCATGGAATGACTTTATTATTTCCAGCAGTTTAGCAGGGCAGCCTATTTTCAGGAGGATTTTGAAGAGTCCATCCCTACTAACCAGGTCAAATGCCTTTGTGAGGTCTATAAAGGCAATATATAAAGGTATTTTCAGCTCTGTTGATTTTTCCTGATGCTGGAGGAGAGAAAAGATTATGTCTGTTGTTGATCTACCAGCTCAGAATCCACACTATGACTGGATACATGCGCTCAGCTAACTTGTGTAGTCGCATTAAGATGACTGGCAAAAACCTTACTAACAATGCTAAGAAGAGAGATGCCTCTGTAGTTTTTGCAATCACTTCTATCTCCTTTATTTTTATACAGTGTTCCAATCTTGGCATCTCGCATGTCTTGAGGAATATTTGTCTCTTCCCAGCACCGGCACTGCACCCTATGCAGGGGATATAATAGTGTGCTCTTACAGCATTTGATTAAATCGGGAGGAATCCCATCACTGCCTTGTGCTTTGCCAGAGGCCAAGCTATCAATGGCTTAGCCAAGTTCTTCCAATGTTGGTTCAGCATCCAGCTTCTCCATAGTTGGCAGACATTTGACAGCATCAAGGGCTGCAGGCGTGACGGTATTTTTTCTAGCGTAAAGCTCAGAGTAGTGCTTAACCCACCACTCATTCTGCTTACCCTTATCGGTTAGCTTCTTTGCACTGATGGTTTTTAGCAGTGCCGTCTTACTTTTTTGGGGACTAAGGGCTTTCTTTATACCGTCATACATTTGTCCAGTGTTGCCTGTTTGCTGGAGCCAGTAGTCATTTGCACAACATCAAGCAGTTTGTTGAACTGTGCTTCTTGTAGCCTTCAGGATATGTAGGGTTCTAGCACTCAGTGAACGTTTGTATTCAATTGCAGCACTGCGCTTAGCTTCAATGACAGGTGTCATCACATCTGATGAAGCATCAAACCAGTCATTTGACTTCGCTGTTTTCTTACCAAAGGTGGCAAGTGCAGTACTTTGAATGGTGTTCCACAGGTGCTCCCTGTTCTCTGTAACAGTATCACCATGCTGTGGGCTACTGAGCACTTTCTTGAAGGTCGCAGTATATTGAGCGATCATGACAGAGTCTGACATCTTGCTGGTATTGATGTAGTTTTCTTGGTTGTGCTCTGATTTTGCAGCAAACCAAGGAGTGATATGTATCACATTCTGCACTATGGTACGAGCGAATGGAGAGCACAGACCTAAGAAGTGGCCTTCTGACGAGAATCAGATCCAGTTGGTGCCAGTGCTTGGATCATGGGTATCTCCATGACACCTTATACTGGGGTTTTGTCTGAAAGTAGGTATTGGTCTCCCAGAGGTCATGATGGACACACAATTCCAAGAGCTGTTGTCCATTTTCATTCATCTTGCCAATACCAAACCTGCCCAGACATGAAGGCCATGAAACATTATCGGCACCCACTCTAGCGTTAAAGTCACCAAGGAGAACAAGCTGCTCTTGCCTAGGTGTGCTTTTGATGATGGCTGCTAGATTCTCGTAGAACTCATTTTAGCTTCTGAGGCAGAGTACAGAGTACGAGCATACACAGTGACAAGGGTGATGGAATCTGCACTAGTTTGCAGGCGGAGCGTTGACAGCCATTCTGATCCATTCTTGCCTGGTTCAAAATTTTAATTAGCGATTTTTTAACCGCAAAACCTACACCGTGATCACTAGTTTTATTAAGGCCAATAAAATGTGTAGTCCTTCTCGCTTTCCACTCCTGAGCCTGCCAGGCACGTTTCCTGAAGTGCAGCTATATCCACCTGAAGTCGTTTGAGTTCGTCATTGATTACGACTGTCTTCCTGACATCGTTTATGTCCTGTAGGTTTTTGGACAGTCCAGTCAACATAGTCAGAACATTCCAACATCCCAATCTGATAAGTTGTTTATTTCTATTACTTGTTTTTTTATAATTGCTTGGAACGTTAGGGAGATCAAGCTGTTGCCCATGCAGCATGTTCCCCCTCTCCACGCATCCGGTAGATTCAAAGGAATGTTAGGGGTGATCAAAAACAGCAATTCTTTTCTCCATGGGGAATAAACAGGATGGATCATGGTGGTGATGATGGTTAATAAATTATGAAATTGTAAAATATTTTTTCCAATGATGATTCAAAAGAGGTTCAACTTACCATCCTTGATGACTATAACACTTGCAACAACATCAGGGAGGCTGACTCCAAACGCAACAAGGGTAAGGCTCATCACACTATCAGGAATGTTTATAGTGAAACCTGCACAAATGTTAAGATTAACTTTGTAATGTAAATCTTCCTTCATCTGTCAGTAACTAAGGTGGTCACTGGGGCACCAACTTTCATTAATACTTTATAACTGCTTCCACACCTATCAGTCTTGTGCCAGTATCTGTGTTTTAACAAAGATCATTCCCACCCATTTCTGAATTCTGACGACCTAGCTAGTCTTGCATCATATCCTACTTTAATCCTTATTCTGGGGACTGTCCCTTTAAGTTTATTCTTAGACAATCCATTAAATCCAGAGATGTAACCATAACATTTAGGATCCCGTTACATGCTCATTGGGGCATTCTGGGAACACAGTGTTAGACCCATATTTTCTTGACCATCGGCACACTAGGGGTGATGTGGTCAGCATCTTGCCGGCTGCCTTAACCTACCTAGAGTTTCTCTGGTACCCAATTCATGAGGTTGGGTAGACCCTGGAGATGTTTGCGGTAATAAAAATCCCACCTCAACTGGGGATCGAACTATGGACGACCAAGGTTGGTAGTCAGTGCACTAACCACTGTGCTACCATGGCTCTAACCATAACATTTAACTTTGAATAATTTTATGATTTTAATAATCTTTATATAACCCCACAGCTACCTTATGATGTTCCAGACACTGTCTATTGCAATATGATGCGTTATAATATGAATTTTTCTGAAGCATCTTGTTTGCAGAGTTTATATTTTTCATTCAGGCTATTTTTTAATAACCCAATTGTGTACGCAAACAAGAATAGAGAGATGAACATGTCTGGATTAATTCAATCTTGATTAAAACATTTTTTTGTCTTCTAATTTTATCTTTCCAGACAGGTTTTTGTTTGACTAGCATTGCATTTGTTTACACTAGCTTGGTCTTAGCCCTGTTGTTTGTTTATTCATCATTAATTATAGTTCCCAGGTAACACAATTAGTCTCCAGGCCTTGTCCAATAATATTGATCATCCTGTGACTTCTTTTTTACTGTTTGGTATTAGTTGTGTCTTTTCTGCAGTAATTTTTATGCCATATTTTCTGAGGTAGTCCAAGTCTAGATACTAGTTTCTGTCGTTCATATGCTTCTTTGGTCAGTGTAAGTATGTCACCTACACATCTGCATCTACCAGCATGCAGATAATAGCCCATAAGATATAACCATGAAAGACTGATTCATTCTTCATCCTTTATTTTGCTTTTCACACCTTATGGAGCCACAGTTGCTGCTGGCCCTTTGCTGGAAGTCTACATCAAGCACCCATGTACTCTTGCACTGGTGGTTTCTGTACAGTTCATTTTACATGAGGCTGTTAGTCCTATGGGTGCTTGCGTAGAATAGAGGGATTAAAATGGTATGACAAGGTTACCAACGTAGAACTGATGACAAGAACTAGACAAGTGCCAGTGGAACAAGAGATGAGAAGAAGACGATGGCGATGGATAGGACACACACTGAGGAAACCTGTTGATAGCATTACAAGGCAGTCCTTGTTCTGGAACCCGCAGGGCAAGAGAGGCAGAGGAAGACCAAGAAGTACATGGAGAAGAGAGTTGGAAACAGAGGTGAAAATGATGAGGAGAACATGGAAAGAACTTGAGATGATGGCACGTGACAGGAGGACTTGGCATGTGTTTGTTGAAGGCCTATGCTCCTTTGGGAGTGGAGGGTTATGAATGAATGAATGTTAGTCCTATGCACCATGAGGCTGTTAGTCCTATGCACCATGAGGCTGTTAGTCCTATGCACCATGAGGCTGTTAGTCCTATGCACCATGAGGCTGTTAGTCCTATGCACCATGAGGCTGTTAGTCCTATGCACCATGAGGCTGTTAGTCCTATGCACCATGAGGCTGTTAGTCCTATGCACCATGAGGCTGTTAGTCCTATGCACCATGAGGCTGTTAGTCCTATGCACCATGAGGCTGTTAGTCCTATGCACCATGAGGCTGTTAGTCCTATGCACCATGAGGCTGTTAGTCCTATGCACCATGAGGATGTTAGTCCTATGCACCATGAGGCTGTTAGTCCTATGCACAACCTCATTTTAGTCACCTTGTACATTAAAAAAATGCTGCCCTGGATGACCTAAGAGTAACACTTCACAAACTGTGTCAGCAATTCAAAAGAGTTGGAATAAAATTCTGACTGCAACATCCCTGGAAATGAAGAGGCAAAGGAAGGGGGGAAAGCTACCTCAACTTGACACAAACCTAATTTATGAAGAGGCCAGGAGTTTTATCAAGCGCAGATACAGGAGCAAGTAAGTTGGAAGAAGAACATCTAGGCCACAATAAAAATGATGCGTATTACTAGCTCAGCAGATGTGAACAAGTGATAATCTTCAGACTTTGCACAGGTCACAACAGATTGGGATACCCATCTATTCAATAAGGTAGGAACTACTGATGATTGTTGTAACTGTGGCACTGATATAATGACCACTGAGCATCTACTTCAAAGCTGCCCAACATATGAGGAACAGAGAAAGCTTGTATGGCCATCACCAGTGCCATTCCTAGAAAAGCTCTACAGAGGTGCCAACAGCCTCAGACTGACCACTGCTATCTTTGAACATATTCAAGTTGATGTCTGAGGGTGAACAAAGAAGAAGAAGTCACCTGGTACAACATGCCTGAATGAGCAGCACTTCCATTCTTTCTTTGTCTTCTCAGAGACACCAGGGAACTACAAGGGTCATTGAAAATATCTGGCATATGAAAAATCAAGTTTGCCTACTTGTGTTTTTATGATTGTTATTACATACTAATATGGTCTTAATATATATATATATATATACATACACATACATATATAGAAAGGGCTGCTGGAAAAACTAGGATTGAAAGAAAAATAGAAAGAAAAAATGAAAGATCAAACTTTGACAAATAAACTACATGTATTTTGATTTTGGACACATAACAACTTTGTTGAAAATCCTAATTAAGCAAAAAGTCACAAGCAAACGAGCAAGAGTACAAAAGTACTGTATGTAGGGAAAAAAAAATATCAAGAGATGAACAGTAAATAGTCTTTCAGAGTCTGTCAGCAAAGCAACTGTTGAAGATTCACCGTAGCCAACCTTCAATGAATCTTGCATTTAAGCTGTTGAAGCTGAAATGTTTGCTGGATGCAGCTATTCATCAACAAATCAGATTCACATAGCAGTTTCTCTGTTATCTTGAAACTACATTATCAACATCATCATTCTTCAGCTCCCAAAGATTATAGGCCTTCAACAAGTCTTCTGTCCCATGCCATCAGCTCAAGGCATTTCCATGACTTCTTCATCCCCTTCATGTCTGTCTCCAGTTCTCTTCTCTATGTGTACTTTGGTCTCCCTCTACTATGGTCTTCCTCTACTATGGTCTCCCTCTACTATGGTCTCCCTCTACTATGGTCAGTGTGTGCGTTCTTGGGCTTGTTTTTCTTGTTATTGGATATACTACATGATAATCACCAAAAGAAAGGTATTACCTACCATAGAAACAAGAAATTTGAACATAAGTTGATAATTTGGAAACAAATGATCTCCCTCTACTATGGTCTCCCTCTAATGGGATTAATGAAAAAAAGACTGCCTTGTAATGCTATCAACAGGTGTATCCTATCAATCACCAGCATTCATCTCTTGTTCCTCTGGCATTTGTCTCATTCTTGGCCAAGTTCCACATAAGTGAAAGGAAACAAAATTCGAATTTGTTTAATGTATAGGCACTAGCTTCAGTGAAAATCAGCAACATGGCACTTTAATTATAAGCCTTATGGCTGTTAATATTCATTCATTACCCATTCATCTTAAAACCACAGACTTATCAATAATTATTTTCATATAATTACCTACCAATGTATTCTTTCATTACAAACTACAAACTTACCAATTATGGTTATCATCCAAACCATAAGGAATGAAAACACCGACAGCCAGACCAAGGACATAAAAAATGTGACCCAGAACCATTTCCGAAATCGGTCTAGCCGACAATCAGGTATACTGATGTATAAAAGGAAAGTAATAGGTAATGAAGTCAGCCACAAGAGACAGGCCCATCGTCCAGATGGCATTTTCCATAAAGATTCATCAGGAATTATTTTGTGGATTTCTATATGGGAGTAAACAAAACATAAGTCTTTACATGTGATTAGTGTGATGATGATGATCTTATAGGATATTAATAGCGATTATAGGAGTGTATGCTTGGGCTTTATCAAATACAACAGCAGCCCTCTTCAGTCATAACTGACTATGGGAATACGCCCCTTTGGTGATAGCTCTCAGGTGCTTTTTTGTTCTGGTGTTCCTTTCAGCATGTTCTTTTCTCTTCTGCTTGTTGTGAGAGCTTCTTTTATCCCAATCTGAGGTGCCGCCATAGGGAGCATCACCACTTGGTGCAATCGGCAGCTTAATCCTCCCAGATTTGCTGGATTTATGTCCCGCGCTTCATGTCTCTCTTGCACAGTTTTGAACCTTAGCTGTGGTTACCTGCCTGTTCTTTTACCATCTGCCAGTTGTTTGTCGATAATATTGTTGAGGATGCGACCATCTTCCATGCAGCAGACATGGCCATGTCTGCAGTGTATACGTATTTTGGAGGCCAGCATGTGACAGCACTTCAACATTTGTCACTCTGTCCTTCCACAAAATACCATAAGGATGTGGCGTAAACACAGTAGATGGAAGGCATTTGGCCTTCTTTCTTGATTAGCAGAGAATGTCTATGTCTCACTGCCATATATTATATACCGCAGCTTTGGTCTTCATTATGAGTTTGAAGTTTTCCCAAACACGCATTGTGAGGTGGGCAAAGATTGTTGCAGCTTTGCCAATGCGGCTCTCAATTTCTGTGAGCTGAGAGAGTTTTTCATTGATATGTCAAGAAAATATTAAGAAACTAGTGTAAAAGGTGAGTGATCAAAATCTACACGCACGAGAAAGTTTTGCGAAGGTGAACACATTTTAGCAGAGAAGGGGGAGAATGTTAAATCTGGAAAAAGATTCAGTCAGTCTGGTTTTGAGCATGAAGTAGCGAAGAAAGATAGGCCCAGCGAAAGTCATCCATCAGATTAAGCTGAGAGAACAGGTCCTGGAGCAGGTCAACCACTTTAAATATCTTGGAGTTATTATAAACCGAAAGGGAGGCATCAAAGAAGAGTTGGCCACTCGAAAAGCAGCAGCTGGGAGACTTTTTCAGGCCATAAATCGAGGATTCCTCAGCAAGAGAGAGGTTGGTAAGAAAACGAAGATGGCTGTATACCACTCCACCTATATCCCAGTCTTGACATATGGATGCGAGTCATGGGCAATGACTTCAACCCATAAAAGCCAGATCCAAACCTCAGAAATGAGGTATCTGAGGAAGGTGGTTGAAGTAACAAGAAGAGACATGGTACGCAACCAGACGATACGTCAAGGCCTTAAATCCTACCCCCTGCAGACTCAAGTAGAACAGTCCCAATTAAGATGGTTTGGCCATGTCTGCAGAATGGGAGAAGATCGGATACCACGACAAGCATGGGAAACAAAGAGCCAGGGATCCAGACCCCGAGGACGACCCAGAGTCCGCTGGGAGGACAACATTAGACAATCTTTGAAGGACTGAGGACTAGAATGGAACCAGGCCAGGAGGAAGACAGCCAATAGGATAGTCTGGCGCTCTCTCTTCCAAACCTCTACACCTCACGGTAGAAGGGGAATGACTAAGTAAGTAAGTAGTGGTGAACGCTAGCTTGGATGATGCACTAGGGCGAATAGGCAACTGGAGGTGGTTGGCTTCTGTGTTGTGCAGAAAAATATGTTGCCCAGCCATCAAGCTGTTCCATTTAGCCACTTTGATAGATGTAGGTGCAGGTTTCTGCTATAGTGTTTGTTTATTCATGAAGCAAGAAAGGCAGTGTTGCCTGTCAAGTATTTTGATGGTCAGCCCAACGCAAGAATTTACAGGTATGTCAAAACTAGCACGTAATATACATAGTGTAGAATAAGGTGAACTTTTATACAGCACAGAAGATAAGAGACTGTAGAGAATTATAGTGATATTCATGCCATGGGAAGATGTCAGTAATTGAATTTATAAAAAAAAATCAAAAACTGAGATCTGTAATAGACATGATCATATATATATATATATTTACCCTCAGGAACATTATAGAGCAGTGCTCAGAATGGCAAAGACAGCTGTACATTAATTTCGTTGATTTTGAAAAGGCTTTTGACAGTATACATAGGGACAGTTTATGGAAAATACTGAGGGCTTATGGAATTCCAAGCTGCATAGTGTCAATTATAAAAAGCCTTTATGCCAACTTTACGTGTAGCATTGGGCAGAGCAACCTAACCTCTGAAGTGAAGACAGGAGTACGACAAGGATGCCCCTTATCAACCACTCTATTTTTAACAGTCATAGACTGGGTGATGCGCCAGACAACAGAGGGCAATCCAAGAGGAATAAGATGAACTACATTTTCTACATTGGAAGATCTGGAATATGCAGATGACATTGCACAGCTAGCACATTTACATCAACACATCCAGGAAAAAACGGATAGACTTAATAAGTATAGCCAGCAGGTGGGCTTGAACATCAACCTAAAGAAGACAGAGGTCATGACGCTTAATGTGAGCAACCCTGAGCCCATATCAGTAAGGAATCAGCAACTGGAACAGACAGATGCCTTCACATACCTAGGATGCATAGTAACACCAGATGGCGGAGCAAGCAAAGACATCAACAACAGAATGAACAAAGCAAGAACAGCCTTTTTTAGTCTAAACAACATCTGGAAGTCCTCTCAGTACAGCATGAGCACAAAATTAGCATTATATCAGAGCTGTGTGCTTTCTGTGCATCTCTATGGCGCGGAGAGCTGGAGAGTTACAGATAAGGAAATGTCGAAATTGTCCTCTTTTCACACAACATGCCTAAGAAAAATTCTCCGAATCTTTTGGCCGAATACCATCACAAACCAAGATCTGCTTACTCGGAGCAAGCAAGAGGACATGCACACCATCATAGCTGGCAGACGCTGGAGCACAAATTCTCTACTATTACATTTGTGAGTTTTATACAAGATTTGACTAAATCCTCCCAGTACAGTACAAACACTAAATTAAAAATAAATGAGAGCTGCATAATTTCTGTACTTCTGTACAGTGCAGAATGTTGGAGAGTAACAGAAAAGGGAATGTCTGAATCGCCCTCTTTCCATACAACGTGCCTAAGGAAAATTCTCTGAATTTTCTGGCTGAACACCATCACCAACTAAGAACTGCTTACTCTGAGCCACTAAGAAGACATGCACACCATCATAAGTGGGTAGATGCTGGAACTGGGTTGGCCACATTCTCAGAAGAGACCCTGACACCATCACTAGAACTGCCATGCTATTGACTCCAGAAGGAAAATGAAAGCAAGGACAGCTAAAAGCCACTTGGCGGAGAACTGTGGAGGCAGAGAACTGTGGAGGCGGAGAACTGTGGAGGCAGAGAATTGTGGAGGCAGACATGCTAAGCATGAACCAGAGCTAGGGCACCACACAAAGGATGGCTGTCGACCGAGCAAAGTAGAGACAGTTTGTTGCCCTACAAGATGCCACTAAGTATGATGCTCACTGAATGCTTTGTCAGTCAGTGACCAAGGAAGAAAGAAGAAGAAAAAGACAAGATTTGACAATGATAGATGTTTGTGCTAGAACCTTCCTTAGCACAACAAACGAAATTCGATGTAAAACAAAAGAAGAGAAGATAAAAAAACAGCAAATGAACACTAATAACAGTAAATAGCAAAAATAAATTCTTATTATGATCTAGACTCTTGAGGCATATTATTGTATCCACATTATTCATTTATATTCTTTACAATAAACTGTCTGACCAATTGAGGAGTGCTAGTATATCCATTGTAGTCAAATCTTTTATGTCTGTAACGCTGACATTCATACTAGTTTTGTCTTTTACCATTATACCACTATCAGTTTTTTTACTGCAGCATTTTACCTTGCCATTTAAAGACCCATGTAGTTCCCCAGGGGTCTCTGAGGGGACACAAATGGAATAAGATTTCTGCTCCCTCAAGCATGTCATAAAATGTGAGTTTGTGCATGATGTTGGCATCCTCATAATTTAGAAAAAATTGCTACATAAACCAAAGATGTGTCACATTGATTGGTTATCAAGGCGGCCATCTGTAATGGTGGTTCCAGGGTCAATAAGGAATGAAAAAAAGGAGATAATGATTTAAAGAAGTTTCCTATTGCATGGCTCTGAAACAATGGTAAACAAAATAAGTATCAACCAGAAAGATACAGACTTTAATAAATAGGTGCCTGTACAGAATACAAAGACTAAAATGGGCTGACAAGATTACTAACGTGGAACTGATAGAAAGAACCAGGCAGGTACCAGTGGAACAAGAGATGTGGAGACGATGCTGGCATTGGATAAATCACACAAAAACAAAATCAGCGGACAGCCTTACAAGGCAGTGCTTGTTTTGGAACCCTCCAAAACAAGAGAAATAGAGGGAGAAAAAAAAACACATGGAGAAGGAAACTGGAGACATTCTTGATAAGGATAAAGAAAATATGGAAAGACCTTGAACAGATGACACAGGACAGGAAGGTTTGGACTGTGTTTGTTGAAGGCCTGTGTTCCATGGAGAATTGAAAGGTAATGTCTAAAGATACCGGTCAGTTATATGGCTTTACTGTGTGTTATTATAATAACACTATCACTTATTTGGTTTTACTGTGTGTCAGTATGATAGCACTGTCAGTTATTTGGCTTTACTCTGTCATTATAATAACACTGTCAGTTTTTTGGCTTTACTGTGTGTCATTATAATAACACTGTCAGTTATTTGGCTTTTTTTGTGTGTCATTATAATAAAACTGTTAGTTATTTGGCTTTACTGTGTGTTATTAGGATAACACTGTCAGTTATTTGGCTTTACTGTGTGTCATTATAATAACACTGTCAGTTATTTGGCTTTTTTTGTGTGTCATTATAATAAAACTGTTAGTTATTCAGCTTTACTCTGTGTCATTATAATAACACTGTCAGTTATTTGGCTTTATCGTGTGTCATTATAATAACACTGTCAGTTATTTGACTTTACTCTTCGTCATAATAATAACATTGTCACTTACTCTGTGTCATTATAATAACACTGTTATTATTAATCACATAAAACGCATCCAATTTGAAAGTGCAAATATTAGATGCCCAACTTAACATGCACCAGTGGCCGTCATACTTCAACATAAGGACCACCTGTTGGTCACTATTATATGTTCTCATACATCTGCATCACTCATAACAAGCCTAATATTCATCACCATCCTCATCACCCCTTACACAAATTCTACTGCATAAAGGCAAAACAGACAGCAAGAACATACAAAGTCACTCAAAATAACATGCAATATGAAGATCTGCATACTGAAAACAAATGAAGAAGTTAACAGAGCTAGAAGCCCAATCCATATCGTTTTCTGTAACACCTTTCTCTAAAGCATAAAACCAATTCAATGTCATGCTTACCTCTGATCATAGAATGAACATACAATAATAATACACATGATTCTAGTGGGCTAATATCATGGATCGCCATCTGACATGCCTGCTTAATTGCTCACACAACTCCGTTGAAAGAAACTAATGACAGCATAATTAAAACAGCTCTATGCTATTAATATCAAACATGACCACTATTAGAGAACTATTATGAAGTGTGAGATTGGATGCATGAACATACACACAAAAAAGTGAGAGAGATGGAGGGAGGGGAGTTGAGAGAAAAAAGAGAGAGAATCAGAGAAAGAGAGAGAAAAGAGAGAAAAGAGAGAAAAGAGAGAGAGAGAGAGAGAGAGAGAGAGAGAGAGAGAGAGAGAGAGAGAGAGAGAGAGAGAGAGAGAGAGAGAGAGAGAGAGAGAGAGAGAGAGAGAGAGAGAGAGAGAGAGAAACAGTGACTAGGTCCAGAGCCATAGCAATGCATTTTTATTTCCAGAGCAAACTTTTGTTGTTCCCTTCCCATTTTCACAATACTGTATTCCTTCTTTCTTCTTTGAAAGGAACCCACAAGGGAAGAGCTAAGGGAGGGGGAAAGGGGGGGGGGGGAAAGGCAGAAAGAGAATCCAGAGCACACAGAATCTCATGGACTGAGTGAAAGAAGATAGGCCCAAAACAGAAACCAATGAAAAGCAACAACTGCAGTCTTACATTATAAGAGGAAAGAAAATGATCACCCTTCAGCTTCCCATGGAACATAAGCCTTCAACAACCATGTCAAGTCTTCCCGCCCCGCCCCATCAGCTTTGGGTCTTTCCATGTCTTGCTCATTCCTTTCATATCTATCTCAAATTCTCTTCTTCGTGTCTTCTTTGGTCTCCCTCTATTTCTTTTACCTTGGGGATTCCAGAACCATAACTGCCTTGTAATGCTATCCGCAGGTTTCCTCAGTATGTGACCTATCCCTCACCTGCATCTTTTTCTTATCTTTTGTTCCACTGGCACTTATCTGGTTTGTGTCATTAAAAAAAGCATGTAAACTCCAGAAAATAAACTAATTAAATTTTAAAAATCCAGCTTCCATTATTTAAAAGAAAATAAAACAAAACACTAACCATCCTGGGTGTCACTGTGCATTTTCTCATAATGAACAACAACCTGGTCTGGAACAGAGGAAGACTCCTTAGGGCAGCACCAGAACATGGGCACAAATTTCTTCTCCAACCGCTGGTTGAAGAACATGAACACTATGTACAATGTATAGACTGCCAGAAAGATAATAGATTCATACCTGTTGGAAAAACAAAATATTGTACCCCATTAATATAAAATAATTGGCTGAGCGTCCATTCACGATGTACTGTCACAGCAAGCGATGGCGCCATTGTTTCTAAAAGTCTACTGAGTCAGGGACTGTAACCCAGAAAACTGCTTATACTACCATCTGGATTGCTTGAGAGTTTTGACACTTTCAAATACAAATACTCTTTTCACCCAACTAGTCATATAATGCACCACAGTGTGGTACATTAGTCTCCCAAGGACCAACCAACTGGTGCACCTGCATTGGTAGTCAGATTTACTCATGTTTGCACTTTATACGATATAAAAAACAAACCTATTTGTTACATATAAGACTTACAACACTTCAAAATATTTTTCTGCCAATTTACAACGAGGTATTTTCTTATATGCATAGGCCCTACATACACTTTCGCTGCTTGTTTTAAAATGTCTATGTATTTAAAATAAAAAGAAATGTGGTGTTCATTTTGCCACCTGGGTAATACCCAAAAAACTGCCTAGGGTAGAGAGATTTAAATCTCTTTAATGAAATCCTATAATACAGATTCCCATTATTAATCAGCAATGTCAGAATCAACACACTAATCTAATGGATGGATGCTAACACAGAAATAACAAAGATGTATGTTCAGTGCTTATAGGATAAGATCCTATAGAATACTGATCAACAACACAGAATGGACCTGACACAGCTGGAGATTATAATCTTGAGAGAAACTATCCAGGATGGAGAAGAGATGGATCAATGTTTGTGGAATAAGCTAAGAGTACTGAAGAAGAAGAAGAGGTAAAATCTGATTCATGAAATATTAAAATTTCAGAGAAATAAAACACAACAAACTTCAGCAGCAAAAGGCGATGCTGGTGATGGATGGGAGGTGTGTTCAGGAAGCTTGTTGATGGCATTACAGGGAGGTTCTTGTTATGGAATAATCAGAGAGGGCGTGGTAGAGGGAAACCAAAAAATAAAAAAAAACATGACAAAGAGGGTTGAAGATGGAAATGAAAGGAATGAGGAAGACAATGAAAGACCTTGAACTGATGGCACGGGACAGGAGAACTTGTCATGAGTTTGTTGTTAGCCTATGCTCCTTGGGGAGCTGAAGAGGGTGATGAATGCATGAAACTTTAGCAACACATGATATGTGTATCAGCTTTACATAAGCATAACAAATGCATGGAGGCATATCTGGAATCATCCTTATATGACCACTAGCTAAGCACAATGCTATAGTATATGATGTGGAAGGGAACCTCAGTCTGTGAGGCTTATTACACCCTTTTTGGCTCTTGAAATCATCGACACACTTCCAGTGGTCCCTCCTGTGGTGAAACATGTTGAGAACCCAGTACTGCACACTTAGCTTGGAGGAGTCACTTGAGTCCTAGATGTAACTTTGGCTTTTGTCTGGATTTTGGCTTTTGTCAGTGAGAGCATCCAGATCGCAGCGCAAACAGGCAACATTAGACAAATGTATGACGGTATAAAGAAAGCACTTGGCCCCCTTAAAAGTAAGACGGCACCGCTAAAAACTATCAGCGGAGAGAAGCTAACCGATAAGGGTAAGCAGATGGAGAGGTGGGTCGAGCACTACTCTGAGCTTTATGCTAGAGACAATACCGTTACGCCTGCAGCCCTTGATGCTGTCAATAGTCTGCCAACTATGGAGGAGCTGGATGCCAAACCAACATTAGAGGAACTCAGTAAGGCCATTGATAGCTTGGCCTCTGGCAAAGCACCAGGCAGTGATGGGATTCCTCCTGATTTAATCAAATGCTGTAAGAGCACACTATTACATCCCCTGCATAGGATGCTGTGCCAGTGCTGGGAAGAGACAACTATTCCTCAAGACATGCGAGATGCCAAGATTGTAACACTGTATAAAAATAAAGGAGACAGAAGTGATTGCAATAACTACAGAGGCATCTCTCTTCTTAGTATTGTTGGTAAGGTTTTTGCCAAAGTCATCTTAATGCGACTACACAAGTTAGCTGAGCGCATATATCCAGAGGCACAGTGTGGATTCCGAGCTGGCAGATCAACAACAGACATGATCTTCTCTCTCCGCCAGCTTCAGGAAAAATCAAGAGAGCAGAAAAGACCATTATATATATCGCCTTTATAGACCTCACAAAAGCATTCGACCTGGTTAGTAGGGATGGACTCTTTAAAATCCTCCTGAAAATAGGCTGCCCTTCTAAAATGCTGGAAATGATAAAGTCATTCCATGACGACATGAAGGGAACAGTCCAATATGCTGGAAGCACGTCACAGCCCTTTGATATACGAAGTGGCGTAAACAAGGCTGTGTTCTGGCTCCGACCCTCTTCGGAATCTTCTTTGCCTTACTCTTGAAACATGCATTCAGAGATGCAACTGAAGGAATATGCCTTCACACTAGGTCAGATGGCCGTCTGTTTAATCTTTCAAGGCTGAAGGCAAAGACAAAAATCAGAAGGGTCACTATAAGAGACTTGTTGTTCGCTGATGATGCTGCAGTCATCACTCAAAGCCAACAGGAGCTTCAGAGCTTGATGAATCGCTTCACTAAAGCATGCAAGGACTTTGGCCTCACAATAAGTCTAAAGAAAACGAATGTGCTGAGTCAGGATGTGGGTGCTGCACCAGTTATCACTATCGATAACTATGAATTGGCAGTGGTGCACCACTTCACATACCTAGGGTCTACCATCAATGACAAACTCTCACTGGATACAGAAATCAACAGCCGCATTGGCAAAGCTGCAGCTACCTTAGCCCGCCTCACATCGCGTGTTTGGGGAAACTCTAAACTCACAATGAAGACCAAAGCTGCGGTATATAATGCCTGCGTCACCAGCACACTCCTATATGGCAGCGAGACCTGGACGACCTATGCTAAGCAAGAAAGAAGGCTCAATACCTTCCATTTGCGGTGTCTACGCCGCATCCTTGGCATCTCGTGGAAAGATAAAGTGACAAATGTCGAGGTGTTGTCACGTGCTGGCCTTCAAAGTATGTATACGCTTCTTAGACAGTGCAGACTTCGCTGGCTTGGCCATGTTCGCCGCATGGAAGATGGTCGCATCCCAAAAGATATCCTCTACGGACAATTAGCAGATGGCAAGAGAGCAGTTGGGCGACCACAGCTGAGGTTCAAAGATGAGTGCAAGAGAGATATGAGAGCACTGGACATGGATCCAGCAACATGGGAGGATGAAGCTGCCGATCGCACTAAGTGGCGATGCTATTTACGGCACCACCTCAGATTGGGCGAAGAGAGGCTCACACAAGAAGCAGAGGTGAGGAGAAAACGTCGAAAGGAGCACCAGGAAAATAAGCAGCTGAGGGCTGCCACCTCAGGGGCGCATTCTTATAGTCAGTTATGACTGAAGGGGCTATTATTATTATGTCTGGATGGCATGCAGGAGGATCACACTATGGACCCATGATAGGCAGGGTGAGCTGAGAAGTGGCTCTGCATAGGACATGACGATTCCTTGGGAAAGCTCCGAACCAGAGCACAGTATTTTAGCTCTGCATATTTGGAGAGCCCCCTTGGATAGTGGGGAATACACCGTATGCCTAGATCTACTGTGTAGATAATACCAAGGAGTCTTTAGCTTGGTATTGGCTGCAAAACTGCAAGAAGCTCAGTAGCCCCCATTAAACAACAAGATAAGCATAACATCAGATCAACTGACATTCGAACAAAATGTCTGCATTACGGTAGGCAGTAAAATCTAATTAGTTGCATTACATCTGCTCATCTGTTCCTTTTCTTGTGCATTATTAGATAATAATAATAATAATAAATTCTTTAAGCACCAAACACGGCGCATAAGGCAGAAACCAGTGCTCTCCAGGTTGTTCGTTGTGACGCCACTCCTCTTAGCTCTTGCACATTATTTAGGCCCAACGTTCTTCCTTCTCTTATTATTGTCTTCTGAGTGTTTCTTTTGGTCTTCCTTTTTTCCTCTTACCCTCAGGAACCCAAGTGAGCGCCTGTAGTGGTATTCTGTTGTTTTGCATTCGTAGGACATGACCGATATATGACCATCGTCTTTTCCTTATATAGTCGGAGACATATTTCTGCCTAGAGTCTTCTCTTATTTGTCGATTAGTCTTGAATTCTTTCCAACTGATGTTCATGAGTTTTCTAAGACATTTGTTCTCGCGAATGTATTCAGCTTTCCCAATGATTTTGTTATTTTCCAACTCTCACAGCCGTATGTTAACACTGAGATAACATTTGAATTAAACAGACGAAGCTTGGTATGTATATTCAATGATCGTAATTTCCAAATGTTAGATAATCTATTGAAGGCGCTAGCTGCCAAAGCAATCTAGTATGGATTTCTCTTGTTGTGTCACCATCCTGAGTCATTTTACTGCCTAAATAATTGAAACTTTCAACTTTCTGTAGTTTTTCCCCGTTCAAGATGATATCAAAGGTCCGTTAGAAAAGTTCATAGCTTTAGTTTTAGAGGCATTTATTTGGAGACCTATTTTAACCGAGAGATGACACAAATTATTTATTGCTTCTTGGGATTGTCTTGGTGTTGAACTTAAGAATGCTACATCATCTGCGAAATCCAGTCCCCCAGGAATTTTCCATTTGTCCATTTTATACCCAATTGTTCATTGTGGGTATAGTTTCTCATAACCCAATCAATAGCTATTCCAAAAAGTAGTGGTGACATAATAACAGCCTTGTTTTAACCCCTGTTTTCTACTGTAAACCATTCTGTATTCCCTTTATTTGTTCTAACACACAAATCTTGCATTGTCATATAGCGCTTTGATTATATTCACATATTTTGTTGGAAAACCATAGATTGTAAGTATCTTCCACAATGATGGGCGTGTAGACTATCAAAGGCTTTTTGAAAATCGACGAAGGTGATAATAAGTGGCGATTGCCTTTCCACTGATTCTTCTATAATTGTTCTTAGTGTGAATATTTGATCAATACATGATCGTTTCGGCCTGAAACCCGCTTGTTCTTCTCTGATCTTTTATTATTAGATACTAGTGTATTATTGATCTTTATTTCATTATCAGCTTTATTGCACCATAACATTTTATTTGCAATAAAGTTTCCTGGATCCCATGCAAAATATACTATTTTATTTTTGAAGTAATCATACCATATGATTCAGTTTGTACCATTATTGGTGGTAAATGTGTTAAGCAGTGAATACGAAAAATAAATATTTCAACACTGCAGCCTTCTAGATAGGCTGAAAACGAAATAAATACTAGAAAACAAATGTTCATTGCAAGAAAAGGATGGACTAGATGGAACGAATAGGTCAATGAACTTCTCAACTCCTACATTCAAGTCCTCCCTTATAATCAACATCCTCAAAGGAAACAAATGGAGACAGCTGGAACAGCTTGAGCGAAAGACAACTGAGAAAGTTGAAGACAGTCTATGTTTCTGCCTATTGCTATTTAGGTTAATGCCTTTATTTTTACTTTCAGTCTAGCGTCTTGTATCAACAATTTCCTAAACTCTATCACTAGTTACTGTTGTTTAACTAGGGCTGCTGAGCTTCTTGCTCTTTAGCAGCCAATACCAAGCTGGACTCCTTGGTTTTATTTACACTGTAGATCTAGGCTTTTCCTGTGGCTTTTTGGCCATTCCGAAATGTGTTGAGTTAAAGTCATGAGCTTCAATTTTTCTCTTTAAAAAGGAGCCTGGCTTGCATTTAAAGGATCATCACATCTGGTCCCAAGCTAGGAGTAAGAAGTGTGTGGCATACTGTGCATTCCCCGCCATCCAAGAGGGCTCTCCAACTATGCAGAGCTAAAATACTGTACTCTGGTTCTGGCCTCTCGCAAGGAATTGCCACATCCTGCACAGAGACACTTCTCAGCTTCCCCTGCCTATCACTGGGTCCACAGTGAGATCCTTCTGCATGCAGT
The DNA here is from genome assembly GCA_024509875.1 of Oreohelix idahoensis. Classification (NCBI taxonomy): domain Eukaryota; kingdom Metazoa; phylum Mollusca; class Gastropoda; order Stylommatophora; family Oreohelicidae; genus Oreohelix; species Oreohelix idahoensis. Next base: position 418,429 of record JAMPIV010006478.1, on the reverse strand, counting down.
GAACCAAGTCAAAGCCAAAGAATTACGCCTGGGGGGTCAAGTGACTTCTCCAAGCTTAGTGTGCTATGCTGGGTTCTCAATACGTTTCAGCACAGGGAGAATCCCTGGAAGTGTGTGGATGATTTTAAGAGTCATTCTTCTTCTTCTTCTTTGATCCTTAGCCGTCGACCGTCAAAGCAGTCAGTGGCCATCACGCCTAGTGGCGTCTTGCAGGGCAACAACAAATTGATTCCACTTTGCTCGGTCGGTGGCCATCCTTCGCACAGTGCCCCAACTCTGGTTCACTCCCCGCATCTCAGCTTCCACAGTCCTCCGCCAGGTTGTTTTTGGTCAGCCTCTCTTTCGCTTTCCCCCAGGGGTCCAAAGCACAGCTGTTCCCGCGAAGGCACTGGGGTCTCTTCTGAGGACATGACCAACCCAGCTCCAGCATCTGCCAGCTATGATGGTGTGCATGTCCTTTTAAGAGTCAATGAGGATGTAATTACCCCACAGACATAGGTTCACTTCCACGTACATTTGTTGTAGCACTGTGCATAGCTGGTGGTCATATAAGGATGACTCCAGATATGCCTCCATTCACTAGTTACTATTTAGGTTAATGCCTTTATTTTTACTTTCAGTCTAGTGTCTTGTATCAACCATCTCCTTAACCCTTTGACTAGTTGCTATTAAGTCTGGTGAATATCTGGTTGGCTAAGTGGTTAGAGCATTTGCTTCTAATGGCCAAGGTTATTCTATTCCGGAAACGAAACTTGGAAGAGTCACTCTCCAGTAAACCCAGCTGTAAATGGGCATCTGACTCTTTTCTTGAGTTAGGGAAAGCAAAGGCAGTGAGGAAGGGAAATGGTTCCCCACCTCCTAAAGTTGAACCTAGTATCATCATCTCATCTCAACCCGTAACCCGTCATGGGTCGTAGGGGTGCCATGGTGGAAGCATCAGCAGACAGGGTCCTCCACTGCTCTCTATCCTCAGCAATGCATACAAGTGTGGAAAAGCCGTGCCCTGCCCATTCTTTGATGTTATCAGCCCAAGATTTTCTTTGCCTTCCTCTTCTCCGTTTACCTTCAACTGTTCCCTGGAAGATCGTTTTTGAAAGGGAGTCATGACGAGTTACATTCCCAAACCAGGCGAGCTTTCAATGTTTCACTACTGACAAAAGTGGTTCTTGGTGGCCTGCATACGTGTTTATTTTCTCTCTGACATAGACATTTGTTTTGTGCTCTTCATAGCAAATGCGCAAAATTCTTCTATAACATTTATACTCGAAAGCCTGAATCCTTCGCTCCGTATCTGCAGTGAGTGTCCAGCCCTCACACCCATACAAGAGAATAGATAATACAAGTGATTTGAACCTAGTATAGTAAAGCCTTTAATACTTCACTACCCTGCAGCAATATCTACTATGGGATTACTTACCTATTAAGACTGCATCATCAGCAGATCTCAGACTGTTTACATTGTCCACCAACTGATAATCCTGGCATGTCTTCTGTGAATCTTATTATGTTGTCACTCTACAGACTGAACATATCAGGTGATAGCACACATCACTGCCTAATACCTTGTTTTATCTGCTGGAACATTCCTATTTTCTGCCAAATTTTTACAGCTGCTGTTCATTGTCATTACACATTCTGTACCATTCTCAGGTCTTTGCCATCAATGTTTATGCTTTCTAAGGTGTTGACAAACTTTCTTATGTTTCACCTTACCAAATTTCTTAGTATACACCACTGTATAAGTATATATATGTATAAATGTGCAAGCATTCATATGTGTTTGTCCCTATCATTGCAGTTTTCTTCTTCTTCTTCTTCGATCCTTAACCACCGACCGTCAAAGCAGTCAGTGGCCATCACACCTAGTGGCGTCTTGTAGGGCAACAACAAATTGATTCCACTTTGCACGGTCGGTGGCCATCCTTCGTACAGTGCCCCAACTCTGGTTCATTCTTTGCATCTCAGCCTCCACAGTCCTCCGCCAAGTTGTCTTTGGTCGGCCTCTCTTTCGCTTTCCTTCAGGGGTCCAAAGCATAGCTGTTCTTGTGATGGCATCGGGGTCTCTTCTGAGGACATGACCAACCCAGCCCCAGCGTCTGCCAGCTATGATGGTGTGCATGTCCTCTTGCTTGCTACGAGTAAGCAGATCTTGGTTGGTGATGGTATTCGGCCAAAAGATTCGGTGAATTTTTCTTAGGCATGTTGTGTGAAAAGAGGACAATTTTGACATTTCCTTCTCTGTGACTCTCCAGCATTCTGCACCATAAAGAAGCACAGAAAGCACGCAACTCTGGTATAATCTTAATTTTGTGCTTGTGCTGCATTGGGAGGACTTCCAGATGTTATTTAGGCTAAAGAAGGCTGTTCTTGCCTTATTCATTCTGATGTTGATGTCTTTGCCTGCCCCACCGTCTGGTGTTACTATGCTTCCTAGGTATGTGAAGGTATCTGTCTGTACCAGTTGCTGATTCCTTACTGATATGGGCTCAGGGTTGCTCACATTGAGCGTCATGACCTCAGACTTCTTTAAATTGATGTTCAAGCCCACCTGCTGGCTAAATTTATTAAGTCTGTCCGATTTTTCCTGGATGTGTTGATGTGAATGTGCCAGCAGTGCAATGTCATCTGCATATTCCAGATCTTCCAATGTAGAAAATGTAGTCCATCTTATTCCTCTTGGACTGCCCTCTGTTGTCTGGCGCATCACCCAGTCTATGACTGTTAAAAATAGAGTGGTTGATAAGGGGCATCCCGGTCGTACTCCTGTCTTCACCTCGAAGGTTAGGTTGCTCTGCCCAACACTACACGTAAAGTTGGCATAGAGGCTTTTTATGATTGACACTATGCAGCTTGGAATTCCATAAGCCCTCAGTATTTTCCATAAACTGTCCCTATGTATGCTGTCAAAAGCCTTTTCAAAATCAACAAAATTTATGTAAAGCTGTCTTTGCCATTCTGAGCACTGCTCTATAATGTTCCTGAGAGTGAATAAAGACTTCTACAATGTTAGAATCTCTAGGTCTGGGGATAAGTGATGCTTGGAACTGCATTAATTCAGAAACCATTCATAACATATGAATTTGTTTCTTTTGAAGGATGAAATGTACACATATCTTCTGTGCTTCCCATTGTTATGTTATTTTGTTAATCAGTTGCTTACCAAGTGATAACTTCATCAGCAATGACCAAAATCAGCACTCCTATGCTTGCCAGATAAGCTAAGCAGTCTCTGGTAAGAGGCCACCAACAAAGCTGAACAACCTGAATTCACAGATTTAAAACAAAAACTCATTCAGCAGTCAAATATAACTGAATGCATATTTACAATATACATTACATTTAAAATTTGTAACTTAAATGAATTGATGTTTATTAAATTGTATTACCTAGACAAGAGATGATAGAGAAACACAGGACAAAATGGACTGAATAAACAAGCTCTAAACATGAATCGGCAGATACAGCAAATCATCATAGAACCAGAAAAGGAACTTCTAAATGTAAACAAATACACCCTTACTTACTTACATAGTCGTTCCTCTTCTACTGTGAGGTGTAGAGGTTTGGAGGAGAGAGCGCCAGACTATACTATCGGCTGTCTTCCTCCTCGCCTGGTTCCATTCTAGTCCTCGGTCCTTCAAAGATTGTCTAATGTTGTCCTCCCAGCAGACTCTGGGTCGTCCTGGGGGTCTGGATCCCTGGCTCTTTATTTCCCATGCTTGTCGTGGTAGCCGATCTTCTCCCATTCTGCAGACATGGCCAAACCATCTTAGTTGGGACTGTTCTACTTGGGTCTGCAGGGGGTGGGATTTTAGGCCTTGACGTATCGTCTGGTTGCGGACCATGTCTCTTCTAACAAATACACCCACTAAGCAGGATTCCACTGAGGATCCAAAAAGCTGCAAAGCCAGATAGAATCCCCTAAAATACTGGAAAGCTGATAGTTTATTCACTACAGTTATGAAAAACCACATCATCAGCAAAACCTTGTAACAAGGGCCCATCATTAAGGGTTGGCAAGGATGAACACTCATTTCAACTGCTGAAAAGGCAAATAAGCTACAAGCACACATCTGTAAAGGCATAATGTTACATAAGTGGCTGGAGCAAAGAGGGTCTTAAACCGAAAGATTGTTGAAATTCAGATGGCACGACTGAATAATAAGAGTGTAACCAAATTGAACATCTTTGTATCACGTTTACGGATTTCCAACTCTTGTTCACGCTTTACATCTCAGCTGAGATTTGGGGCTTAGCACGAAGGATGGCCATCAACAGAGCCAAATGGGGACAGTTTGTTGCTGCCTTACAAGACGCCACTATGCGTGATGGCCATTGACTGCTTTGTCAGTCAGGGGCTAAGGATCCAAGAAGAAGAAGGATTTCCAGGAAGCAACTCATAGTTCAGACTATACAGCTATAAAGGAATTACTGGATGTTACTCATTCATTATCCATCAACTTCCCATGGAGCATTGGCCTTCAACAAGTTACTCAAAAACTTCATATCCCATGCCATCCATTGAAGGCCTTTCTGTGTGTTCTTAGAGAATTCACTATCCTAGGTCCAGCTTTACGACGCAGGGTGACCAATTCCCTTCCATGCTGCCTTTGCCTTCCCTAACTGAAGAGCTGAGTCAGGTGCCTATTTACAGCTGCATGGACTGCAGCGTGATGTGACCATGTTTCAAACTTGGAACATGATAGCTATGCAGTGAAAGGCAAGTATTCTAATCATTCTCCAGTGTAGCCCAGATAGTTTTACTTCTATCAAGTAACATCTCGGTAACAAGAACATTTATTTACAGTTGTCAAATCCCTGTAGAGGTGATCCTGGTCAAAGTGTGAAATCTGTACTGAAAACTCTTCAATTATCTCAGACTTAATAGATGGAAAGAACATCATGCCATATTCCTTGCAAAGGAGGAATTCTTTTCTACTTTTTCCTTGTTTCAACTGTAAAATCTCCAACAAATGTTAACTGTACAAGTCACTTGAACATATAAATTATGGTATTATGGTATTGCGGTATTAGAAGAAGGTACTTTAAATTCATTATTTTCTCCCTATCCCAGATTTCAGCTAGGACAAACTGTGTACCAAAATAATCAGCATATAAATGGTTTACAGATAAATTAAAAACTTACACGCCATGGTTAAATGAAGGTAAAGGGTGGTAACCTTTGTGTGAGTCATTCTGCTTAAACAGCCGGCACATGGTTTGTTTGAACTTAAATGCACCTGAATGACCCTGATCTGGTCTCACATTTCATATAATCAGTATTGAGATCAAATGGGGAGATTTAGTATAGCTGAAAATTAGGATTCTGAACAGGTGAGATAAACATTTAATTAAGCACTGTTATGCTGTACTATTATGGCTTTCCAGTTTTGCAGGTCTCTCAAGTTATCCATTATCGGTGTTAAAATTGATAAACAAAAAAGTTATGAAAGAGGCTTTGACATGAAACTGTGTAGTGCACCTCGATGATGATGATGTATGCAAAATACAATCAAGAAATAGGGATTTACTTTATTAGGACTGACTGGAGGGGGGAAGTGATGTCATATTCAAATATTGGATAACAGTATTATTATCTTAACATAGCTACTTTATGTATCCTAATTATAACCCAACTGGGGTTGAACGGAATATTTTTTCACCATTTTAAAAAAAAGGAAATTTTTTTTAAAGACAAAGGAGCAGTGAGACAGTTCTAGAAGGCAAAATAGTTTATTTCTGAAACTTAATGTGATCTGTGATCAACGGGTTGTTTAACAAAAGAACATGGTTGTTTAACAAAAGAACACAAGCTGCTAGAAATATGTTTTGACTGGTTTATGGTTATCTTTTCAGACTGTGACAAGTACCATGGGGATAGTGATACACCAAAAAGTGAAGTTCAGAGACTAGTTGGAGTGTACACTGAAGATATAGATGCACATTTTTAAAAAAAAAATGTTCTTTATGAATGAAGAAGAAGCTGTGTTCTCTTCTCAAACAACTAAAAGTTACTAACATCATCACCACCCTTCAGCTCCTCAAGGAGCATGTTGAAGGCATGCCAAGTCCTCCTGTACCGGTGTCATCAGCTCAAGGTCTTTCTAAATATTCCTCATTCCTTTCATTTCTGCCTCCAGTTCTCTTCTCCATGTGTCCTTCGGTCTCCATCTAGCTCTCATACTTTAGGAATTGCAGGATAAGAATTCCCTTGTAACGCTATCACCAGGTTCCTTAGTGTGTTGTAGCCATCGCCAGAGTCGTCGTCTCATCTCCTGTTCCACAAGGCACTTTGTCTGGTTATTGTCAACAGTTCAACATTGGTAATCTTGTCACACGCACTTCAATCCTTCTATTCTATGCAAGCAACCATTTGTGAACAATCTTATGAAAACATATCCATGGTTGAAGTGCAATGCTTCTAATGTAGTGTCATGTGAACACTCATTTAGGTCTCTTTAGAGGGTGGGCAAAAATAAAAAATTTCTGCAGATCATTGACACAAGAATATTTAAACCCTGTGCAAGTTTTGTACACTGAAAGTCAGGCGTTGAAAGAAATTAAAAAAAAAAAAAAGCTTTGCCTCGTTTTGGCGAGACGCGTCCTGTTCAACCTAGTCGGTTATATTAGGGCGCATCTCCAAATATAAAAGACTTTTAGGTCTGATTTTGAATTAATTTGAAAGGAATCAGATTGTTGAACTGATAGACAATTCTGTGGAAAAACAATGCAAGAAAAAAATGATTTATTTAACGCTAAAGATGAGTAGCACAGTCTTCAGTTTAAGCTGTGTTAATATAAATACAGGTGTTCGTTAACAAGATTGTCCTTTCTTTTGTAGGATGGGACATCAGACGTAAGTCAGTGACAGATTGCAAATTTGCAACTGTTCTTATCAGTGAAAAACTATTACTGGAACAGACAGAAAGAAATTAGAGGCAGCAAAGAAATCAAATCAAGTCCTCGTAGAATCAGAAGATGTCAATAGAAGAGAACAGTTACAGAATCTGACAACTGCTGGTAAATCCAACTCATAGAGAAGAAGAGAAAGACAGAGAGAGAAACACCTCTACACAGATTCTAAACAGATACCACATAACATGGGAAGAGATTTAAGGTACAGCTGATTCAAGACTTCTGAGGGTCAGAGGAAATGTTGAAACAGGATCGCCAATGGCTGTATATATGGCATACCTCATAAGATAAATTACCTAGCTATATCATACCCCACACCAGGGCCAAGTCTGATTTATACCTGGGGCAGGAAGTAACCTAGGATGTATAATAATCTGATGGTTATTCTGGGCTAGGTTAAATTATACCCTAGTGTAGTCTGGGGGTGGGGCCTTACGTAGCTCCTAGGGGTCTCTTATGCGACAAAGAAAGAGCATGCCTACTGCCCCCTCATGCATGTCGTACAGGTCGACTAATATGAGGATATGCATGGGGCTGGCAAACTCATTGTGTACAATAAATTGCTACAAGAGTTTGTTAATGCTTTGTGCAGGCTTCCTGCAAGGGAACCTGCTGCAATGTTGGCTCCATGCTCCATAGGGAACGAAGTGGGAAAACGACGATAATGATAATAGTCTGGTGGGGTTAATGTAGCTGCATATTTACATGAGTTTAATTCATTCCTTTTCCAGTAGTATAAGTATTTAAATATTTAAGGCAGTGAAACTAATAAATAACACATTTTAAGTATCTTTCCTATTTCTTAAGAGACACTGAATTTAGAATATTAAAATTCCGCGATTCTAGCCCTACATCCAAAGCTCTGCATTGCTAGTACACTAACCAAAACCCCACTATACTTAGCATGACCACTCACCACTGCAGCCCTCAGTAAATATATTAACCATAACTCTACCTATTTTATGAGTAAATGATATAACTGAGACTTAGTGCACTTAAATACACTGACCGTTCCAGCAGCGAATCCGCAAGCACTGATGACAAACATGACGTTGTAGATTGCGGAACCAACGACTGTGCTGAGTCCAACGTCATCCTGCAAAAGATGTGGAAAATGTCACATACACAATATGGTGTGACAAATAAAAAACTGGCTAACTGGAGAAAAAAAAAAGGATAAGAAAGCGAATGAATAATAAAACTAAGATGAAAATACCAGCAGAAAATGCACGATACATGATCTGGTCAGATTTACAAGTATTTGGTCACAGTTTAGGTCTGTAGTTAGCTTGCTCGGAACAAGATGCAAGACAACAGAAGAATTCTTGAAGAGAGGTCATTTAAAACTGGATTTGATTGTTGTTGTTTATCTATGGCTGCTGAGCTCGTCGCTCTTTCGCAGTCAATGCCAAGCTGAAAATGTGCATGTGTTCTGTAGCTGTAAAGTGGTGCTGTATAAAGTGTTTGCGACTGTTGGGGAGCCCGGCAATAGCTTTCTTCTTTCTGTGGTAAGTCCTGGGCACGTGATCAGCACGTATTGAACTGTCTCATGTGGATGGGTACAGTTGTGGCAAATAGGCTCGAGTGAGGGGTTAATTTGTTAAAATGTTAGTTGGGTCGGGTGTGTTCTGTTCTTAGTTGGAAGACTCTACCCTGCTCTACATATTGCAGGTTGTTAATGTGTGTCATTTTTGTTTGGATGAGTCATTTCTTTATACATGGCATGTCCAGTAGACCCTTTTGCGTATCGGCTCTCATAGTTGTTTTGGATTATTAGTTTAGCTGTCTGGGTGTAGGTGGAAGTGTTTGTTTGAACCGTGAGAATAAATTAAAACTAAAGATAGTCAGATTGCACAGAGAAACATCAGTACTAAATGCGGAATAATACATGTAACTTAGCAGCAATGTGGACAAAGTTGGAGGAATAGGTAAATATATCAAGATAAGAATACAAAAAGTCAAGAAGAGCTTTCATTGCATTGGGGAAATATATCGCAATTAGAAGAAATCATGTCCAATACAAAATTAAGAACCTTGAACTCAAATGTGAAATCAGTCCTTGTGTATGGCTTTGAAAAACAGAAGAAAACAAAACAAGACAATTAGAAAAATAGAAACTTTCTTAATGTGTGCTTGTGTAGTATTGAAAGACTGAAATGGTATGACAAAATCATCAATTTGGAACTGGTGGACACAACTAGACAGACATCAGCGAAACAAGATGAGAAGACCCTGACTTTGGGATGGGACATACACTGAGAAAGTCAGCTGATAGTATTACAAGGCAGTCTCTGCTCTGGAATCCCCTGGGTTAGAAAAATTGAGGGATACGAAAAAAATATACTGAAAAGAGAACTGGGGACATTCAAAGAAAGACATTTAACAGATGGCACAGGACTGGAAGGCGTGACACGTGTTTCTTGACCTATGCTCAATAGGGAGCTGAAAGATATTAATGATGATGATGATGATGATGAGGATGAGGTACCAAGCGAATTTATTTCTCTCTTCTTGCACTTGAAATGGCTATTTAATCGCTTTAACGAATTTTCTTCTTGCTTTCCACTTTACTACTTCTATGAAGACATTTCGATCCTAAGGTGGCCGAATATTATCATTTATTGTCTTGCTTGAAGTGAACACCAATGACGGACTGCACGTTGGGTGTTTCGAGCCCTGCCTGTGGACCCACAGCAGTAGAGGGATTCACGATTACCCCCCCCCCCCCCTTTTTAGTCTTTAGCTCAATCCATGTGAAATCTATAATCAGGGGTCAATGACCTTTGTTGTCCCGGGGCCCCTATCACTGTCAGTCCGCCTCCGGTGAACAATACAAATAAATATAATACAAAAGTCGGATAAGTACTTGGCAACATCAGTGCAATATGGCAATATCTATTTTAATTCTTTTTTATTTTATCTAGTCATTGATCGCATTTCACGCTTTAGTTTTAGACAGTCATCAAAAACCCCAGGTGTCTTTGAACACTCACTCATTGCCATGTGTTACGGTATATATTAGTTTTATATTACGTAACTTCTACAAATGCTTGTATAAATGTAACGTGTATATATATGAAAATGTAGGCCTACACAATCTGGTTTCAGTATACAAGCTCGGTACATAAATAAGTTACTTTGCAACGTTGTGCATAATAATTATGTTTAACACAGTCGTATACAGGGTGTTTATAAAGTCGCTGTGCAGTGAATTTGAAAAATATTTTACCAATTACGTCACGAATGATGCAAATTTTACGTCATGATATTCTGTGTTCCACAATCACGTCGTTATTATATTCACGGTTTCATTGCTGATCGGAAATGGTGTTAGCCATTGAAAACAGGGTATTTTTGGTGACGTAGTCTCGCCCGGGCGAAAATTTCACTGCACAGCGACTTTATAAACACCCTGTTTTATAGTCAATTTTTTTAACCGAAAAAAAAAAGAAAAGTGGCTAGACTGTACACAACTGATAAAACGCAATTATCGCATCGTTATTAGAACAGATTCATGGCGCTGGCAACCACATGTTGTAAACCAAAATTCTACAGAAACCACTGCTGCAAAAGTAAATGGATGCTTTGATTCAGGCTTCATGAAAGGGGACCAAGCTGCTGTGGTAGCTCCATGCTCCATAGGGAGTGAAAAGGGAAAATAAAAAGAATTGGAACGCAACCGGTTTTGTTCAAGACACATTGTTGATTAGTGCACTACGTCATTACATTCGTGTGTTATCAGTGCCCTGAAAGAGAGTAAAACATAGTTACCCTGTACCCCAACATGCATGACGTATTAGGTAACTAAGGAAAGTACAGCCTGGGCTCGGCTACTCGTCGATCCGGCGGAAACTTAAAGCCACGTAAACTTAAATAGCGCGGACAAGCCGTCCAATACAACTGATTTTTGCTGAGCAGAACAAATTCTCATTCAAGGAGGATAGTGACGCGGGTCAGAGAAAGACTAAAGGGGTTTGGACTGCTTACTCACCATCTTTGGCTTCATATAGTCTCCAGACTGGGCACATGGAATATTCGAACACTACATAAGCAAAGAAGAACTGCACAAGGTGCAGCATAAATTAAAAACAATAAAAGTGACATCATGGGATTGTGCGAAATAAGGTGAACTGGAATATGAAAGAAGAGATTTAAACACTGTAGAAATATGGTTGTTCTCGGGACATAAGGAACAAAGCGCACCTCACAGTGAAGATGTGACGCAAATACTGTCAAAACAGGTACAGAGTGAGCTTACAGAAAGGGAAGCATCAGGACCCGGCACATTGTAAGCAACATTCAAAACTGCCAAAAGAAAAAATAAAGATACACATTATCCAGTGTTATGTAGCAACAAAGGACAAGAAAATACGAAAGAAGAATTTTACACAATAATCCAAAATATCTCTGATAAAATGATGGCGAAAAAAATTCACCACCTTGATAGGTAACCTGAATTCTAAGATACAAACAGGCAACAAATTCTACGAAGAGATAATGGGAAAACCAGTTTTAGGACAGTGAATGAATATAAAGAAATATTCATAACCTTATGTGCTTCAAATGAACTCGTTAAAAGAGTAAGACGTTAAGAATACGTATGTTTCTCCACAATATCAAGAACCTAATTCAAAGCAACAACAGAGCAATCACTTAACAACAGGCCCCAACCTAGAACCCCAACAAATTTGATTTTACTATCACAGTACAAACACCCACGTAGGTCACATGTTCTTTATATCATGCAACTGTAAAGTGTAAAATCAGAGCAGTGTTTCTCCAAAACCGGGGTCTCCACGTAACCCACTAGGGTTCACGGACGTAGGCTCACTATTGGTTCTGTGATAGCGATCTCGATTGACAACAACCAAAAGTGTCAACATCTCTTATTTGATAACTTTCCTCAAACGGGGTTCCACGTAACCCTAGGGTTCCGCGAGAGGTCGCTAGGGGTTCCGTGAGAGATCGTGATTGACAACAACAAAAAATAAACGTCTTTATTTGTAACTTTGCACGCCGTGCGATGCTAGCGCTCGCAGTGGTGAGAGACAGTGGACAAAGAAGTCCGTATGCATTGCGCTTTTAGGTTTTTATTCACTCTTTAATGAGACTACAATAAATTCTACCTGTAGACATCTTCCCTACAGTAGAAATTCTTGGATTAAGAGTTCATTTTAGGGCTACTTCTGATAAGGTTTAAAAAAAAATAATATCTAGAAAATAACAACTTTTAAAAAACAAAGTAAAGAAGAAAAAACTGAAGTATTACATTTACATAACACTTTTAAACTATGTCATCTACAGTTGAATTATCCCTTGTGTGGGGAGGAGGGGAAACCACCACAAAACAAGAGCTAAGCTTATAATTTTGGCCACAATAAATAAACAGATCCACAGACAAAAATAAATCATTTAACAGCAGTCACTGCAAATAGCAACATTCTGACGCAATTTTTCTTAATAGATTCATTGTATATTTGTGCAACTTAGACTGACTCACAGCTAAAGCCGTATACCATCAGATTGTGTCAATAATAATAATTTTTTTTTATGCAGGGATTCCCTGAAAATGATAATTATGTCAAGATTTCCTCCAGAAAAAAGACTGAGAAAGACTGGTAGAGAAAATCACATGTGGAATCTTCTATTAGCCAAAGTAAAGCTGAAACTCAGAAGATATGCAGTAACATATAGCATTGTTATTGTTAAAAACCTTTCAAATAAGGCTCTCTACAGGGTTCGTTCGTCCAGGGGTAATAATTTGTGAATTGTGTAATAATGGCAGATTTCAATGTCAAACAGCTAGCTTCGACAACAGTTTTCACTGTTTAAAACAAAATCTTACCCCCCCCACATGACCCACCACAGTGGACAAATTTGTCTATCGGCTCAATCCACCTTCTACTACATTTTAAAACCATACCTCTTTGACCACAAGTTATCCACAATTTCCACTTATTACAAGTATTACAGGTCCAACATACAACGCGTCTTGGCTTAATGTCTCTTTGCACTGTACTCAATCACTCAAGTTTCACAAATGCAAACAGGAAACGTTTCATCGAAGCCAATTACCCCTCAATATTTCATAACACAATCTACGTTCTCATTAATGTCTGGAGACTCAGCATGGGCCGATATAGCTTTAATATCCGATATCTCATGTCAATTATGGCCACGTCTTTCAACCCAAACGTTTTTCTTATTTTTCATATCTAGTACAAAGGCAACGAACGCAACTTAAACAGAATGTTCACACAAACAAACAATCTAGACCCTTTCTTCAACGTTCCACAATCACCATGAACAAAAGCACATTACCCCCTCACAACTAGCCCAATCTCACAATAAGCCATTACCATAACGAACAGAATCCTACAATCCGTCACTCTCTCTCTGACATACTCATACAACAAACCAACGTGCACAACAATTCGTCTCCGCTTGCCAATTCCCAAACGTGCTCACAAAACTCAACAATATTCCAAACCATGTTCCGTTTTATGCATAAGAATCCAAACAACATAACTTCCTCGCAGTTATCTAGTTCTGTTACTAAGATAGATGGATACGGAAGAAGCAGTGTCACTTTCCTTTAGAAAAGAAATCACAATAAATACCTGTAGTACTATTTGTGAGAATAAATACCTCGTACAGTAAACATGGTAAATAAACTACCTGTAAGTAACATACAATTGTTGAAATAAACACCTGTCTAAATACTTCATGTAAATAAACTACCTGTCAAACTATTAAATCTTCAACATAAATACCTGTAAGTATTATGTACAATAAAATCACACCTTTAAGTATTAGTAAATAAATACCATGTAAACGTATTTCTATTAACATAAATACTCTGTAAGTATTATGTAAATACAATACCACTGTAAGAATGGGTAACCTAAAAACAGCTACTACACAAACCTAACCTGCTTGTTAAAATTAGAAGATAACAAACCCGTCGCGTAAATAGTCGAACAACCGTCACATATCAGTCACTTCGGAATGAACATCCACAAGTTTAAGGAAGACAAAAAAGACCACGCTCGCGAGCAACACAACACAAATCCTGTATAGCGAGTCTGCCTTTAACACAAAATTCCTCCGTTTTTGCCTGTCAGAAAAACGTTTTTTAATATATTCTATTCTTCTACTCACGAAACTTTGCACACAAAGCGTCCATGTCACTGTACAGCTCTTAACTGTCCCAACTGCCAATTCCGTTATCAATCATCCCAACCCCCTGTAGTTGAGATCACCCAAGAGGGATGGGGGGGAGCTCTTGAACCGACAAAGGACATCAAAGTAGTAAGATAATTACTGCCACGGTAAAGCAACAATCCGTCGCTAGTCATATCATGCCCAAACGTCACCGCACTTTCGAGTCGGATTCCTGCAGTACTGAGCTGGTTACTTTTACAATAGTACAAATACACCCGACCGCGATAACGCAGATCACGTGCAATTTTTATAACGGAAATACCTCCGATCGACTAATGGCGCAACGTTTGTTAGTAATATAGTTAACTTGTGATGGTATTTTTACAAGTCTAGTTTGTTTATGACCCACGCAGGTGATGTTAATGCTTCTTTTCTTTAATCATATCAGCATCCATATACTAAGATATATATATATAATTAAACTTTATATACATAGTTACATATATATAATTCTTTATAATATATTCATCTATAGTATATATACACATACAGACATATATCTCACCACATTCAATAAAAAATTGTAGACAACATTATAATACCAAGGCCAAGGCTTTTTACAACACTAGTTTATTTGTAATAAATATATTTAAACACATCCACAGTGTCTCTCTCTTTATCCACCGCTAGCCCCTGCGCACAGAACAAATATATCATCACTGACTCAGGGTAGGACAAGCAGACAAAGACTATATGTCTAGGGCAGAGGTCGTAACGTTGTCGACCGTGGTGCCTTCCTTTTTATGTATATAATAGGACAGAGAATTTTTCTGTGTTTTTCCAGGTGGTTACGTTCTAGATTGGCTGAATTGTGTGCTCTTGGAGCTAACCAACCCACATTTTTTCCCCCCCGTGAATGTTGCGTTATGAGTGACAATCCCAAAAACAGTTGTTTTCATTTACTGTTATTGAACACAACGAGGCTCCCAGTTGGAGATATATTCATATTCCACATCAACTCGACACTTGGCGGCCGCGTCCAACTAGACAGTATCCATTAGTGTTCGCTGGACAGCTCTGCACCTGGAACAACTAGTTCGAAGTACATATTCTCATTCATTTTTAATAAAATTCAACCACTACAGCGTTCCTTTTAACCGCTAGTTCATACAAACACAACGGATCCGATGGTCGGCGGCAAAACTTCTGCGCGTGCAAAACCATTGATCGTCATACTTTATTCTAAGAAAAACATTATAACGAACACAGGACACATATAAGGAACACGAGAGCTCATTCTACTTAGATGGAAAGAGGTGAAAGTGGTATAACCGCTTTAATCGTTGTGGAACACACATGTCCTTTTTTATGTAAAAAAAAACAATCTAAAACTACGGAATTCTGTGGCTACCAATACATAATTCTTTTTTTATTTTACCGCCCATTCCTGTTTCGAATCGAGTAGAACGGACTCGAATTGTGTGTACACTAAAACTGACAATTTTTTCCGCGCCCTAGCGTTTGTTTTTTAGTGAGCTAACACTCTAAAATACATGGTTTCTGTCTAAGCGTGTTGTGATGTTACTGAGCCCTTGAATGGTCAAAGTCCTTATACACGGACTCCCCACTGCTCACGGCCGAAACCCATGGGTAATCTACTAATTTTTATCCTACATGAAGATACCGATCTCCCTACCGTTCCTATATTCACAAGTCCGGGCTAGTTTCTCTTATCAATAATTTCACCCTACCCCTCCAAACCACAGCCAACATTACAAACGACTAACTGTTTTTCCTTTTTTTTTCTAAATGATACTTCTTAGCGCATGATGCTTAATTTCTATTATGTCTGTCCTTTCTCCTTTATAATTTCTATTTAGATTGAAATGCTTCTTTCTTACTAACTGGTGGTTTTACAAGCTTTGACATGTTGATCCTTTAAGGCCAAAAGCCGAGAAACGATAACAAGATTTTCTCCTTTTCTGCTTCGCAGCTTCCATGCCCTATCATCCTTTAATATCGTAAGATTTTCAACTCCACTGATGACCAGGTAAAATATTTATACACGACTTACTTAACAAAATATTTACTTATATAGCTAACTGCTAAAAAAGTCAAAAGTGTCGGGAAAAACTCCTTAATAACTTATTGTAAACATTTATAACAGAGCAAATACGTTTACATAACTTGCTACGTGAGCACATATCATCATTTTGCTTCATAGTCTTCTAAGAATAAGTTTTCTAATTTCATGCTTTTCTTCTTTCTCTTTCTAAAACAAATAACAGGACAGGTTACTGAGGTTCACTCTAACACATTACCAAGAGTTGCTAATTTAATGCCCCGTGCAACATAGGGTTCAACACAAATTATCTTTATTCTCACTTCATATATTACACAAGGGACGTTAAGTACTTAAATTTGTATTATTTTTCACTAGTTAGCTCCTTTAAAATTCCTTTTTCAAGGACACACGCAAGCGTTTCTTAATTTGTCTACAACAGGGAAAACGTCTCTTTGCTCTTTCAAAATATTAACAGCTTTCCCCATTCCCCACACCTAAATTATCGGCGCTTCAACAGATTTTAACTACAGACATTATGATAATATATGTTAATGTGCGTAATCTTTAAGGACCTATTACAAAATATTAATTTACTAAATGAGCGTCCAGTATCTTGAAATTAAACTCCTATCTAAGCAATTCCTACGGCTTCCAGGCTGGGGAAAATTCTCTCGGATGCGAGTTTAATGTGCAGTGGATCCATTCTTCTTCTCCATCAAACTACTTTCACCTTCTCGAATGTTAAACATCCTCTCAATCAATGTTTACATATAGCTACTCTTACATCCTCCCCAAGGACTAAACAAGCAACTTTCCTGCCTATCTGACATGTGTCGACTCAGATCAAGCCTGCGTGCTCTTTCTAATCTGTCCGGCAGACGGTCATATTATTTATCGAGAACCGGCATAACGCATCTTAGGTATTAACACCCAAAACGATTGTCGCCTGACGGCCCATCTGGGTTTCTACTGATGCGAGAAATATATACTGAGATGCTCATTTACTGTAAGATCTAGATTTGAAAGAACAAAATAACTGCTTGATCAGCAGATAGAAAGCGAACTAAGGGGCGACCACGGATACATTTTCACGTCATTAAACTAAATTGAAACTAAGACTATTTCTATTCTTTTAGACTCTTCTTTTTCTTACTGTCAAATATTGACACTACTTGTCACATATCGTAGCACGGATGTGAGCAACCGAGTAGTAGCAAATGATATGAACTATATATGCTATGACCCCGCGCTTTATTATTGGAGGCCCTAGGCGCACAATAAATATGTTCAGGGTAAAGGTTTTACTTTGGTCACACTAAATACAACGTAAACAATGATCTTGTGAATTAATGCATCTATCTTCGTCTGCGCCTAGTGCGCGAGATAGATAACCTATTTACACACAGAATCTCTAATCGAAGAATTACTATTCGTCAACAGACTAGTGTAATTAGACCCAGAGTCGACTAAGATATGTGCGTGACATTCCAAGAACTCAGTTATTCTGATTCTGTCACTGCAGACAGATATGTTAGAGTCTCAACGTTCATCTTCCTAATAAGGGAAACCTCGTAGTTCTTGATAACCTAGTATTAAAGATCTGCGTCTGCGCGCACTTAAGCCTCAATCAATCCCTTTATCTTCGGATTTGTATACTCAAATCTCGTGACGTGACACACGGTTACACACCCTACTCTCTATAATTCTGACAATACAACTATCTGCATGCCTAAGAAGCCCGGTCGGGGCCTCAGGATCGTCTCTTCTGAGATCGCAATAGCACTAACATAACAGATACTCGGTCTTATCAGAGCCTGTGGTCTAGTCAGAAGTCGCCTGATACATCTATCTACACTATCGACAGTAACCCCAGATAAGCATTAATGATGATGTGAGAGTGCTCTTCGCCTCTAATAGTTTTGCACTTTGCCAACGTTAGCAGATACTCACACTAACGCGACTTCAACTAATTGTACGTATAATTCCCCTGACAACTCAGTGGCCCTGACAAAGAGTTTCATCTAGTCAACCCGTGTGAGTTGAAAGCCACAGACCTGTTCAAAGGATGTCTCTCTGTGCTGTATTAGAGCATCAGACACCAGCGTTGTCTACATTCTTTGCCCTATGCTAGTTATTGCTAACAATATTCTATACTCCTCCATCGCGACATCAAATTGCACAGTCATCGTAATACATCTGTAGCCATCTTACTAGCGCTAAAAAAAATATGGAGAGAAACCATAGACCAATCATAAGCAGTAACTACTGGTACCACTCCCTTGGGGTACTCACTTTCTCTCTAAAGGGATCTAAGGACTATATATGTCTTATATCATGATACTTGAAGGTCTGTAAGGTACCATACACTCACGGTCACTCAGTCAGTAACATACCTATTATATGCCTCGGCGGTTCCGACATTTCTTACTGTACATTGTCTAGTATCGATCCATGATGTATCACTGATTCTACTCGATAGTATTTTATAATATGTTGTGCATGCTCAGGCAGTATTCTATACTACAGATGAATCTAGAGTACCTATAACTTGACATAGCTGAATTACCTCTAACTTTATTCTTCACGTCGTGGTCGTCTTCGTTCCCTCATATATCATCACTTAGACTAATAATCATTGCTTATCATGTCTTTATCCCCCGCATGCCATTATGTCTGTGCTGTCTAACTTAAGTAAACATCACAACACCTTAGACAAAAACATGTTTTAGATGTACTCACTAAACAACAAACGCAGGGCGGGAAAAATGTCGGTTTTAGAACACACAATTCAGCCGTCTACTCATTCGAACAACACAGAAATTCCGTGTCATTTTTTACATAAAAAGACATGTCCACAACGATATCCTAACCACTTCACCTCTTTCCATCTAAAAATAGCTCTCTTCCATTATTAAATCCTACCCCCTGCAGACCCAAGTAGAACAGTCCCAATTAAGATGGTTTGGCCATGTCTGCAGAATGGGAGAAGATCGGATACCACGACAAGCTTGGGAAACAAAGAGCCAAGGATCCAGACCCCGAGGACGACCCAGAGTCCGCTGGGAGGACAACATTAGAGAATCTTTGAAGGACCGAGGACTAGAATGGAACCAGGCCAGAAGGAAGACAGCCGATAGGATAGTCTGGCGCTCTCTCTTCCAAACCTCTACACTTCACGGTAGAAGGGGAGCGACTAAGTAAGTAAGTAAATAAGTATGAATAAAGAAACATAACAACACACTGCTGGGTCATACACAACATTTAAAATACCATCACAATAACTACTTACTAACCAACGCCGCCATTATCGATCGGAGTATTTCCTTATATAAACGTCACGCTGATCCTGCGTTATCGATCGGTATATTTTACTATATAAAAGTCACGCTCATCCTGCAGGATCCGACTCGAAACGTGCATGATATACTACTATCGTCTAACAAGGCCACAAACATGAGGTAGTGCATGAGGTTGGCAACCTCATTATGTAAAACAAATTTCCACAGACACCACTGCCGCAACAGCATATGTCAGCTTGGTGCTAGCCTCCTGCAAGGAGACTAGCTCCAATGGCGGCTCGTATATATATATATATATATATATATATATATATATATATATATATATATATATATATATATATATATATATATATATATATATATATATATATATATATATATATGATGTTATCTATCATTACTGTAAGTGCAGGCACAGCCAGAGGAAACAGAAGAAAATCAACCACAAAACGGCGAAACGTAAGTTAAAAATTTCAAAGAGACATATAACATCAGTTCATAATTCTAGACGTGTACCGACATTTTACATTTTAAAACCCTCTAAAATGCGATCCTTTCAGACGTAAAGTTTATCCAGTTTTCGTGCCGAGATACGCCAAAACCGTGTTTGTTTTTAATGCTGGGCAGAACGGAACGCTTCACACATCGCATTCTAATATCCGATTCAAGCCATGCGAATAAAAATAAACGGAAACATCTCTCCAGTCTTGGCACGGAAGGAATTCGACAATCCTCATAGAATTTCAATTGTGTCTCGCAGAAAGAGAAAATTTGAAATTTTTTAATAGTTCCTGCTGTTCGTAGGCAAGGGGAAATTATAGCCAGGTTCCCTTGGACATTCAAAGTAATGTAGCGTAACGAAATCAACGTAATTAACTTAGGAGTGTTCATCATCTAGCTAGCCTTATCAAATTTAGTAAAAAAAACTGAAGAAAACACCGCGTTTATGTGAGTGAATAACAGAAAAATAACAGCAATAACGGACTCTAAATAACTGGACTAGGGACGAGAAGAAAGGCGTAACACGATGACACCGACCGTCATAAGATTGTCACACAATCAACGTCTTACATCTACCTTCACAAGGTTGTCACACAATGACAGTTTTTAGCGACCATCACAAGGTTTTCAGACAATGACAGTCTTTAGCGACCATCACAAGGTTGTCACAAAGATTCCAAAATACACGAAGATGCGAAAAGTAGGCAGAAATTAGAATGACAAGTAATTCATCGAATAGAGAGCCCATGACAGGATGAATTAAGTCCACATGGTAAAGAAGGATGCTCCACAATGAGCTGAAATGGAAGATCTGGCACTAAAAGGCATCATGTTAGATACTCTTAGCGTTACCAAGTCTATTCAGTCTATACACTGAACAATAAAATATATCCAATAAACGAAGATAACCGTGGAGGCCGAGATGCAAAGAATGGACCAGATCTGGAGCACTGCACGATGGATGACCACCAACCGAGAAAAGTGGAAACAGTTTGTTGCTGCCCTACAAGAGGCCACAAGGCGTGATGGCCACTGACTGCTTTCATAGTCGGCGGCTAAGGATCAAAGAAAAGAATAATAAATGAAGATGCATGAAAGAAAAAAATTTCCGACAGCTATACATTTTTTTCCCCTTTTATATCCTTCTGCTCTAATAAGAGTAGTATATTATATATATAACCTTACTTGCTGCCACATATCTATATATCTCAGTCAGAATTATTCTGGAATAGTGTGGTGACTACGTTTTGTGTCTAGGGTATGTGTATGGTGAAGTGTAAGTCACAACAACAGACAGATAAACAATTTAATTTAATCCACTACTCTTGACAACACTGTGACACTCACATACATATAACACTCTACACAGATATCTTAAAAGAGTCACTGATAAACTTTCAAATAACAATATGTATTCATTACTGGCATGAAGGAATATGTGTCCTGATTCAACTACAAGGGAACCAGGAATCACAATCAATTTAAATTACAAGTTATGTACAGAATGTATTTAATATGAATATTGTAGTGACATATATTAGTACAAATGTTCTATGTGTGTCAGTTGTGTAGTAGTAAAATGAGGTAATACTGGTTTTGTTTTGTTCAAGCTCTGTTGGTATTTGTCATCATGACTTCAATAGTTTGTCTTTAGGGACTATTATTGGAGATGTTCACAGTTCCTGATTTTAAGACAAGTAAATTCCCCTCTGAATGGTATTTTTATAAAGTTATTTCAAGATGAGGGGACATAATGTTGAGCTCAGCTGGCCAACTCGCTTATCTGGCGTGATGGCGGCAGGAAAGGACTCCTCTGCTCGAATTCTCCTCTGGGCTCAGGAGACACCTCACTGATAGCTAAAAAGACCAAGGAGTATGCTGTCCGACTCTGGATTCAGCAAATCTCTGACCAGATGCTGCTCACTACCATCAAGACCACTGTCCCTGAAATCAAGAAGGATGTACCTTCTACTTCATAACTAATTTATATTCTCTTTTACACTGATCACAATACAGCACAAACATGCGTTCAGAGCGTTAGGCCAACAGTCAGCTTCATTTGAAATACTTTATTCCAGTATTACCCTTCTTAATGGTTACTACGCCTCTGCACTTCCAGCATTATTTCTTTCTAGTCCATCATCCAGGTGTCAGTGTACTATTTGGCCATTCCATGCCGTTTTACTTCTCTCCGACACCCTCTGTTCAGGCTGGAGCATTATAGGCTTTACCTCACGTTTGCCACTGAACTACACATATATATACAGGCATAAATCAACAATTCACATTCAATTTTTCATTAAAAGATACTGAATGGTTCAAGCTTACCACAATTTCATGGAAATAAACACAGATACGTTGATTAGCAATGAATTCTGGCACAAACTGGCACAAATTCCGTTCTGCCTATGTTCCAGGCTTTTATTTTAGCAAAAATGTGAGCTGGCTTCAACGTACTGTCGCTTTATCAAGCTTATTTGAATTAGTGGTCTCGAACTAACGCTCCCAAGTGTGTATATCAGCGAGACTGGCCAATGAGCCACGTTTCGACAAGTGTTTGAAAAAATGTTATCTTTTCCCGTCTCCCCTAACAACCAAGATAGTATTTATAGCCCGACCAATCGTGGTTAGGCTTTCATTTGTTGCGCTCCAATCAATTTGGAGTTTACATGGTAGGCTATTTATGTAACGTAAGGTTTTTTCAAACACGTTATAAAAAAAAATTTTATGAGCAGAAATGATTTTATGCTGTCAGGCACCCCCAATATTTTATTTTGGGTATAATTTATTAATTCCTGGACTATTTGCGTAACGTTTTACATATTATTTGTCAGCAAACCCTAAGGAACCCAAAAATACTAATTTAAAGGAGCTACGTGGCTGCGTTCAAAATATGCAATTTCTTCTATCTCCTGTTTAGAAGATGTGCTGTCTGGGTACTGTTATGTGTTCAAACGTAAACCCATATAATGTTGTCTTTTCTAATAAGAGTCTGTTATGATTTATAAACCTAACTCTGGGAAAGGGTAGTGTATTTTATCACTGTCCGTCTGAAAAAAAAATTAGTGCATGTAGACTTACACGCGTGATGGTAGTAATTGTGTATCGCGCGAAGCGGGTTTAGTGTTCGGCTTTCTGCCTCTCCCTTCTCTTTTTATCCCTTTAGTCTATCTGTTCGTTCGTTTTGGTAACGCAGTATAATTAATGTTAGGGTTAATTTAGGTCATTACGCAGTACGTCTCAATGCTTTTCCAAGAAATACAGCACACGTTTCATTGAAGAAGGCGGGTAATAATACAGTAAGCTTTACTATCAACGTGAAAGCGTTACAATTTGCAGACGAAGCAGAAAACAAGGGGGATTTCGAGTACATTCTTTGGGACAGCACTGTCATTTTACCATTGCTCTTCTCTTTATTAATTTTATTTGTTAGGCTTCATATTTACCTAATAATTTATATATGTGGATTAGAATATTTCATGACACCTCCCCTCTTAAAACAGACATTATATGTCAGTCCTTTATTCCATATACACATATAGAAATTTATTATTATTTCTGGGGTTTACGGTGATTCTCATCACACGGATGGCGGCTTAAAAAATCCGCTCCCAGATTGGTTTTTCCAGATATATATTCAATGCTAAAATTATATGGAGCCAGAAGCAAAGACCATCGGAGTAACCTAGAGTTCTCATGCTTAGCCTGTGCTAAAAACGATAAAGGTTTGTGGTCAGTTTGCAACTTAAATGCCTTCCCATATAGATAAATATTGAATTTCTTTATTGCCCATATTACTGCAAGACATTCTTTTTCGCTAGTTGAGTAGTTGATTTCAGCTTTATTCAACTTTCTGCTAGCATATGCCACTGGGCTTAATTCCCCATCCAATGCATCTGATTTCTGTAGTAAAGTTGCACCTAGCCCAATATTACTTGCATCCGTCCTTACTATGAATTCTTGACTTAAGTCAGGTAATTTCAAAATGGGTTTACTTGTGAGCTTTTCCTTCAATTCTTGGTAAGTCATTTCACATTGTGGTGTCCATGTAATGCGATCTGGAAGTCCTTTACGTGTCAATTCCGTTAAAGGTGCACATATGGAATTAAAGTTTTTGATATACTTCTGGTAGAAACCACATAATGAGACAAAGGATCTCACGTCCTTCTTGGTTTGTGGTCTCGGGGCTTTCTGTAGTTTCTCTAAATTCTTTGGGTCAGGGGTCATGTTTCCCTGATAAACTGTGTGTCCCAAAAATTCCAATTCTTTACATCCAACGCAACATTTGGTTGGTCGGGCTGTTAAATTTGCCTCCCTAAGTCGATCAAACAGCATGTTCAGAGAGTCAATGTGTTCCTCAAATGTTTCTGTTGCTATAAGGATATCATCCATAAAATTTGTTATACAGGGATTATTCAGAGGATCCAATAATTTTCTCATCATTCTAGAGAAGACACTAGGCGCATTCTTCAATCCAAATGGCAATCTATTAAACTCATAGTGTCCTTCTGAGGTACTAAAAGCTAGGTATGGTCTAACCTCAGGCTTTACTGGAATCTGATAGTATCCTTTACTCAGATCCACTTTTGAGAAATATTTAGCTTTATTTAGTCTGGCAAACAGCTGATTTGTATCCGGCAATGGATCCACCTGTCCTTCTGTAATAGCATTCAGTCTCCTGTAATCTATACAGAGTCTATGTTCTCCAGAGGGCTTCCTTAAAAGTACAACACCGGAACTATACGAAGACTCACTGTGCGAAATAATTCCTTCCTTCAACAGATAGTCTATCTCTTCCTTCAAAGCTTTTTCCTTAGCAAACGGAATCGAATATGGTTTCATACAGACAGGTGTGGAGTCTATTAATTTCATATCATATTCCAATAGGTTTGTATGCCCTGGTCGGTCTGTTAACACCTCTGCATGATTATTTAGAACCTGTTGCACTCTCTCTTTCTGAGTTTTCGTTAAATGTGTACTGATTTTCACCTGTGCTGCTGTCTCACAGGGGTGTAATGGATATTCAAATGATGAAAGTGGTTCCTTTTTCATCTCCATGGCGATGGACAAGGTCAACAAGTGTGTCTCTTCCTGATGTTCTCTTTCCAAATATTTCTTCAGGAGATTCACATGATAGATTTTTTCTTTCCCCTTCTTATCTATCTTATAATTTGTTCTAGACACCTTCTCTAGAACTGTATATGGACCCTGCCATCCAATTTGTAACTTATTCTGACTCCCGGGCAAAAGAAGCAGTACCTTCTCTCCCACAGCCAAATTTCTGTCTTTCGCCTTCCTGTTATAATAGGCAGCATGTTTCTTCCTGGCTTGTTTCAAATTTTCATTGGCAAGTTTCCAGCCAGTTTTTAACCGAGTGGTCAGCTCATTCACATACTGGTATGAAGATGTAATGTTTTCCTCTGCCTTTTCATCAGTCCACGTTCTTAACAAAGCTACATATGGACCTTTAATTGTGTGGACCTATTTGTCCATGCACCGGTATGGTCTCTTCCACTTGAAGCTTTATAGTGATGATTTTTCCTCCCAGAATTATCATTCACAAAACGACCGCTACCAATTTTTCTTTTGGGGCTTTCTCCCCTCTTAAAATTCTTGATGAGAGATTTCCTCTCTACATCTTCTTCCTCCAGTTTGTTTAAGTCCGATTGAGGGATTGTCGGCTTATCCTGGGGTAAGACATCTTTTTGCACTCTCCGCATAGTGGCCATTGTAAAACAGTTAAGTGAAGCTTGTCCGTGAAAAGGGGCTTCCCATTCCATTTGGTCCACTTTATCAAATCTATTTTTCTTTTTATCATCAGGCCTAATTTTGCCCCGTGGCGTGTCCAGGTCCTGATCCATGTTCCCACTTGTGGGTGTTCCCTCATGTGCTATGCTACACCTTTCTACAAAATTTTCAATGTCCCATCTTGCTTTGGGCCAATAATAATTGTGAGCCACCTTTTGAATGATGGTACCTATCTTCTCATGGTCCCCATCTGGTTTCACATGTAGGCTCCTTATTAAGTCTGTCCTATATCTTTTTGGAAGAACCAGCTGTCCGCGACCATGGGATCTAGTTCCGGCCTTCCTATACATCAACTTGTTTTTCATGTAAAAATCTCCCTTGCCTGGAGTTGTATGACAAGTTGACAATTTTCTGAAACAAGGCTTGAGTGTTTTATCCCCAGCCTGTGCCTTCCTCATCTCTTCTGGAGTGGTATCTAACATAATATCCTCCTCCTGTCTTGAGGTCGACCTGACCTGAAGGGTTGCCATATACACAGGTTTCCTTCTGCAACGGTCAGTGTCATGATTGTCCATCTGACAATTTTTACACCACCTTTTTCCTTGGTTGAAAGATTTTCTTTCATCATATTTCCTTTCATCGAATTGTGGGAATTTATTTTTATTGTCATACCGTGGCCTATCAAATTGGTGCTTACCTTTATTTTGATCCCTAGGATCAAATTTATTAAAGTTCTGTGGTGCCCTAAAGTTATCCACCTGTTTCTTTTTATTACCTGTTACCTCTGCTTGAGCTGCTTGATACCTTTCAGCAACATTTAGCAACTCACCCAGCCTCTCTGCACCTTGTTCCATGAGAAACTTTCTCAGGTCTGGAGCCATGGACTCTCTTAGTTGCTCTATAAGGACCATTTCCTTAAGATCTTGGGTTTTCCCCAGAGAAGTCCATTTCTCCAAGTATGTCTCTATTCGTGCAGAGAACTGGTGATAGGTTTCACCTGACAGTAGTTTAGCATTCCTAAATTTTTTTCCTGTAAAACTCTGCATTCTTTTCATACCTTAACAAAAGAGCCTGCTTTAGCATGTCATAATTTTCCTGATCACCTCTGCTCATTTTTGCAAAAACTTCATAAGCTGCCCCACGAAGTCCCTGAGATAACTTTAAGCTCCACCTTTCTCTCTCCAACCCATACGTGGTAGCTAATAGTTCGTACCTATTTATATAGCTCTCAATATCATCGTCTTTCTCAACAAAATGATCTAAATGAAAATTCATAGCTGAGATTGAGGCTCCTTGAGTAACCGTAGCATCAGAGGCAAAAGGACTGGCACCATTTTCAGGAGCATGGCCTTGAAACTCAAACTCCCTTAGTCGTAACTCATGTTCCCTTTGTAATCTCTTCTCCTCCTTTTCTGCTTCCCTCTCTGCAGCTAATCTCTTCTCTTCTCTTTCTGCAGCTAATCGTTTGTCTTCTCTTTCTGCCTCCAATTTCTTAGCCTCAGCCTCAATCTGCAACCTCTTAGTCTCAGCCTCAGCTTCAATCTGCAACCTCTTAGTCTCAGCCTCAGCTTCAAATTGTAACTTCTTACTTTCCCTGTCAGCCTCTAACTTTCTTTCGGCTTCAAACCTTCTTTCTTCGCGTTCAATAAATTTGTCACATTCCGTAGTAACATAGGCAACCATAACTTGCCCATCTAATCCTAACTCTTTTGCAGTCTGAACCGCAGCAGATCGAAATTTGGCCAGGTCCGCCATTGTCTATCAGGTAACTTAATACAATGTCTAACCAACAATTCAATCTCTAATGGACAAAACAGGCACCGTGAGCTCAACCTTATTTAATTCCACCCAAGGATACCTTTTAATTCTTATATTCCCTGAAGTGAATTACCCCCAATATTTTTAATAGTTAAAGATTCAAAATCCCAAGAGCGAGACCCCAATATATGTGGTGAAGTGGGATGTTATAGATATTTATAAGGGACTTAGTGTACTGACTGAGATCAGCTGTGAAGGTATATATATATCTAATAAGAGTAGTATATTATATATATAACCTTACTTGCTGCCACATATCTATATATCTCAGTCAGAATTATTCTGGAATAGTGTGGTGACTACGTTTTGTGTCTAGGGTATGTGTATGGTGAAGTGTAAGTCACAACAACAGACAGATAAACAATTTAATTTAATCCACTACTCTTGACAACACTGTGACACTCACATACATATAACACTCTACACAGATATCTTAAAAGAGTCACTGATAAACTTTCAAATAACAATATGTATTCATTACTGGCATGAAGGAATATGTGTCCTGATTCAACTACAAGGGAACCAGGAATCACAATCAATTTAAATTACAAGTTATGTACAGAATGTATTTAATATGAATATTGTAGTGACATATATTAGTACAAATGTTCTATGTGTGTCAGTTGTGTAGTAGTAAAATGAGGTAATACTGGTTTTGTTTTGTTCAAGCTCTGTTGGTATTGGTCATCATGACTTCAATAGTTTGTCTTTAGGGACTATTATTGGAGATGTTCACAGTTCCTGATTTTAAGACAAGTAAATTCCCCTCTGAATGGTATTTTTATAAAGTTATTTCAAGATGAGGGGACATAATGTTGAGCTCAGCTGGCCAATTCGCTTATCTGGCGTGATGGCGGCAGGAAAGGACTCCTCTGCTCGAATTCTCCTCTGGGCTCAGGAGACACCTCACTGATAGCTAAAAAGACCAAGGAGTATGCTGTCCGACTCTGGATTCAGCAAATCTCTGACCAGATGCTGCTCACTACCATCAAGACCACTGTCCCTGAAATCAAGAAGGATGTACCTTCTACTTCATAACTAATTTATATTCTCTTTTACACTGATCACAATACAGCACAAACATTGCGTTCAGAGCGTTAGGCCAACAGTCAGCTTCATTTGAAATACTTTATTCCAGTATTACCCTTCTTAATGGTTACTACGCCTCTGCACTTCCAGCATTATTTCTTTCTAGTCCATCATCCAGGTGTCAGTGTACTATTTGGCCATTCCATGCCGTTTTACTTCTCTCCGACACCCTCTGTTCAGGCTGGAGCATTATAGGCTTTACCTCACGTTTGCCACTGAACTACACATATATATACAGGCATAAATCAACAATTCACATTCAATTTTTCATTAAAAGATACTGAATGGTTCAAGCTTACCACAATTTCATGGAAATAAACACAGATACGTTGATTAGCAATGAATTCTGGCACAAACTGGCACAAATTCCGTTCTGCCTATGTTCCAGGCTTTTATTTTAGCAAAAATGTGAGCTGGCTTCAACGTACTGTCGCTTTATCAAGCTTATTTGAATTAGTGGTCTCGAACTAACGCTCCCAAGTGTGTATATCAGCGAGACTGGCCAATGAGCCACGTTTCGACAAGTGTTTGAAAAAATGTTATCTTTTCCCGTCTCCCCTAACAACCAAGATAGTATTTATAACCCGACCAATCGTGGTTAGGCTTTCATTTGTTGCGCTCCAATCAATTTGGAGTTTACATGGTAGGCTATTTATGTAACGTAAGGTTTTTTCAAACACGTTATAAAAAAAAATTTTATGAGCAGAAATGATTTTATGCTGTCAGGCACCCCCAATATTTTATTTTGGGTATAATTTATTAATTCCTGGACTATTTGCGTAACGTTTTACATATTATTTGTCAGCAAACCCTAAGGAACCCAAAAATACTAATTTAAAGGAGCTACGTGGCTGCGTTCAAAATATGCAATTTCTTCTATCTCCTGTTTAGAAGATGTGCTGTCTGGGTACTGTTATGTGTTCAAACGTAAACCCATATAATGTTGTCTTTTCTAATAAGAGTCTGTTATGATTTATAAACCTAACTCTGGGAAAGGGTAGTGTATTTTATCACTGTCCGTCTGAAAAAAAATTAGTGCATGTAGACTTACACGCGTGATGGTAGTAATTGTGTATCGCGCGAAGCGGGTTTAGTGTTCGGCTTTCTGCCTCTCCCTTCTCTTTTTATCCCTTTAGTCCATCTGTTCGTTCGTTTTGGTAACGCAGTATAATTAATGTAGGGTTAATTTAGGTCATTACGCAGTACGCTTTACTATCAATGCGTTTTTGCAGACGAAGCAGAAAACAAGGGGGATTTCGAGTACATTCTTTGGGACAGCACTGTCATTTTACCATTGCTCTTCTCTTTATTAATTTTATTTGTTAGGCTTCATATGTCAACAGATGGTCCCATAGCAGAGTGAACTGTTAGAGACTTCACTACACTAGGTCCAGAATATGAGGCGGGGTGACCAGTCCCCTTCCTCGCTGACTTTTCCGTCCCTAACTCAATATCAAAGTCAGGTACCCAGCTGGGTAGACTTGAACGCGTCGATATCGTGAATCAAACCCGGCACCTTTTCCGCGAGACACCTGCGCTCTAACCAGTCTGTCAATCGGACGCTCACATGTCAACAACTCAAGACTTAAACAGGCTCCAGAGTTCAAATATCTAGGAAGCATTTTTTTAAGGAAAATGGAAGACTTTACAGAGACTGAAACTAGATGACTTTAGGCCAGTGCTGTGACTCACGACAGCTGATAAATAGCATTTTATTACCAACTGTTTGCTATCAGTTCAAACATGGTCACTGACCAAAGCAAAGAAAACATAAAGGTAGTCCAATAACAGATACTGCAGTAGGGGAGTGAAGTGTTGGAGACTCCAATAAATTTGGTCCAGCATCAAGAGATGGGGTTGACCAGTTCCCTTCCGCTGCCTTCCCCTGCCCTAACTCAAGAGCAGAATTAGGTATCCATTTACAGCTGGGTAGACTGGAGCGTGACGCCACCGTGTTTCGAACCCGCAACCTTTGCCGCGAAAGACCAGCGCTTTAACTACTCTTCTAATCGCAGAAATGCATAGGACAGGGAAATCATGTCATGTGAGATGAGCTGCTTAGAGAAAACCCATTCATGTTGTCAGGAGAGAGAGAATAATAAATGGAAAAAAACGAGTACGAACTACATCCTCCATCATGTATACAGAGAGTCAGAAAATAAATTGGTTTGGCCATCTCACGACAATAGAGCACGATAAGTTTCCACTAAGCGCATACAACAGTGGACAATCCGGTTTCAGGACACGGGGAATGTGCCTAGTTCGCAGAGAGGATAGTGACGATTCGATCCCGCAGCTAGGTGGTGCTGTCGTTCGGAAGGTCCTGGGTTCGATTCCCGGTAAGCCTATCACTTCTGTTGTTTTGCTGTCGTCTAGTCTCCTACTTCTTTATTTCTCACGAGAGCTTGAAACATACCTTTGTGTATTATTGATTTATTTAGTTACTGTTTACAGGCCAGGGGTTTCCCCTCAATTATTTAAGCGGGAATACCAAGAGACATATGGACTGACAACATCACTGAAATTCTACAACAACACAGACTCGCAGCAACTCACTTGGCTCAATAACGCAAATTGCAGCTTCCAACTACACTTCGTGGCAAACGTGGACCTAGAAAGTAAAAGCAAGTTCCTGCAGCTAAGTGTGGTAGATAGTTCCAATGTCGTCCTGTGCGTTTCCTATGATCTATCTATATCAGAGGTTTTCAAACTGTGCGTCGCGGCTCCCAGGGGCGTCGCGGCCATCGGCTAAGGACATCGCGGTGGCTTGGGAAAAGTGTTGGGCTCGATATTATGAGCCAAGGTCCATCAATAAATATAGTATAGAGAGGAGCCGCGGTGATTTATTCACAGGTCAAGGGAGCCGCGGACCAAAAAAGTTTGAAAACCTCTGATCTATATGATAGCGCCTAAGCCGACTTTCCTCTTTAAAGCTTAAGCCACTGCCTCAATCCATCGACAATCTCGGTCTTCCTATTGTTCTACTTCCCAATGACTAGCATGTAAGACGTGCGATGGTGGTGATTCTGTTCTCTTTCTTGAACTTGTCTGTTATCACCTCAATCTTTGTCGGCTGGAACTTGTCTGTTATCACCTCAATCTTTGTCGGCAGCAACAACTTAGTTGTTACATGTGGCTTTTAATGTATTTTGTTTTCGTTGAACTGTTGGTCACCTTTCTCAAACAGTGCAATTCCCAGAATGCGAGTGTCCGTTTCTGTGCTTTGTTTAACATCCTTGTTTGGCTGTTATAGGACAGAGTAGGTGTGAATGTAAGCAGGGGCGCTCTTGAAGTATTTAGCACCCAGAGCATGTCATACCTTTTGCACCCCCCCCCCCCTTTTCCCGTAAAGAAAAACACTTGCATGTACATTTTTAACAGTAAATACTGTTATAATACTGTCTGATGGCACCCCGTTCCTGGTTATCACCTGGGGTGGGCCGCCCCTCTTTAGTACGCCACTGAATGTAAGACTGATCATTTACAATTTTGCTTACACGAAGACGCTGGGATGTGTACTACAGCTGATGTCAGCTCAGAAATGACAGAGCTAGCATTCTATAGGTTATATTCATGCCTCTATTTTAGTTCTAATCTTCAGTTATTGTCTTTTTGTCTTTAGTATCAAATAAAGACAGTTATAAACAGCTTCTTAAATCAATAAGGTTGACTTTTTTTTGTTAAATAAGTAATGACGAAACGCTTTACTAATTGTGCCTCCCCCTTTCCCAAGTCTGCAGCACGTGCAACTGGCCAATGTTCCCACATTTGCGTGATCGACGCGGAATCACTTGATTGCAAGAGCATAGTCACATGGCTGCTCGAATATAGCAACTTGTTGCGTGCAAACAATCACCTAGTTGCGTGAAAACAACTGCGTGGTTGCATGAGCACTTCTAAACTATTCTGTGTATCAGTGACGTAGTAAGGGGATGCGAGGGGGCGGTCCGCCCCGGGTGACAGTCAGGAAAGTGGTGCCATCGGACAGCATTTTGATAGTACTTCTGTTCAAAATGTACTTGCAAGTGTGTTTCTTTACAGAAGGGGGTGCCAACGTGGTAGGATCCGCCTCGGGTGCCAAATACTTTAAGTACGCCCCTGCTGTGTATCACTGTCGTCAGCCTTGTTTTATAGCATTTTGTTCGTTTTTCTTACAGTCTCTTTCCATAATGTTTTATTTGTTCTTTCTGACCAACACCAGTGCAAGCTGAAGAGCCACAGTCAGTTGTGCCTAACTTTCATTGGCGGACTTTCAGGTAATTCTATTTACAATATACAATGAAATGGAGCGCCGCGTCAGAAGGAGTCCCAAATAAGTAATAAAACTATTTTAATGTGGCCCTGTTAAGCTGTGCTTTATGGATGTTTCTAGGTGCCTTTAAGCCCAGGGCCGGCTCCAAGAACGAGCCAATGGGAATCACTAGCTAGGGGAGCCAAAACTGTTAATCATGCTTAAGTCATGCATTGCTGGTATTAGAAATCACATATGAAATGTAGAGGATGAGTCTTGGATATTATCAGTCTGTGTAGTCAAAGAAGATGATGGCAAGCATAAGAAACGATAAAGAAATAGAAAACTATTGTGTATGAACAAAAAAGATGACCATTGCGTTCTCGAACGCAAACAAATGTTTGTTGTTTAAGCTTTTAATGTGACTTATCAAGTGATTGATCAACTGGAAACAAAAGAGACAACAGGCTACCAGAAATGTTTTGGACTTGATTACGGCTATCGTTTCAGATTTCAACAAGTTCCATAGTGATGCTGAAGGATCAAGAAGTTCAAAGGCTAAGTTGAAATTTTCTCTAAAAACTAACAAAAATAAGGACAAATAACGATCGCCTACTAGCGATCGACACTGCTAGCAATTAATCAGCATGACATCTTCTTCTTCTTCTTTGATCCTTAGCCGCCGACCGTCAAAGCAGTCAGTGGCCATCACGCCTAGTGGCGTCTTGTAGGGCAACAACAAATTGATTCCACTTTGCTCGGTCGGCGGCCATCCTTCGTACAGTGCCCCAACTCTGGTTCATTCTTTGCATCTCAGCCTCCACAGTCCTCCGCCAGGTTGTTTTTGGTCGGCCTCTCTTTCGTTTTCCTTCAGGGTTCCAAAGCATAGCTGTTCTTGTGATGGCATCGGGGTCTAGCATGACATAGACTGCTGGAATTTGGCATCAAACGTAAAACTAGCAGGGATGAACGTGTGACAGGATGAGTCAGGCGTGTGTACAACCAGCGCGCTACATAAATAATCAGCATTCATACCTTCGATATTTGCCGCGGAAGACTGACCACCTATGAGTTTGCTGAGGAATGCAATGATGTCGATTCTAAACAACAATAACGCTAAACATGCAAAGTGTGTCAGGGATGAACTTCGACACATCTTGCACTTTGTGAATGCACAAGAAAAGATTTCCACTCCCCAGCCAAACAACACATTACAAAATTGTTATTAGCTGTTTATGTGCAACATTCCTAATGCTGAGAATGTTCGTAAAATCATCATCAATAAAGGCCATTTCTAATGATTCAACGCTCAGAGAATATCGCAGATATAGTTAGTGGTGCACTCTAATTGACGTTGAATGAGAATCCAATTGTCGCATAAAGAGTTTTGTATAGTAAGGAAGATGTGTAGAAAGCACATAGACCTTTAGACACTAGTTTTCACAGATATGAGCTAGTGTTGAGGGAAAGAGTTAACAGAAGGGCACAGGTTGGTGTCAGTGATTCTCTCACCTTTAGACTGCCAACTCTTGTATTTTTCTGGCGACGACTAACTCTTTCTTACTCTAATCTTTTTGAAGATGAACTAATAGTAACAAGTAATACAAGGAGGGTTGAGAATGTTTTTTCTGAAAAGAACATACAATCTACGAAGTCAAACTCAGAAGGATGATGAGTTACAGAATGTACATAATTACTTTAATTACAGTAGAAATATAAAATCAATGTTGACATGTACGTTGAAAAAAAGAAATACTAGGAAATTTAGAACTGTCGGTGTCTTTGGTTCAGATAAGAATAAGAGGCTATATTTTCCTCACTGACGAAAGTTTATTCCTATGGCTATTTCTTGGATAAGTGAATTCTGATTTTGGTCTGGGTTTTAACGTAGACTTATCTGCTTGGACTTCTCCTGTGCATCTCAGTAGGTAGGAATTACCAACTGGAGAATTTGATTCAGTGGATCTACAGTCCAAGAGATGACTAGGCTGTTCGTTCACCTGGTTGTGACGTTGAATTATGATGTTCAGGTGCTGACGAGGTGTTGGAGGCTTATATGCTGTAGACTGCTCAGGGCTGATGACTTGTGATCACCGCTAGAGGGTTTGAGACTTAAGCACTAGTTCTCTCTGTAGCATAGAGCAACTAGGCGGTTTACTCGCAACAATTTACAGCAATCAAAATCCAGAAACTGGCTAGGATTCTGCAACTGGGCTGTGGAAGATAATGCAGGTAATCAATCGTCTGTTTTATACAGATATATTAACTACAGCCACTCTGGACATTTCGTCTCAGAATGGTGCCTAATAATATATTTACCTGAAACCGTAACATCAGTCTTCCTTAAAGGCGACTGTCCATTTGTTTACAAATTCCTGTCTAGCGGTAGTCTCACACTGGTCAGGTCAGTCAGGTCAACCTTTGTTACAAGCAGACGCCTTGCCGTGTGCGTCCATGCGTGACGGCATTGGAGGAATATTTCATTCACTCGTCCATTGAACAACATGGTTCTTCTATCGTTCACAACAGTTTCCTTCAGCACATTCCTAATACAATTAGCTTGTAGTACTTTCTCATATCAGCCAGTACTTACATCATTATAATGCATCAATAACATTCAAAATACATAAATGCAAAATAGCTATCAATCTAATGTAAAGAATTAAAACCACAATATTAAGTATTTCACACTTTACATCCATTAACTAATCCCTTAATATTAGAGTTAGCTAATTAAGCAAATACTGAGAGTTTGCTTACCGCTCAGGACTTTATCACAGCCTAAGAAATAGAACTTTAGTAGCGTTTACTCTCAATCACAATATACTTGTAGATATGAGGTAAGTTGAGGTTTCTATTCTATAACTTCTAAGCGTGCGTTGTCTTCCCGCGGTTAATCAGCAAGTGATCTTAAAACTCAGCATTCGTTCGCATGAAGTTAAAATATTTCCTGATCCCACGTCCAGAGTTAATTATTTCCCGTCTCATGCTAAGACACGTAAAAGATTTATCGACGGTCTCCAGTTGACCACTGAACACGGAAATATGATACTCTGGGAACCACTGCGAAATCGACTAAGCGAATAAATCGTATAGACATCCTTAAAGAAATGCTTCTAAGTGCCTTTGTAGAAGAAGATAAAATTTTGGATCGAATGACAGGACTATTAGTGAAGACTTGAAAAACAGCTAAAGAAACGATCGCAGGTGCAAATATTTCCGTAGAGAAAACACAAAATGTGAAGGAATAGAAAAGTAAGGAATTTTAACATAATCTAGACAAAACCTTCGAGCACTCTGTGACAGAGAAGAATAAACAATTATTTGAGGTAGCTGCTAACATATGAACATTAAGCAGCGCGTCTGTTTTGTACCTTCGAAGTCAGGTATTGAAAAGGTTACAGATTGATACACTCATAGATGAGAGTGCGAAAAAAATTAAGGCAAGAATAGGGTTCCCATTCGTCCCGTTTTTCCCGGGACAGTCCCGTTTTTTGATAAAATGTCCCGGTGTCCCAAATTTATTCAAAATGTCCCGCTTTTTAATGGTCCTTCCTGAAAAAAAATCTTTGGGTAACGGATTTTATTCCGTGTTTTAGTAGTGTTACTTTATCAATTTCCGGTTACAGTGGACCCTCGGTTTGAATCTCGAACAAAAATTCGAAAGTCGACCAAAACAGTGTTCAGTGAGCATCTACCAAATGATTTAATGCGTATTAGCATTTTTATACAGTATTTTTATCGTTTTTCATCCGCATAGTACCGAAACGTAAGTGCAGTATAAATGATAACATTACAAGAGAATTTCCCTTCATTAAAGGTGTAGATGAAAATGTGGAATGTACTTTATGCAGCTCTAAATTTTGCATTTCACATGGTGGTCGGTCAGACGTAGTCAACCACGTGAAAACGAAAAAACATAAAGGTGCTGTTGAAAGTAAGGCTTCCAACAGCAGTATAAGTCATTTCTTAAATGCGAAAACCCAGAGTGAAAAGGAAATGGAAAAACAGTTATCATTGGCAGCACAGGAAGCAACCTTCGCTTATCACACGGCGGTGCATAACTACAGGAAGGCAGAAAAGTTTCTTACCACAACTGTGAGAAATCATTTGCAAGAACTAGAAAAAAGAAGGACACATAACAGTTGAAAAGTTTCAAAGCTATGCAGTAGATTTCTATGACACCTGCATTGAATATATTCAGGAGTGGTGTACACCATTTCTTACGCCTCTTCAGTCTATGGATTGGATCAATTTGAAGGGAAAGGAGTCTGTTTACTTGAAAGAACATCCAAGAAAGCTACATATTCATGAAGACAGTGTCACCAAATTTTACTGTGAATGAAGAGGACTTATTTGATGAGTTTGCATGTGTGAAAAAATATTGTGAAAGCAAATTTGATGTGTGGAGTGAACTGAAGGATCAAAGTGTCAGTGAAAAATGGTGTGAGATGTTCGCTCATTTTACAAAGCAGGATATAAATGCTGAGAACCTGAAATGCCTAGTTAGTTTTTGTTTGGCACTGCCAGGATCCAATGCACCTGTTGAACGTGTTTTTTCATTAATAAATGCGCTTTGGACAGACGAAAAAAAAAAAACAGACTTAAAATTGAGACAGTGAAAGCTTTAACCATTATAAAGACCCATTTTAAGGATTTCTCTTGTGCTGAGTTCTATGTCCAAATATCAGAAGAAATAAAACTTCTTGAACAGGCCCATAAATCTGATAAATATTCTGATGAATCTGAAATATAAACTTGACTATTGTGTATTTTATAAAGGTGCGATTTTTCTAATTAAGTATGTTTGTAATTTAGAGTTTTTTTTTAAAGTGGAAGTTGTATTAGTTAATATGTGTATTTTTATACCAGTATCTTATTTTAAGTGCAACATATAACATATAATAGATTTATTTGTGCTCTACCTTAATTTTTAACATGTCCCGTTTTTTTACAAAATGTCCCGGGTTTTTTAGGTAAAAATTTGGAAATGTCCCGGTTTTTAAACAAAACATTATGGGAACCCTAGGCAAGAAAGAACATCACTTATCACCTCATCGAGTGGTACAATGGTTAGAACGTTTTCTTTTCGAGAATAAAGTTACCGGCTTCGAAACCTGGTAATGTTACGCTCCAGTTTCCCAGCTGGAAATGGGTATCTAACTCTGCTCTTAAGTTAAGGGAAGCATAGGCAGCGTAAAAGGGACCTGGTTACCTCACCTCATAAAGTTGAAATCTAGTGTAAAGTCTCTAACGCGTCGCACCCTACGGCGGTATCTGCCACGCGACTACTTTTTCACATAACATACTCTCGCTCGTTTACACAGCTTGTTGCTCTTTCTCGTTTTAGGTAGAACACCAGAGACAGGTCAGTGAGGAGGGACACTTCGACAAGACTGAAAGATGGGACAGGTCAGTGAGGAGGGACACTTCGACAAGACTGAAAGATGGGGTACACAAATAGAGACAGAGAGCGAGAAT
Source organism: Oreohelix idahoensis (assembly GCA_024509875.1). Taxonomy (NCBI): domain Eukaryota; kingdom Metazoa; phylum Mollusca; class Gastropoda; order Stylommatophora; family Oreohelicidae; genus Oreohelix; species Oreohelix idahoensis. The sequence goes on along the minus strand of JAMPIV010006478.1, from coordinate 380,115 downwards.
ATGGCAGACGGATGACATGAATGGTGGCAAATTTACTCTGCAATCGCAAGACATTGATTAATCGATTGATGCTGGCGCGCTCCAGACATTCTGATCAGATTTCATTACTTGTAATCCATGATTGTATTCCAGTACGCACACAAGGGCGTGCTGCGAGACGTTTCGTTATTTACACTCTCCAATGTCTCTGATCAACAAATAAAGATTTCACATTTCCAGACAATGGGGTGTTCTCTTCGTTAACGCTCACAGAACAATCAGTATTTGATGATTTTATGTTGATGAAATTTACTTTGACCTGAGTCATCACAATCATAAACTTCATCACCAGCAGTCAGTCTTTAATTTTAAAAACATAAATAGTTTTTGAGCAATGACGTAAATGGCAGAAAAGCGAATCCGATTAAACAGTGAATATCGGCTGTAGAGCACAAACTAGTTGAGTAGGAATATCGGCTGTAAAGCACAAACTAGTTGAGTAGGAATATCGGCTGTAAATCACAAACTAGTTGAGTAGGAATATCGGCTTTATAATAATAACAATAATAATAGCCCATTCATAACTTACTAAGGGAATGCGAAACTGTCGTGTGGTGTGTCACTGGGGCAACTACTACAGTAGTTTTTGCCAGGAATAGTCTATGAGATATAGATATAAGGTCTCTAGAAATTGGCTCGTAAAGAAAGAATAAAGACCTATTCGAGATAGGGACAAGAAGACAGGAATGCGAATGCTTTCCACTAGACAGTGTTTTCTAATTAATTATGGAAAGAGTTCTGTTTCCTCACGACCTTAGCTTCTGCCCTTAGATCCCGTAAAGAAAAAGCCCCCAACCTCATCTGAGTAGAGAAAGGTTCCTATAGGTGAATATGTAACACCGACAGCACGAGTGATACATTAACAAACTCTTGATAATGATCAACCGATCGTTGGGTTTATTAATGAAATATCCACACATATAGGGTTAGTAATGGTTAGAACGTGATGATGGTGAAAGACGATTCACACAAAACACACGGATGAGATAATAAAATTACAGTTAATTAAGTAATAGTTAATTAAGAATGAACTGGTGTAAAGTGAAATGATGATGTGATATGATACGTGTTACCAAAATGGTGAGTACTCTACACAGTCCATGTGTCTCTAAATGCTTCTCCTAGATATGAGGATTCACATGTATGCATAAAATGTCCCAAGTTGTTATACGTTATGTCGAGTGGGGTATCTCTAAGCTGAGGACGTTCTGATGAATACTGTTGTCGTACGGAGAACGCTGACGAGATATCTATGTATATTCCTTCACTTTTTGAGTATATCTCTGTAGTGTTGATCAACAGTTAATAGCTGTCATATGAACAAAAGGTCTGTTGTCTAATCTCCCGACGTTACTGGTCAGACTGGATATCTTCACGAAATGTTAGTGATATGTAGACTCATAATCTTGCGTATGTAGTCGTGATTCATATACTTTCGAGTCTGCTTCATAAAATGCGCTTAAGAGGGTGTTGCACTTGCTATAAATATGCGATTCCTCTTTTGAGCTCTTTTGCTTGACTTCAGATAATAATGATCTTTCGAGTGATTTGAATTTATGATGACTCTGTATTGAACTTGTGATAACGATGTATTGAACTTGTGAGCAAGCAGTATATGGTGACGAAAAATGCTGCGTCCACCTTATGACTTGTGGGTGAGACAATATTCCTTTTTAATTGAGGAATGAAAGATGTCCTATGGCGAATTCTGCTAGCCAAATGTCCGTTTTTGATAACTTATTTCTGGTTAGACGTCAGACACGTTGCGTGTAGACTCAGACTTCTGATGAACTTCTTTTCCCTTCGCAAAATCCTTTAAGAACACAATTAATCACAGAACTGAATTATCATCCACTCTGAATAAACACGTGTATTAGGCTATGCGTTTTTGGGTTTAATCTCTTCCTCACAAGGTAAAAAACTGGACTGCCTCACTCTAGTAGATTATGCGGTATTATATATTTCTGGAAGTCACCTGGCCAAGCTGGGCGTCCAATGTGGTAAACCAACGCTTGTCTGAACCGCGGCCGACTAAAGATAACACCATTACAGCATGAGACGTTTTCCCCTGGCCAATCTGGGCGTCCAATGTGGTGTCACAGAAATTACAGCATGCCCCGATGTTTGATTAGGATGACCATATGTGTTTTTACCAGATTTATCACGATGCAATGTGGGCTTCAAACGATAATGTCGGGCATGGCGACTCAATCAAAGGACTTTTATTTCCCCCGATGAAAGAACAAATGTGGTTCTCTAGATACCGGTCGCGAGTAATCACAACGATGAAATAGCAAATGTGGGTCGCACATATGAGATGAAAGAGCAAATGTCGGAGAAAATACAATACGAAAGATGTAGGAAAAGATAGAGCAATAAGGCCTTTGCGCTCGTTTATCACAATAGCCCCTCCTCAAGTGTGATGTCAATCGTACTCAGGAGAGCTTAGCCTTCTTGCTCGGGATTCTTTAATTCTTTTCCTCATCTTCGTTTTTCTCTTCGGTTTCCACCCTTTCCTCTACTTGTCTGTGCTCTCCGTCCTGCCTCATAGGATGACGGCTTAAAAAAATCCGCTCCTACGTTATGTTTTCCTTGGATATAGTCCACTTGGAACGTGTAAGGTTGTAGAACAAGCGACCACCTCATCAGTCTAGCATTCAAATTCTTTGAATTGGCGAGGAAGGTCAGAGGTTGGTGATCACTCTGGATTGTAAATTTCCTTCCGTACAGGTATGCTTGAAATTTTTGTATTCCCCAGACGAGGGACAAACATTCCTTTTCGATTGTGGAATAGTTTTGTTCTGCTCGGTTTAACTTCCGACTCGCATATGCGACCGGAAATAGATTTGGTGGGCTCCTGTCATCTGGCTGTAGTAATGTAGCCCCGATTCCAATGTTACTGGCATCTGTGCGCAAGATGAATTTTCTAGTTAAATCCGGGAGCCGTAAAATAGGTTTTGTGGTGAGTTTCTCTTTTAAGAGTGCATATGCATGTTCACATTCTGCTGACCATGTCACTTTATCTGGGTTTCCTTTCTTGGTTAGCGATGTAAGCGGCGCACAGAGGCTATTAAAATCCTTTATATATCTCTGGTAGAATCCACAGAGAGATACAAATGACCGGACATCCCTTTTAGTGGACGGTCTCGGTGCATTTCTCAGCTTCTCAACGTTTTGAGTCTCGGGGAACATGGTCCCATGGGATATAGTATGTCCTAGGAACTCTAGCTGTTCACACCCAATTTGACATTTGGTTGGGCGGGCGGTTAGTCCCGCTTCTCTGAGTCTGTTAAACAGCAAGGATAGCGCTGATATATGTTCTTCAAACGATTCAGTAGCTACTAGGATATCATCCATAAAATTGCTGATGGCGGGATGATTCAAAGGATCCAATAACTTTCGCATCATCCTTGTGAAGACACTAGGAGCATTGTTCAGTCCAAATGGCATCACATTAAACTCGAAGTGTCCATCTGGAGTACTGAAGGCTAACAGGTTCCTCACCTCAGCTTTTACCGGTATTTGATAGTACCCTTTACTGAGGTCGATCTTTGAAAAATAGCGAGCCCTGCTCAGCTTAGTAAATAGCTGGTTCGGGTCCGGTAACGGTTCTGGCTGGAACTGTGTTAACGCATTCAGCTGTCGGTAGTCGATGCACAGGCGGTGTTCTCCACTGGGTTTGCGTAACAGCACCACTCCCGCACTGTAAGGGGACTCCGACTTCGAAATTATGCCTTCCTTAAGTAAGTAATCAATTTCTTGCTTTAATGCCGTCGCCTTGGCATACGGAATCGGATAGGTTCTCATTCGGACGGGCGTAGGATCCGTGACTTCCATGTCAAACTCCATCAGGTTTGTCCGGCCCGGTTTGTCTGTCAGAGAGTCGGCGTGGTTTTCCATCAGTCTCCTTACTTTTTTTGCTGGGCTTCCGTTAAGGTGGAGCTTATTTTCACATCTAAATGTGATTCCTCCTGTATCACCGGGTACTCTACGGATGATAATGGCTTTTCTTCCATTTGCATAGCAATGGCCATAGTCATGAGGTGCGCTGGTTCGGCAGGGGCTCGCTCGTAAAACTTCTTAAGCAGATTTAAGTGGTAAATTTTCTGCTTTCCGTTCACGGCGATTTTATAGTTGGTGCGAGAAATCTTTTCCGCCACTTTGTAGGGTCCCCTCCAGCAAATCTGCAATTTATTACTGCTACTTGGCAGAAGAAGTAGCACCTTCTCTCCTACTGCTAGTTCTCGGTCCTTCGCATTGCGATTGTAATATTTGGCATGTTTCCGCCTAGCCTCCCGTACTTTCGCTGTGGCTAATTCCCAGCCAGTCTTCAGGCGTTGTTTCAAGTCTGTGACGTACTGGAAGGCTGATGTGACAGTGTCGTCTGCCTTGGCATCTGTCCATGTTCTTAGTAATGCTTCTAATGGACCTTTAATAGGTCTTCCGAAGAGTAATGTGGCCGGAGGAACTCCAGTTGACGCATGCGGTACTTCCCTATAAGCAAATAATGCGGCAGGAAGATACTGATCCCAAGTTTCTGGCTTCTCCTGTGCCAACTTCCGAAGAATAGAGGTGAGCGTCCCGTTAAACCGCTCTACTTGCCCGTTACTTTGGGGGTGATAGGGCGAAGTATGGATATGCCTAGTCTTGAATATTCTAAGCACCTCCTCTGTCAACTTGCCTCTAAATTGTGACCCGTTGTCTGTGAGAATTTCATGCGGGAAGCCCAATCTAGTAAAGATATTCAGTAAAGCGTCAGCTACATGCACTGAGTCGCATGCTGGCAAGGCTATGGCTTCGCCCCACATGGAACAGGTGTCCACTAAGGTAAGGATATGGGAGTTCCTTTTCTTAGTTCTCAGCAGAGGTCCAATTATATCCACGGCCACTCTTTCAAATGGGGTGCCCAAGATTGGCATCTCCCCAAGGGTCGCGGGTGCCGTCCAGTGTTTTGGTGCAACTTTCTAGCCCTGAGGACAAGACTTGACGAAAGGTTCAATGTCGCCGGTGATCCCTGGCCAATAATAGTGGCAGGCGATCCTTTGAGTCGTGGCGCTCATTCCCATGTGTCCACTAAATGGGATAGAGTGGCCCATCTCAAGCACCTGGTTCCTATAGGTTGCAGGAACTACTAATTGGTTGTGTTCCTGTCCTTCATTTCCAGCTCGGCGATACATCAATCCATTTTTCATAAAGAAGTCTCCCTTGGTAGGTGGGTTGTGTGTCCTAGGTATTTTTTTAAAACAGGGCGCCAATGAGGAATCTTCCCTTTGGGCCCTCTTCAATTCCTCGGGGAGGATATTGGTAGGAGGTTCCTGCTCTGCGTCTTTTTTGACTGTCCTCTAGTCTGTACGGCCGCTATGACTAGTGGTTGAGTAGGTTCTCCAAGGAACACATATCTACATCCCAAGATTAAAGAGTAGATTGGTTCTTCCATTATAGCTGCACGAATCTCTCCTGTCACATAACGAGATTCCACTCTGATAAGTGCAATTGGCAGTGTCATGGGTGCAACATCCTTCGTCGGACCTTGGATGTCGACACTCTCTTCTGTTATCTGGTCAGGGGTGACAAGAGATGCCCTGACCACCGCATCGAAAGCAAGTCCAGTGTCATAAAGGCACTCCACAGATTGTCCGTTCACGAGGACTGATTCGATGACGGGAGGATGAGAAACGTTTCCGGTCCTCTGCTCCTTCCGGGGTGACGATTTTGTCTGCAGACAGGCAGCATGTTGGGGAGGATGTCTGCGCTTGCACTCATTAGTGTTGTGATTGTTCAAGCGACAGTACTTGCACCATTTATCTCCATGTCTCTGGTGTGGCGCAGCATTTTTCTTGTTTTGCTCTTTGTAGTTATCTTGTTTTGCGTGCTGTTTATGCGAGATGTGTGGTCCTTTGCTTTGTTGGTCTGGTTGGGAGCGAGCAGGTTGCTTTGGCGCCTGATCCGAAAACTTCTTTCTGGCTCCTTGAGACTCCATGAGAGCATTTTGGAATCGCTCTGCCAGTGTAAGAATATTTTCTAACCGGTCAGCGCCGTTTTCAGTGAGAAATCTACGCATTTCCACCGACATAGACTCTTTTAGTTGCTCTATCACAATCAACTCTTTCAACCCGTCATAGTTCTCGGTAAAGTTTCCCAGTGTACACCACTTCACTAAGTAGTCTTCAATACGGGCTGCGAACTGTGAGAAAGTCTCTCCGGCCTCCTTCCTAGAACCTCGAAATTTTTTCCGGTAAGCCTCTGAATGAAGCTCGTACCTCACCAAGAGACCTTTTTTCAATGCCTGATAGTCATCTTGCTCTCCGGCCGGAAGTTTATTAAAAACTTCGTAGGCGGCTCCTCTTAGGCCCTGGGAAAGTTTCAAGTTCCACTTCCGTTCTTCAAGTCCAAACCCTGTTGCAAAGCGTTCGAAGCGGTCTAAAAAGGCGTCCATGGTATCGTTCCTTTCTGAAAAAGGTTCCAGCGGAAAGTTCATGGCATTGGGTGGCGCAGGTTGCGAAGTAGGCACACCATCTGAGCGGGGTGAGTACCCTCCATCACAGTTGGAAGCCGCTGCACTTTTTGCCAGCTCTATTTGATTGGTCTGTCCCTGGATTTCCAGTTGCTTCATCTTAAGTGCATGCTCTGCTGCGGCTTTCTCTTTACGCTCCGCTGCTTCTGCTGCTTCTTTCCGCTCCGCTGCTTCTGCTGCTTCTTTCCGCTCCACTGCTTCTGCTGCGGCTTTCTCTTTCCGCTCCGCTGCTTCTGCTGCGGCCTTCTCCATTGTAAGTTTCTGCATTTCCACCTCTCTTTCATGGAGTTTATCAGTTTCCTCACTCACAAATTTTATCAGATCTTTTCCACTTAACCCGTATTCACGCCCTGCCTTCATTAAACTAGTCCTAATTTTTGCGGCATCTGCCATGATATGCAGTATGGGTTCACGAAGGGAAAAATTGGCAGTGACCTCCAAGCAAATTGTTTAGACTCGCACAAGTAATTATCTCTTTAAAACCAGCTAGGTTTAAATTAGTAATCAAGTTCAAATAGTTCTTTAAAAAATCACTCACTCAGCATATTCTGAAAAATTATGTAACAGATTATCTCGAAGTTTTCTATGAAAAATTTGCTAAATATTTATGATAAAATTTTCCCAGCAGTTACAGAAAAAGATTTAAAAAATCAGTACCCTACAGTATCCTTTGTTCTCAAAAAGTGCTTAATCTGTCCGTTTGTCACTTAATTTAAAAAGTATCACTCGTGCTTTAGAGATATAAATTATCCCCCATATGAAATAGACAAATTATAGTAAGAGTCAGTCTAGAAGGTAATCCCTCAAAATGCCAACAAATTTTGCAATTATCGCAACTGTATAGCAGGGATGAAAATGTGATTTATCACACTTCTAAGTCCGGGTTCACTAATCCCAAGACGAGTCCACAATTGTCGTGTGGTGTGTCACTGGGGCAACTACTACAGTAGTTTTTGCCAGGAATAGTCTATGAGATATAGATATAAGGTCTCTAGAAATTGGCTCGTTAAGAAAGAATAAAGACCTATTCGAGATAGGGACAAGAAATCAGGAATGCGAATGCTTTCCACTAGACAGTGTTTTCTAATTAATTATGGAAAGAGTTCTGTTTCACCACGACCTTAGCTTCTGCCCTTAGATCCCGTAAAGAAAAAGCCCCCAACCTCATCTGAGTAGAGAAAGGTTCCTATAGGTGAATATGTAACACCGACAGCACGAGTGATACATTAACAAACTCTTGATAATGATCAACCGATCGTTGGGTTTATTAATGAAATATCCACACATATAGGGTTAGTAATGGTTAGAACGTGATGATGGTGAAAGACGATTCACACAAAACACACGGATGAGATAATAAAATTACAGTTAATTAAGTAATAGTTAATTAAGAATGAACTGGTGTAAAGTGAAATGATGATGTGATATGATACGTGTTACCAAAATGGTGAGTACTCTACACAGTCCATGTGTCTCTAAATGCTTCTCCTAGATATGAGGATTCACATGTATGCATAAAATGTCCCAAGTTGTTATACGTTATGTCGAGTGGGGTATCTCTAAGCTGAGGACGTTCTGATGAATACTGTTGTCGTACGGAGAACGCTGACGAGATATCTATGTATATTCCTTCACTTTTTGAGTATATCTCTGTAGTGTTGATCAACAGTTAATAGCTGTCATATGAACAAAAGGTCTGTTGTCTAATCTCCCGACGTTACTGGTCAGACTGGATATCTTCACGAAATGTTAGTGATAGGTAGACTCATAATCTTGCGTATGTAGTCGTGATTCATATACTTTCGAGTCTGCTTCATAAAATGCGCTTAAGAGGGTGTTGCACTTGCTATAAATATGCGATTCCTCTTTTGAGCTCTTTTGCTGGACTTCAGATAATAATGATCTTTCGAGTGATTTGAATTTATGATGACTCTGTATTGAACTTGTGATAACGATGTATTGAACTTGTGAGCAAGCAGTATATGGTGACGAAAAATGCTGCGTCCACCTTATGACTTGTGGGTGAGACAATATTCCTTTTTAATTGAGGAATGAAAGATGTCCTATGGCGAATTCTGCTAGCCAAATGTCCGTTTTTGATAACTTATTTCTGGTTAGACGTCAGACACGTTGCGTGTAGACTCAGACTTCTGATGAACTTCTTTTCCCTTCGCAAAATCCTTTAAGAACACAATTAATCACAGAACTGAATTATCATCCACTCTGAATAAACACGTGTATTAGGCTATGCGTTTTTGGGTTTAATCTCTTCCTCACAAGGTAAAAAACTGGACTGCCTCACTCTAGTAGATTATGCGGTATTATATATTTCTGGAAGTCACCTGGCCAAGCTGGGCGTCCAATGTGGTAAACCAACGCTTGTCTGAACCGCGGCCGACTAAAGATAACACCATTACAGCATGAGACGTTTTCCCCTGGCCAATCTGGGCGTCCAATGTGGTGTCACAGAAATTACAGCATGCCCCGATGTTTGATTAGGATGACCATATGTGTTTTTACCAGATTTATCACGATGCAATGTGGGCTTCAAACGATAATGTCGGGCATGGCGACTCAATCAAAGGACTTTTATTTCCCCCGATGAAAGAACAAATGTGGTTCTCTAGATACCGGTCGCGAGTAATCCCAACGATGAAATAGCAAATGTGGTCGCACATATGAGATGAAAGAGCAAATGTCGGAGAAAATACAATACGAAAGATGTAGGAAAAGATAGAGCAATAAGGCCTTTGCGCTCGTTTATCACAGAAACAAAGGTGACAGCTCTCAGTTGCTTATTTTCCTGGTGCTCCTTTCGACGTTTTCTCCTCTCTTCTGCTTGCTGCAAGAGCTTCTTTTCGCCCAATCTGAGGTGGCGCCGTCGATAGCATCGCCACTTGGTGCGATCGGCAGCTTCATCCTCACAGGAGGCTGGATTTATGTCCAGTGCCCTCATGTCTCTCTTGCACACATCTTTGAATCTCAGCTGCTATCGCCCAACTGTTTTTTTGCTATCTGCCAGTTGTCCGTAGAAGATATCTTTCAGGATTCGACCATCATCCATGCGACGGACATAGCCAATCCGCATAGTCTGCGCTGTCTACGCAGTATATACATACTCTGAAGGCCAGCACGTGACAACGCCTCGACATTTGTCACTTTGTCTTTCCATGAAATACCGAAGACGTGGCGTAGACACCGTAGATGGAAGGTATTCAACCTTCTTTCTTGCTTAGCATAGGTTATCCATGTCTCGCTGCCATATAGAAGTGTGCTGGTGATGTAGGCGTTATTTACCGCAGCTTTGTTCTTCGTTGTGAGTTTGGAGTTTCCCCAAACACGTGTTGTGAGGCGGGCAAAGGTAGCTGCAGCATTGCCAATGCGGCTGTCAATTTCTATGTCCAGAGAGAGTTTGTCGTTGACGGCTTTATTATACAGATTAGGTAAATCGAAGACCGACTGTATCATGAATACTGACCAGAATAGGAATACAGAAGCTGAACTAGCAGTATTTACCGAGAATACCATCTCCAAGATCATTTTAAAAATATTAAATCTCTCCTGTACACATCTTGGGCAACATTGTTTATACGAAACCTAAAGGACAAAACAACATTTTAAAAAAAAAAAAAAGCAAAAACAAAACCTACGACTATTAGTGCAGCAAAGAGCTCTGCAGTTACTACTTCGAACATTCGACTACATTGTTTAAAAGAAAGTACAAATTAAGATCACAGCTTTGACAGGGCCAAAATAGTAAGGGACATGCTAACCACCTGGTATTTGCCGATTTATTTTATTTATTTATCACCTTTCAGTTCCTCGAGGAGCAAAGATTTTCAAATTCACGCCATGTTCTCCTACCCTGTGCAGTACGCTCACGGCCCTTCCCTGTCTGTCTCTATCCTTGTTATCTCTCTCCATTCCTTGTTATCTCTCAGTTTTCAGCTCTATATGTTTTTCTTTGGGGGGCGGGGGTGGGGGTGGGGGAGTGAGGGGGAGGATTCTCCCTCTATCTCTCTCATCCATGGGGATTCCAGAATAAGGACTGCCTTGTAATGCTATAAACATGTGGGTTTTTTTCCCCAGTGTATGTCCTGATACATCGCCTGCGTCTTCTTTATTTCAATTTAGTTCAGCTTCAATTTCAGTTGCTGTCCATTTTTGACGTGCTCTCTAAATTGGATTTTGCTTATTTGACATTTATTTCTATTTATTGATTTTTTTTCTAATGTGTGTGTGTGTGTTTTTTTTGTTTTTTTTTTTGCATTCATCTATGTGGTCATTTATTTAAAATAAATTTGAGAAACTGCCTTTTAAAGAACCGGAAGAGACTCTAAACTACTTAACGGTTCTGCTTTCAAATATAAAACAGTAAAGATATTCTGCTTACCATTACCAGAAGAAATGTGCATTTTCGACTCAAGAATATTTTAACATGTTTATTTGATATACTACCTTACAATGTACTATTACGTCATCATTGAGTATACATACAATGAAAAGGTAAAGGTAGTGATATAGCAGATGCAGCCGTAGAGAAGTAAAGTGTATATGTAACTGTCTTTTTTTTCTTGTTGATGTGATCACTGGCCCAAGACAGTATACATGTTGTTAGATGTGTAGTGCGAGCGTATGATGAATTGAGTGTGGGTGCGAATGAAGGCGCGAATGTGTTTAGGCTCGTATAGATGTAGATCCTGCAACCCATACTCTCACATGCAGTAATCAAGGATGCTTTGACACTGCAGGCATGTTTCAAGACATTTATTGACGGGAACACACATAGTATCAACAGGAACAGTCAGTGTAACAAGGTCATGCTGACCTGACATCGATAGGTATACATTTGGCATTCAAAAAGGTAAACATCAGAATAGACGTGCATGGTCAATAGCAAAGTTCTTCAATAATGACAGTTCGTAGCGTCGCCCTTGGCGTCTCTGACTAAACGCGTCAGATGCCTTAGTTACTATGACACATAGGTGCAACTTGGCACTCCCTGCCAATTGCACATATCAGGCTGTAGTATAATAGCCGAAAGCACAGGCCTCGTTCTGACGTCGGCCGTGTACTTCTGTTAAATAGGTTATCATCAACCCTGCAGTAATACTTATTGTAGATAGAAGTTCCGCCAATCTGCGGCTCCCACAATATATCTTCGTCACTGGATTTCTGGACAATATAAGACTAACAGTCTTGGATGGCTACCTCGAGCACAAATATATATAAGTTCTGAAATGGCGGATCAGTGAGCTGCTGTTCACCCTAGGTAATCCTTTACATGTTCTGCCACCGAAAAGCGTAATAATGCATAAAGGTCGGTATTACCTGGCAAATGAATCCTCAGAACATCACAAGGAATTCTGTCGTCATCCCGACGCACAGAGATTCACTGGGGAAAACTGCCATAGCAGTTACTTCGAAGATTCTCCCCGAAAAACAATGGACTCTTGGTCCCTTCAGAAAAACAGGACCTCCCGGCTTCCCGGAAGTATATCTCACTCCCGCTTAAAAAACCTTCCCATAGGCCTACGCCGAACTGTCAACCTCTGACCCTAAAGGTCAAACACAATGAATGAATAAACAAGGGAAGACAACCCCTAATCAACCTGACATCGCAGGTAAAGACACAATTATTCTTATGATACAAACATAAGCAAATAACTTGACAGATGACTCCGTCGAAAATGACAGCAACATTACTACCACCCCCCCCTGTAAAAAAAAAAAAATGCAATTTTTTTTTTTTAATATGTTCATGAGCAAGATAGCACCAGTATCACTTCTGTGCTCATGCAAACAATGAACCTAATATCAGGTACAATAGAAGAGGGTACAAATCATCTCCCAACATAGGAGAAAATATTTCCTTTAAGCCAAACAAACTAAGGGATACCATTCAAGAAACCTAAGTTGCTGGCAATACCAATCATATATCAAACATTACTAAATAATATAACCATAGCAATATACAAATGTCAATGCTATTTTAGCAACATATCACTGATGGATGGACAAAATGAAATTTGTTAAATTATCTAAACATCATCCAAATACATTTGTATTACAACATATTATGATATTAAGGACAGACCTAAGTCTGAAAATATATCAGGAAAAACTAGGACACAAGATTTAACTGGAATCATGTGGGCATCTAGACAATATGTCCGCCATCACATTATCCGAACCACGGATAGCTCGCACCGTGAAATGGAAAGGCTGAAGAGCAATAGCATAACGAGTAGATCTCGAGCTCTTCAAATCCTTACTTTGCATAGCCGTAAGAGCTTTTTGGTCGGTTTCCATAAAGAAATGCGCGCCCAGAAGGAACCTTTGTAGCTTAAGAATGGACCAAACCATAGCCAACAATTCACGGTCCAAAACCGAGTAATTCCTTTCTGCCGCATTCAGCTTCCTAGAAATATACATTACAGGATGCAGAGTTCCTGAATATTCCTGCATTAGTGCCGCTCCAATGCCAGTGGAAGAGGCATCACTACGAAGGACAAAAGTCTTATCAATCGTCGGTAGTAGTCTTAAGATAGGATGAGATGAGAACAAATTCTTAACCTGATCCAATGAAGATTGGCATTCTTGGGACCAACGCACCATATTAGGAGAACCTTTTTTCAATAACGTTGAAAGTGGTGCCATAATGGAGGACAGATTCTCAATGAATCTTCCATAGAATTGTATCAATCCCAAGAGACTACGCACTTGCTTTTTTGTCTTCACTTCAACAGACCATGACCAACTCGATGACCTAGGAAGGAAATTTCACTAAACCCAACAAAAGCTTTAGAGGGTTTAGCAGTCAAACTATGCTCACGTAGAGTAGATAGCAATTCCTTTAGACCCACATAGTGTTCTTCCCAAGTATCGCTGAAAAGACAGATGTCGTCTAAATATGCAATGACATCTGCACGATCTGATAGAATTCGTCGCATCATGCGTACGAAAGTCGCTGGGGCGTTCATAAGCCCGAAAGGCATAAAATTCCATTGAAACAGACCCCTAGGTGTCGAAAAAGCAGTGAGAGGTTTGGCGTGTTCCGTCAGTGGGACTTGCCAATAACCTTTCGACAAGTCTAGTTTAGTAAAGAATTTAGCTTTAGAAAGTCTAATAAGTAGATCATCTAATAACGGCATAGGTTCAGCATCGAACTTCGTAACTTGATTTAATTTGCGATAATCAACGCAAAGACGTATGTTATTGTCTTTCTTTCGAACAATAACTATCGACGAAGAATAAGCTGAAGTGGATGGTTCAATTATTTTGTAGTTGAATCATTTCATCCAATTCTTTCTCGACTTGTGCTTGAAAATGAATAGGTATTGGGTATGGTCTTACTCTGATCGGATTACGATCAGTAAGTATGATGTCATGTTCTATGACATCTGTGTGTCCAGGAATGTCGGTAAGGACATCCTGATATGATTGTAACGTAGAGGATACTTGACGCTGTTCCTCAAAAGACAAGTTGGAAGAGACTGTAACGTCTCTCCACGATTCCGTTGAAGTAAGTGGAATCGCAGGAAGAGGTAAGTTCACGTCAGAAAAAATAGTTTCCTCATCCTGTATAACGGACAGGGATGAGATGTGACCATGTTGAACTGGAGAGTCGTCCGTCGCCTGGAAAATAGGCTGTAAATAGTCTGGACGTTCAATAAACTCTGTTAGCATATTTATATGGAAGGTTTTATGCCTTCCATCCACATCGACAATATAGTCGACATCAGAAATTTTCGAGACTATAGTGTATGGACCCTTCCAAGAAATGAGAAGTCTATTCTCTCTTGAGGGCAGTAAGACATATGCTTTGTCTCCAGGACAAAGTTGACGTAGGCGTCTTTTCTTATTAGCAAATCGCCTAGCTTTTTCTTTCGCAAATTCGGAAGATGAAGTTGCTAACCTGCACGATTCGATAATCTTTTCTCTAAGAGCTATAACATATTCATATGACGATTGTGTATCATCGTCAATATTATCGGAAGTTATCAAATCGTGTAACAAGGACATTGGCCCGCGCGGTTGCGCGCCAAAGACAAGTTCGAAAGGAGAAAACCCTGTATGCTCGTTGGGAACCTCTCTATAGGCAAAGAGGACTGCAGGTAAAACCCTGTCCCAATCTTCAGGATGATCCTCCGTTATCTTGCCAAGTAAGTTCTTTAGTGTCCTGTTAAGACGTTCTACCAATCCATTGGACATTGGATGATAAATACTACTACTGAGAGACCTTTTAATGTCTAGCGTAGCCATTACCTGAGACATAACGTCCGAAATTAACTGAGTGCCGTGATCCGACAGTATTTCTCCGGGGAATCCCAGACGAGAAAATACGAGCCAAAGAGCATCAGCGATATCGACAGTTGATATGCTCTTCAGAGGAATAGCCTCTGGCCAACGCGTGCACATGTCCACGCAAGTGAGGATAAATTGGTGTCCTCTGGCTGACTTAATTTTGAACGGACCAATGATGTCTATAGCCATTTTCTGAAACGGCCGAATCGGAATATCTGCAGCCTGAATAGGAGCAGCATGTCTCGGACCCCTAGACTTGACCTCTTGACAAATTTTGCAAGATCGGCAATAAATTCGGATGTCTTTATTCACGAATGGCCAAAAGAATGACGCAAGGACTCTAGTTTTAGTTCTGGAAAAACCCATGTGTCCAGCACACTGAGAATCGTGTGCATGCCGAAGAATTAAGGCTCTCATACACTTAGGCACAAGAATTTGCGAATGCATAGACTTGTCCGAGTGTTGTACCATTCGTACCAATATACCATTCTTCATAGTAATATACGATTTGTGATTCGTATTTTGATTGGGATCCCCTTTCTTTGCAAGAAGGAAGTATTTCTTCAAAGAAGGATCCTCTTCTTGACGTTTAACAAACGAGTCATGGGAAATCACCAAGTGCTCGTCTTGGCTATCAACTTCATTACTATTATCAGATGAAGTTGGGGGATTAAGAGCTTGAGCTCTTGTCATCACTGCATTGACCGTTTGAATGTTTTCTTCTTCCCAACTAGAAATTTGTTGCGGGGTGCATTCCTTAACCCCATGAATACGACCGATTATAAGATCCGCAATAGGATTAGGAAGAAGACATGCATGGACATCTCCTGTGAAGAAAGGAGTGTCAATCCTAATAATAGCAGTAGGATAGCTTTCCATAGTACCACCAAATGTAACACATTTGATTGTTTTTCCAGTGGCACAGCAAGGATCTATCAGAGACTCCTTAACCCCGACGGTAGTACATCCCGAATCGAAAAGTACTGAGACTAGCCTATCATTTATTAGACCTTTATCTAAGATGAGAGATCCTCTCCCATCATGCGCAACTGTAGCAGGTAGAGCAGGAAGAGGGTGACCACAACTTAGCGTAGATACAGTTGATGAGTCAAACAATGTTAAGCATTGGGGGCATTCAGTTGCTCTCCCAAAATCGAAAGCACAACCAGTGATAGCCCTAGAGTTACCACTATCATTTACTGTATTACAGGCTCCATCAAACTCTTGTTGCGCAGAGTTTGCCTGTTGGTAAGGTCTTTTCTTGTTAAACCTAGGTCTACCTCGATTATCATTTCCCCTGTAATTATTTTGACTATCATTTCCCCTGTAATTATTTCGACTATCATTTCCCCTGTAATTGTGATCATATTGTCTATTGTACTCATCATTCCGGTTTGAATCCCGGTTTCTAAATTCACCATCGTCATAATCTTGACGTCGAGAATGATTACCTCGAAAATTTGAATAGTTATTATTTGGATAGCCTTTGCGAAAGTGTCTCAAATTATTACCACTAAAATTACGAGAACTACCATCTTGTCTCCACTGCATAGACGAAGAACCATCATGTGTTGGATTACTCCGCTTCTGAGTGTAATTTTGATTACTTCCCCTATTCCAATTTTGTTGAGCACCCTGAAATTTTTTTTTTGAAATTAGGGCCATATGGTGTTGCCGAAGCAGCTGGCAACCCTTCTTTCACTTTAGAATTGCTAACTGTAGCATGGGGATGTGCTGTGGCATACTGACAACAGTATTCCTCCATTTCTTTTAAGTTTTTAGGCTTACGCTCATGAAGGAATGCAAGAAAAGAATCATTAACAGATGACAAAACCTTATCTCGCAATAATAAGTCCATTAGACCTTCATATGTTTTCTCAATCTGAGACAACTCAACCCATCGTGTAAATGTACGACGTATCTTTGTAACAAAAATCAGAGAAATCTACTCCATTTTCTGGCAACATTGTCCTAAAACGAAGACGATAGTCTTCTTGTTTTAGTTGATATTTTTTTAGTAATGCTGCCCTGACAACATCATAATTAGTCCTCTCATGTTCGTCTATTGTCATAAGAGTAGTCACTGTGTCACCTGTAAAAAATGGCATCAGTTGTTCAACATATTTTTCCTTTTTTATGTTATGCGTATCGCACAAAAATTGGAATCTATCTAGATAATCTGCTACGTCATCCTTTAAAGGATTGAAATGAGGCAATTTAATCCTACTAACAAACTCCCTTGTCGTACTCGAAGTTGTTTGGTGAGCACCCGTACTCGCCAATTTCAATTTCTCTAACTCCAAAGTTGCGAGTTTTTCATCAAGTTCCATCTTCTGTTTTCTTTCCTCATGTTCCATTTTTCTGATTTCAGCCTCAGCTTGAGCTTTCCTCTCCTCTGCAGCAGCTTCTTTGTCTAATCTCTTTGCAGTTCAGCTTCTTTGTCCAATCTCTTTTTTTCAGCTTCTTTGTCTAATCTCTTTTGTTCAGCTTCTTTGTCTAATCTCTTTTGTTCAGCTTCTTTGTCTAATCTCTTTTGTTCAGCTTCAAATCTCCTTTCCTCCACCTGCATCTGCAATTTCTTTTGTTCAGCAGCAATATTAGCTTCTCTGTCTAGCCTTTTTTGTTCCGCCGCAGCTTCTCTTTCTAATCTTTTCTCTTCAGCCTGAGCTTTTTTCTATGACTGCAGCTAATGCTTTGTCATACTGAGCAACAGCCCATTGTTCTAACTGTTGACCAGTCTTATCAAGGGCTCTCCCTTGTGTAATAAAGTAGTCCAATGTAGACATCTTGTCTAATGAGATCAGAAACCTGAAAAAAAAAATTAAATAAATTACCTTATCCCACTTCAATGGGAGACAAGTCTGAAATGCTAGACTTGTATACTCACTTCACTTTCTTTAGTCACAAAGACTCTTAGTCTTGTTTATAATGTACCCAAAAAAAATCACCTGAGTACCTGTGGAAAAAAAAATTCCCTTATATCCCACTCACTATGGGCACAAGTCTTTTTTATAAAGAACTTGAATATGTATTTCACCTTGTCTCAATCTTTGTAGATAACAAGTCTTTTATCAAAGAACTTGTATAAATATCTTATATAATAATATTTTATCAACAAACTCTATATGAAGAGTCTACCTTATCAATAATATCAAAACATGACCAAGTATGTGTATGTAGACTGTGCATGACAGTAATGTAGTACAACCAAAAAAAAAAATACAAAGACAAAAATACAAAACAATACAAATGGCAACACTGTTTTAACCAAAAATGTGTAGAGAAATACACAAGAAAGGAGAGACCTACAGAATACAAACAAAACAAATCGACAATCAAAAACTGAAAAACAGACAAAATATTACAAAAACAACGTTAAGTACAATTACATCACAGCTAACATCAATAGCGACCAATTGTCACTAGCAAATTTCCAAATTAAGAAAATTTGCACCTACAGAACGCTTACAGTAAGCCTCGATCAAGTGGCATATTTACCGTAAGACCCACCAACCGAAAAAACCCGCAGAAAAATACACCAAAACAGTAGAAGTGACATAAACATATAGCAATCAATTTCAATGTGTTGCAGAACAAGTTCAGTCACAGTTGAAACTAAAATAAATTCCTTGCTCCTTGCGAACACAGAAACGAAATGTCAAACGCGCACTGAACGTCAAATCCACTGTAACATAAAGTGGTATTCACGAACCAAAGTTACTATGACCTTCTCAAATTAGGGCTTGCACATTGAATGTTTACTATTTCCACGTACTGTTTACAGACACTTGACCTCCAACAATGTAGCTTGAATGCTCTGACCTAGAAAAGTCTGTTGTTGAATGAAACGTGTAACAACCAGCAGTACTGTTTACAATAGGAACCCGCCTTCTATGCAGTTATGGTCCACGTAGCAAATGCCTAGTAGTTAACTTCAGTACATGTCTTGTTATGCTTTATGTAGCATTATAATATAAATGCTCGTACTGTTTATTTGGGTCAACCGTTGATGACCTATATCTGTCCTGTTGTAGCCAAAACTTGCAAGTGTAGAATTAGCGCTGTGTGTTACGGCTGTCCCGTGTGTAGCTTAGACCCACAGATCAGAAGTGTAATGTGTACTTGTCCTTCTTGTAACTTTCTCGACAAAACTGGAGACATCATACATGTAACAGCCAACCAGGAATGTAAATTTCTGGATCCATAAATGTCAACAATAATGTCAAATGCTCGCTCTGTTCTTTTTAAACCCACAGATCTGGTCCATCAGAAATGTAAGTTTCTAGGCCACATTGGCGACAAGAAATGTATCATAAGAGCCCACGTAACTGGTCCACCAGAAATGTAACTGTCTTTTTTTTCTTGTTGATGTGATCACTGGCCCAAGACAGTATACATGTTGTTAGATGTGTAGTGCGAGCGTATGATGAATTGAGTGTGGGTGCGAATGAAGGCGCGAATGTGTTTAGGCTCGTATAGATGTAGATCCTGCAACCCATACTCTCACATGCAGTAATCAAGGATGCTTTGACACTGCAGGCATGTTTCAAGACATTTATTGACGGGAACACACATAGTATCAACAGGAACAGTCAGTGTAACAAGGTCATGCTGACCTGACATCGATAGGTATACATTTGGCATTCAAAAAGGTAAACATCAGAATAGACGTGCATGGTCAATAGCAAAGTTCTTCAATAATGACAGTTCGTAGCGTCGCCCTTGGCGTCTCTGACTAAACGCGTCAGATGCCTTAGTTACTATGACACATAGGTGCAACTTGGCACTCCCCGCCAATTGCACATATCAGGCTGTAGTATAATAGCCGAAAGCACAGGCCTCGTTCTGACGTCGGCCGTGTACTTCTGTTAAATAGGTTATCATCAACCCTGCAGTAATACTTATTGTAGATAGAAGTTCCGCCAATCTGCGGCTCCCACAATATATCTTCGTCACTGGATTTCTGGACAATATAAGACTAACAGTCTTGGATGGCTACCTCGAGCACAAATATATAAGTTCTGAAATGGCGGATCAGTGAGCTGCTGTTCACCCTAGGTAATCCTTTACATGTTCTGCCACCGAAAAGCGTAATAATGCATAAAGGTCGGTATTACCTGGCAAATGAATCCTCAGAACATCACAAGGAATTCTGTCGTCATCCCGACGCACAGAGATTCACTGGGGAAAACTGCCATAGCAGTTACTTCGAAGATTCTCCCCGAAAAACAATGGACTCTTGGTCCCTTCAGAAAAACAGGACCTCTCCGGCTTGCCGGAAGTATATCTCACTCCCCTTAAAAAACCTTCCCATAGGCCTACGCCGAACTGTCAACCTCTGACCCTAAAGGTCAAACACAATGAATGAATAAACAAGGGAAGACAACCCCTAATCAACCTGACATCGCAGGTAAAGACACAATTATTCTTAATGCGGGCCTGGAAAGATCTCGGACAGTGTGGGCAGGGAATGTTTGCTTCATGTGAAGGTTTTATTACACGGTCCTTTCTAGCTTGTCTCCGCTGTTCCGCTGCTGCTCTTCTGGATGATTCGCATGCCGCTGCACCTTTACGAAGAGATGTGCGCCAAGCAGTTCGGTCTTGCGCAGCAGCTTCCCATGTGTCAGGGTTTATGTCAAAGGTTTTCAATGACGTCTTTAACGTGTCTTTGAAGCGCTTCTTTTGGCCACCATGGGAGCGTTTACCCTTCTGTATCTCACCATAAAAGAGTATCTTTGGCAGTCGATGGTCTGGCATGCGGACTACATGACCTGCCCAGCGAATCTGTGACTGCATCAGAATAGTATCAATACTAGGGATACCAGCTCCCAGCGCAGTTTGCAAGTAATTCGACGCGGCGAGACAATGAAAGACAATAAAGGCAACCATCACACAACAATGAAGCAAAAGACGGCGCCAGGCAAGCGACACAAGGGGGCGTCACTTGAGCCGCAAAAAAAAGAGGTCTTTGTGACAAGAGGCGGATAAATTCTATATCGGGCGGCCAATCCCAAATTAAAAAAAGAATGTTATGCTATAATATAAAATGTATGAATTGTTATCAAATTTCGTCTCGTTGTAGTTGTACCTTACTTTTATGTAATTATGTTATAAACTAGCAACAACCCGCCAAAATTGGCAGGTTTTTAATTATAGTGTGTTGTTTCTGTTACACTTATTACATTGCTGCTTCTTCTATAGTCTCGCTTGCTCGCTGTGAATGACGCGATCGTCTCTTCCTTTCAGCCATCTTATAATTTTGATACATAATAATAAGTATACAATACTTTAAATTAAAATTTTGCCTTGAAGAAACAATTACAAAACTTACATTTTAAGGTTATTTTTAAGAAAAATGATGAGTTAAATCCGTTTCCCGAATGAAATTGGACAGAACAGCATCTTGATTGTCTGTTGATTTAATGCACACCGTCACACTTTGCTATTTTCACGTGAGTACATGTAAGAGGAAGCAATACAATTATTGTCTAACTCTCAAACACAGTTGCACCCCCTTAGCTGTGCTCGAAAGTTAATGTACTCTCTCGAAAATAGAAAAAAGTGCGCAATTTGCGGTGTGCAAAGTGTGACAGACCGACAGACCGAAGAAGCAGCTTACGGCTGGAATTATGGTATTGGATAGTTATATATGTTTTATTTTTTTTTAAAATAAATATGAATATTTTTAAGTTAATGTATATTAAAACTATCAACTTGTCACATTGTTTCAAAATTCGTTGTTTTGTGTTTTAATTGTCTAAAAATATGTGTAAATAAGGAGCTGGGCGGGAAAAAAAGGGGGGGGGGGATGAAAGAGACATATCATTCCGATGTATCGCCCCTCACTTGGACAATTCCTAGATCTGCCAGTGACTGAAGCGTGACGCTACCAGGTTCCGAACACGGTAACTGTGCCTGGAGAAGCAAGTGCCGAAATGCGTTACAGCCAAAGAAATTTTTTTTCATGCATCTACCCACACCTCTTGTCCATGAAATTTCATCGGCTATCATTTCCGCAACCAACATCCCGATGCAATAGATCTACAATTTTTTAAGTCATTTGTCTTGATAATGCACTCTGACAGGCTCGTTCCTGTTCACCTCTTGATTTTATTTTCCCACTTATAGCGCTGTCTTTCTCTCGCTCGTTTGCCTTCAACGTTGCCTTCTACTATGGTCTTAAGCTAGGTGTTGTCTTTTTACATCGCCAAAATATTTTAGCTGTTTAATTTTAATCTCCTTCAATATTGCTCTTTTCATTTCTTGGTTTTCTAGGTCCTTTATATTTTTTCTCTCTTTAAATGAGACGTGCCTCAAGGGCCTCAATTCTTTCATCTAACTGCTTGTTCATTGTCCATACAGTAAACATAATGCTAAATACTTACCTTAGCCACGAAGACCCCAATGATTGCTGTTGCTAGCTCGGGGGCAGAGCTCCCAGCTGCCATAAAAGTGGCACCAGCGACGTCTGTCTGAAGGTGCAACACTGGAATGGAAAGAAAAGAATAGTTCTACACGTCTGCTACAAATCGTTGCTTGATACTGTCATTGCTAGTTTGTAAGTATGTTTTTATGTACGAGTCACGGTTGTATACTCCTTTCATCTTTCACGTAAGCAGGCACTTTCACGTAAGCAGGCACTTTCACGTAAGCAGGCACTTTCACGTAAGCAGGCACTTTCACGTAAGCAAGCTTAAAATGTATAGATAGTTACATTTATAAAGTAGCTTAATGGCATGTAATTTGATGTTATATTTAAGATTAATGTTATGAATGACTGATTTACATGCTTGTGTCTTATCTCGGTACTCCTAAAACTACGCTGATAACTGAAGTTGGTCTCTAGCGGAATAAAACCTGAAACAATCCTGAACAGTACTGACGCAGCTATAGTTCTTATCAGGACTACACAATGCTAGCACAAAAAAAAAGAAGCTTTCAGTCCTTTTTAGGGCTTAGCTTATAAATGCTGTGTGCACAAGAGTTCTTCTTCTACTTATTTTGATTCTTCTTCGGTAAAGCTCATTCCACATTTTAAAAAGGGAAACAACTTTGGCATAACTAAAGACCAAAGGTAATTGATTACGACAGATTATAAATGTTTTAAAATGATGTCAATAATCTTTCTAGGTGTTTTACTGTTTGTATGACGTACTCCTGTGATTGACATGACCATGACCTCATGACTATGTTGTCAAAATGAGGATTATAATCAATAGTGGCCAGTCATCATCGGATGTGCGTCTTAGTTGTAGACCACTGATACCATAGCTTGGTGCATATTTTGCAGGTTCCTATACCAGAATGGGACACAAAACAAAGCTTCGGATGAAGTACAGACTGCAGTGTGTGCGTAAAGGACCAACGATGCATTTCCTGGCTGTAGCATGGCGTCTACCTGTCCAGGTGAGTACAGTGCCTCGAGAAATCAAAGAGTACCCAGCTACAGCTATAACTGTAAAGCAGGGGTCGGCAACCAGTCGATCCCGATCTACTGGTAATCCCAGTGGTTTACGTGGTAGATCTTTATGTGCCTGCGGAAAAAAAGAAAGACTATGTAAACAGGACAACTTTGGACTAGACCTTTCCCGCCGGCTTTTAAAATCGCTGTGTCCCCAGGACCAAAGGTACTTTTTCCGCATTCCCAGTGAAAACTCTCGAGCTAGGCACCCAGTCTTTTCTTTGTAATTTTCACCATCCCCACTTCTTCCTCCTGCTTAAAAGTACACACATATCTTTAGAGGGCTCAGTGCTGCTAAAGAGGATCCCAAACGCTCCTGGGTTGTTGACTCCTGCTGTAGAGTGAAAAACTGAAGAAAGATAAGTTGAATTGAGGAACAAAACTAAACATCTACAACGGCCATTCGATGATGATATAAGACAGAACAGAGATACTATTTTCTTTATATTGATTACTAGCTGTAAGTACCCGGCGTTGCCCGGATTTACTAGTAACTGTTAAGGAAACTTATGAAATGTAAAAATCAAATTATAATACTTTTATATTCGAGTGAAAATGAATTTTCATTTTAGTTAGTGACCACTCCTTTAAGTGACTATCCTCGTGAATTTTTCACAGTAATTGCAAATGCAAGCCGCACAAAATACTGTTATTCCTTATGGTTCCACGGAAGAGTGATTTCATTTTGCTTCAGAGTTTTTGCAAGAAGAAAATTAATAAGGCATATTTTCGCGTTCGATCTGGCTCACCAAGAAAGAATAATCCACCATTTCCTTTTTTATACGTGTTTACTACTTATCTTTGTAGCACACCCCCTTCAAACACATACATTGTTTCGTAAACCAAGACGCGCATTATTTTCTTTGATATCTTCCTTGGTTGTTTAAATTCTTTTTGCTGCACTGAAATATTCCTCTTGATGATCTATTTATGTTTTAGTTGTTATTCAGATTGTTTTGTTGTTCTGACGCTCTGTTTATACGTGCACGCATTTAATATTGGTTGGAGGTTTGTTTATGTCAATCTGTATCTTTCTGGGCAAGTCTGCTATAGTAGAACCATTGGAAAGGCAAGCAAATGGCTCTGTAAAGCTTCGTTATTTTTAAATGTTTGCATCATTTTGTCATGGCATGCTTTGTTCATCCAAGATACAATTTCCGTCCGTTATATTAACGCGCGTATAAAATTAAAAAACTCCTAATATAAAAGACCGAGTCAATGTGTTTAGCTGTATTCCACACACAATACTCTGTATTTCTTATGATGGAACCACAAAAGCAATTTTATTCTGCTTCTGAGTTTTAGTAAGAATCAAATTAATAAGACACATTTTCCCTTTCCGACTTGGCGCACCAAGAAAGAATAGTCCAACTCATCCTTTTTTAACGTGTTTACTATTGTTTTTCCTAGCACGTTCTTTTAAAACATATATACATTGTTACTTGCACTCACACACACAAATGAAATAAAAACAAGATTATTTTCTGTGATACATACTTCTAATATAAAAGTTCTAGTGATTGAGTTGAGCTGCATTTGTTAAAAAAAATTTCTCTTTTTTGTGAGACGCGACCCATTCAACCTAGACACATGGATGTCGTCGGTTATATTAGGACACATGTCCAAATAAAGAAGACATGCCGTTCTGCTGCATTGTTTAGGTTTCAGTTAAATTTATTTATTTTTTTAATAAAAAAATTTTATTTGCCTGGTTTTGGCGTTTTTTGGCGAGGCACCAGCTTCATTATGGCGTATGTCCAAATAGAAAAGACCTTGCGGTTGGTTTCTTTGTATAATATTCATGATGAATATCATATCTTGTTGTTCCGAGTATACAATTAAACTCCGGCTTTTAAAATTAATTATATTAAGTTGACATATTAAAAAAAAAAACCGAAAAGCTACATACAATTTTCTGTTAATTTTTAGTTATAACTTTATGTGTAATTAAAACTTCTTATCTGAGTTGTAAAATAATAATTTGTGTTGTTATTTGTAAAAAATATATTTTGTTTTAATCATTCTGATTATTTCCCTTGATTCAGCCTTTACGTTGAATATTGGTGGTCAGTCAAATTTTCTGAATGTGTCTCCAGAGTGTATGTTTTGAGACAAGAATTCACAGATTCTCACTTTTGTATCTAAGGCATCAGCTTATTCCTTTTTTTTTTTAACAAAGCGGTGGGAACCACATTATTTTACAATTTAAATTCGCTTGACATAATGTTCTAAAAATGTTGTTAAAAAAAACAACTCTAAATCTTGTTAGATTTTCTTTCTTATTAAACATGTACAGTGGATGGTGCTTACGTTGACTGTTGATCCACATGGAATATTCACTGGTTTATATATATATATATATATATATATATATATATTGTCGTAGATTTTTGATAGGGGAATTAAGACTTGGGTTGGTCCCTTCTGAATAGATTAGAATAAGTGATAGTCACAGTGAGAAGTAGTAATAGCAATAGATTTCCACGAGTGAGATGGTAGAATGTGATTAAGAGGCTGTCTCTGAGATCGAGAAATCTTCTCTCTCTCACCTATCTTCTACGACAGCTTTCGAGGAGTCAGACAGTCTAAACACACACACACACACACACACACACATATATATATATATATATATATATATATATATATATATATATATATATATATATATATATATATATATACAGTAGAACTCCATTTATCCGAACCCCATGGGACCGAGCATCGTTCGGATAATCAAATGTTCGGATAATTGGATTACATGATGTATCGAGTACATGTACACATATTTCTAAAAATAATTAACAATCACAAGGAAAATACACTATAAAACATATTTACTTGTACTGTAATAATAATACCCACA
The DNA here is from genome assembly GCA_024509875.1 of Oreohelix idahoensis. NCBI lineage: Eukaryota > Metazoa > Mollusca > Gastropoda > Stylommatophora > Oreohelicidae > Oreohelix > Oreohelix idahoensis. The sequence continues at coordinate 353,928 of JAMPIV010006478.1, read as the reverse complement.
CTGTATTAGATCACTGTATCACCAAAATCTTTCATTACACTGCAGTGCATGTACTACTTGTATTAATTATTTTTGTTAAGAAAGAGAAATGTTTTCAAAATAACATTACAAACAATTCAAAACCAGGCGCAACTTACGTATACATGTTTTTTAAGAAGAGAAAAGTACTTGCACAGATGTAGCCCACTATTTAAAATAATGAGGAATCCTCTTTTGCGCCAAACTGGATAGTCTGCTTTTGGCTGCTAAGTCCCGCATTCTCTTCAACAGCAGAAGCTGTGTAGGACAGCTGTCATCTTCTTGCTCGTACCAAGCCATCGCTGTTTCTAGTGCTATAAAGGCCTCTTCAGGACTTGGTCGACGTTTTGGGTTTTCTTCATAATCTACAAGTACATCATGTACTTCTGAGGAGTCTTCATCATCGGTCACTACATGTATTTGGTTTTCTTCTTGCACAAAAGACAAAATTTCTTCGTCATTCAAAAACTGAAAACCAGAATCATTATCATCTTCTAGCCACATGTGTGCATCATCTTTGTCACAGTCCGAAAATCCGGGCATTGCTTGAAACAGTTCCACAACTTCATTTATACAATCATCATTTGTGTCCACTGCAATAGTTTCATTTCCTCCTTTTTTCCCAAGCAATCTATTCCAAGCCTTGTTGAGATTATCTTGTGACAGGGTGGTCCAAGCATCAGCTTAAATATAGCAGCAGTCTTTGAGATTAAGCTTTTTTTGAAAACGCCACCACACTTTCTTCATCTTCAGCCAACAATAAACGACGCAGGACTTCCTTCTTGTACATCTTTTTAAGCTTTGCTATAACACCCTGATCCATTGGTTGAATCAGTGCTGTTACATTGGGAAGCAGAAAAATTACTTTAAAATTTGCATCAACTGCATTCAATGTATCCGTCTCTGGATGAGATGGTGCATTGTCCAGTAGAAGAATTACTTTTCCAGTTTTCTTTTCTTGTTCTTTCAACCTCTTCACATTTGGGATGAACTGATTTGTATACCAATCAAGAAATATTTCACTATTCATCCAAGCACTCTTCTGTGCTTTGTAGCACAATGGGAGACATGTCACATTCTTTAAACAACGTGTTTTTTTTTGGCTTTGCCGATCATTAGCACCGGTAAACGATGACTTCCACTGGCATTCGCGGCTACCAAAATTGTTACTCTCTCTTTGCACTTTTTAAACCCAGGGGCAGCTGCTTCGCGCTGAGATGCAAGTGATTTTTGAGGCAATGATTTCCAGTATAAGCCAGTCTCATCGGCATTATACACATCATCGAGTAAATAACCTTCTTCTTCCAAAAAAGCCAAGAATGTTTCTTTAAAATTTTCAGCGGCAGTTGCATCGCTAGATGAAGATTCCCCTTGAATCTCCAATTCTCGTATGCCATGACGAGATTTAAAGTTTCTTAACCATCCCTGGCTAGCCTTAAAGTCAGGAGGACCGTCAAGTTGACTGTTGAACTGAAGTGCATTTTCACACAATAGAGAGCCAGAGATAGGTTCCCCTTTGCTTCTTCTTTGCACAAACCATATATACAAAGCCTCTGTAGTGAAATTGACAGAGATACAACGGTAAAATACCTCCAAAGATAACATTTAAGGATAAAAACATAATGCGTAGGCTGCGAATAGTACATGATCGCCTAGACCGCGGGTCATCATCCTCCATAATAATTGACTTGCTAGACAGGAGGGGAACGGCGGATCAAAAAGGAAAAAAATATGACTGGAAAGATTGCGTGAGACTAGAAAGGCTAAGGAGACGCAATTGGGGGGGAAACGGAGAAAAGTCACGTTTCCCAAGTTGACATAAAAAGTAAGCAACTCGACAGAAGGGACCATAGATATGTTACGCCACAGTCATTTATTGGACGCTTTTGCGCGATACCAAGCCCTTGATTTGAATTCAGCGGCTAAAACGCAGATGTTTGGAATATTACAAAATTTAAAAAGTACTTTTTTCTTAATATTAATGTTAGGAATATAAAAATTAGCTGGCCGGATGGCCCATTCTGAGCAGTGAACTAATATGGTCTTAATTTTACAGACGGATAGATAATATTGAAGATAATGACAAAAGACAGTGTTGTTCACATCATCGACGAACTGTATTGAATAAAAAGTGTCGCTATTTGAAAAAAAAAAACACGACCTCGAGACGCAGGTGTTCAAATCTACTTGGTATGGAGGAGAGGGGATATTGTGGTGGCTGTGTCTAAAAATAACTTTTAACGACAAAATTTTGGAGGGGAGAGAAAGGTTGGTTCAAAAATCAAGTACATTTTGTAGAAACACAAGTAGAGACGGACAGACTAACAGATAACCATCCATACTTGACTGAAGCATGACTGAAATGACTTTAGTGTAGGAAATTTGAAATTCAAATAAACCTAGGCAGTGATTGGCCACAGACAAGCATATTGTCGGCGCTTAGGCGCGGATTTGGGGTCATTCTTCAATAGTTGTTCAGTGATAGACACAGATTTTAAAGTGTGGTGATTTCCATATGAAAGAAAGTGAAAGAAGTTTAGGGACGCCATACTATAGCCAGCAGCTCAGCTGAGTTTTGCTAGCAATTCTGTGTTATTTATTCATAATCTGGTAAGATTGAAATTATTTCCTTATATATTTTGAATATTGTTTCATGTTTGAGTGATTTGATACTGCCATATCGAAATCTAGCCTTACAAACAAGTAGGGATTTGCTCTAGACCCCCCGCCCTAGTCAGGGTCTAGGGACCAACAATGTACATAAACTCCAGCAAGGATTATGCAAGACAGATCAAGTGTTGAGAATAATGAAACATATTACCTATCCTCTTTTAGGGCAGAAAACTAATAAATATTTTTCAGAATCTATAGTCTGGGAGGATCTATCTGATGTAAAACCACCATGGTAAATGTGCTGTTTGGTCAGAGAGATCTGACCTGTCTGTATGATGTGGTTGTTGTGTCAGTGTTGTGTCCAGACGTGGGTAGAGAATAGATTTTGACACATGGCCCATACTTTGATTGCAGAGCTGTGAGTTTCTGTTGTCAACAAAGCAGTGTCTATTCAGTTGGTGACTTTACTCGAGTGTATCTGTGCAGTACTTGTGACAGAGACCACCATTATTGCCCGCCAGCACGGAGAGGTGGGACCACCTGATTTCAGCACCAGAGCTACAACTACAAGATGAGTGAGCCTCTGGTCTGCTGGACATTCACCAACGCTGTGTAGTTACTAATATCCCCATAAAAATTCCCACCATTTTCTGGACACTGTGTAGTCAATATAGACAGGTGTGATGAGGCCACCCCAACAGCACAAACATTAACTATCCTCCCAAGTAGATGACTACTAGAACATTTTAATAAAACTAACTAGTATAGTACATATATATGTACACTATTGCATTTATGATATAATATTCCATGCATTTCTTTCATAATCTCTAAATCCTTTTAAGTTCTGGTCAACCTAAAAAATTGATCCAGAACAAAATAAATGTAATATAATTCTATCAAAAAATTTTACACACGTGAGTTAGTTCAGTGTATTTTAACATTTATTAATATTATTAGTCTTGTTAAATATCTGTGGGTATATCTATAACCTATTACACCACACTACATATCATAACCCTAGACACTTTACGTAGCCACATTCATAAAAAAAAAATTAAGTGTGAGGTCGTAGTGGTAGCAAGAAAGGCCTTCTGACAATTCTCAACTACATTGTATCTCAGGAGCCTTCACAGCTGGCCTCATACAATTACATGTAGTAATATCACCATCATACAATACCATCAACACCACTACATACATTGGGGGCTCGTCCGGGATAATTAGCCCAACAGTAATATTAGGATCTCCTGGTGGGAGAAATAAAAGTAGGGAAATAAATTGTAAAATTTCCTTTAAAATTAAAAGTGTCCCTGCAGATAAAAGTTGGTGAATCTTCACAGCCAGTAATAATTAATTAGTTAACTGGTTAGTTAGAATTAGTTAGACTATAGTCATAAGAAGTACTTAGTGTATTTACTGGTTAGAGATTTATCTTGTATATTATTATATTGTCTAAAAAGTATGGCGGAGCTGGCAAAATTTAGATCAGCTGCTGTGCTCACCGCGAAGGAGATGGGAATGGATGGTCAAATTTTAATTCAATACGTAACGACTGAATGTGATAAATATATTGAAAGGGAAGATAGAAAGGTAGCTGAAGAGAAGAGGTTACAAATTGAGGCTGATAGAGAAATTAAGAGGCTGCAGATTGAGGCAGAAGAAAAACGACAGCAAAGGGAGGCAGAAGAAAAAAGGTTGACTGCCGAAAGGGAGGCAGAAGATAGAAGGTTGCAAAGGGAGCACGAATTACGACTAAGGGAGCTGGAATTACAAGGCCAGGCTCCTGAAAATGGTGCCAGCCCTTTTGCCTCAGATGCTACGCCCAGTCTGGGAGCCTCAAACTCAGCTATGGGGTTTCATTTAGACCATTTTGTTGAAAAAGACGATGACATAGAGGGGTACCTAGGACGTTTTGAGTTATTAGCTACTACATATGGGTTAGAGAGAGAGAGGTGGAGTTTAAAGCTATCACAGGGATTGAGAGGTACTTCTTATGAAGTATTTGCCAAAATGAACAGGGAAGACCAAGACAATTATGACATGTTAAAGCAGGCTTTGTTATTAAGGTACGAGAAGAATGGTGAATTTTATCGTAAGAAATTTAGAAATGCCAAACTGTTGTCTGGGGAGACATACCACCAATTCTCTGCCAGACTAGAAACCTATTTGGAGAAATGGACGGCTCTGGGGAAGACCCAAGATCTTAAAGAAATGATCATGATTGAGCAATTGAGAGAGTCCATGGCTCCAGACATGAGAAAATTTCTCATGGAACAAGGTGCAGAGAAGTTGGGGGAAATTTTAAATGTTGCTGAGAGGTATCAGGCAGCCCAGGCAGAGGTAAGTGGTGCTAAAAAGAAGCACATAGACAATTTTAAAGCTCCACAGCAATTTAATAAATTTGATACTAGAGAGCAGGGAAATAAAGGTAGGACAAACTTTGAGCGGCCAAGAAATGACTATCGCGACAGAAACTCACAGTTCAATGACCAAAAGTTCAATGAAAGAAAACCGTTGAACCAAGGGAAAAGATGGTGTAAATGGTGCAAGAAGGATAACCATAACACCGAATTTTGTAGAAGGAAACCTTCAAACATTGCTGCAATGAAGTCGGGGACGCAAAGATTAAAGGTTAATCCTAAGGGACAACAGGAACCTTATCACCCCCCAGTTTGTGAGGATGTTATTTGTAATGGGGTCACCATAAGGTGCCTTTATGATACAGGTTTGGATTATGATTCAGTTGTGAAGTCTAGCCTAGTGGACCCAAGTCAGTATACCACAGAAACAGTGGAAATACAAGGGGCAACTAAGGACATACCACTCATGACACTTCCCATCGCAAGGATAACGGTGAAAACTCGCTATGTGGAAGGAGAAATCAGAGCAGCAGTGATAGATGAACCAATCTACCCTCTGATATTGGGGTGTAGATACGTCTTCTTGGGGAATCCCGAGAAACCTGTGATCATGGCGACAGTGCAGACCAGGTCACAGAAGAAGGAGGAAGAAGGTGAACCTATAAATGCTCATCCAGAGGAGATGAGGAAGGCGCAGGCTGAGGATAGGACACTCAAGCCCTGTTTTAAAAAATTGCCCAAATGCCACACACCTCCGAGCAAGGGGGAATATTTCATGAAGAACAAACTATTATACAGGAAGACAGGAACTAGATCCCCTGGTCACGGACAGTTAGTTCTTCCCAAGATATATAGGGCAAACTTAATAAGGAGCTTACATGTTGGAAAAGATGGTGACCATGAGAAAGTCGGTACCATCTGCCAAAAGATTGCTCGAAAATACTATTGGCCCGACGTAAATGTCGATGTTGAAAACTTTGTAGAAGCATGTGGCGTATTTCATGAGGGAACACCCACAAAGGGAAAATATGTGCAGGACCTAGAAACGCCACGGGGCAACTTTAGGCATGAAAGGAAAACTAATTATACTCGGGTAGACAAAGTGGAATGGGAGCCCCCTTTTCACACCCAGTCTTCACTTGAATGGATTAACATGGCCACTATGCGACGAGTACGAAGAAGAAATTTTACCCAGGATAAGATGACAATCCCTCGGTCAGACTTATATAAACTGGAGGAACAGACAAGAGAGCGAAGATCTCTCATAAGCAATCTAAAGTGGGGAGACAAACCCCAGAAAAAAATTGGTAGTGGTCGATTTGTGAGTGATGATTCTAGGAAGAAAAGTCCTCATTATAAAGCTTCTAAGGGACGGGACCAGACGGGTTCCATGAAAAATAAGTATGATAAATTAAAGATCCAGATGTAACTTTATTAAGGACCTGGACAGATGAGAAGGCGGAAGAGACTGTTACCTCATCGTATCAATACGTGAACGAACTGACCACTCGTTTGAAAGCTGGATGGAAACTGGCAAATGATAATTTGAAACAAGCCAGGAAGAAACATGCAGCATATTTTAATAGGAAGGCAAAGGACAGGGAACTGGCAGTCGGAGAGAAGGTGCTGCTTCTACTACCCGGAAGCCAGAATAAATTACAAATTGGTTGGCAAGGTCCATATACGGTTCTAGAGAAGGTGTCTAGAACAAACTATAAAATTGACAAAAAGGGGAAGGAAAAAGTTTATCATGTAAACCTGTTAAAGAAGTATCTGGACAGACCACTCCAGGAAAGCACCCCCTTATTGACCTTGGCTATTGCAACCCAGATGCAAAAAGAACCACTCACCTCACATGAATACCCCTTACATCCTTGTGAAACAGCAGCACAGGTAAAAGTCAGTAAGCACCTGACTAAAAACCAGAGGGAGAGAGTTCAACAGGTTCTGGAGGAACATACAGATGTATTAACAGATAAACCAGGCCATACAAATTTGCTACAGTATGACATGAAACTGGTAGACTCAAACCCAATCTGTATGAGAGCCTATTCTATTCCGTTCGCGAAGGAGAAGGCATTGAAGGAAGAAATAGAGTATTTGTTGAAGGAGGGGATTATTTCGCACAGTGAATCATCTTTTAGTTCTAGTGTCGTTTTGTTGAGAAAACCGTCTGGGGAACACAGACTGTGCATAGATTACAGGAAACTGAATGCTGTCACAGAAGGACAAGTGGATCCATTACCAGACACAAAACAGCTATTTGCCAGACTGAACAAGGCAAAATACTTTTCAAAGGTGGATCTTAGTAAAGGCTATTACCAGATCCCAGTGAAGCCTGAAGTGAGACCTTATTTGGCTTTTAGCACTTCGGATGGACATTATGAATTCAATATGCTACCATTCGGACTGAAAAATGCTCCGAGTGTGTTTTCAAGGATGATGCGCAAATTGTTGGATCCCCTGAATAACCCATGTATCACGAATTTCATGGATGATATTCTCGTCGCCACAGAGACATTTGAAGAACACATTGAAGCTCTGGAGATGTTATTCAATAGACTTCGGGAGGCGAACTTAACTGCTAGGCCAACAAAATGTTGTATTGGATGCAAAGAGTTGGAATTCTTGGGACACACTGTATATCAGGGTAATATGACCCCTGATCCTAAGAACTTGGAAAAACTGCAGAGAGCACCTAGGCCACAAACAAAAAAGGACGTGCGATCATTCGTGTCGTTATGCGGATTTTTTCAGAAATACATCAAAAATTTTAACGCTATTTGTGCTCCTCTGACTGATCTGACTCGCAAGGGACTTCCAGATAAAATTATTTGGACTGCACAATGTGAACTAGCGTTCCAAGAGTTAAAGGAAAAACTCACTAGCAAGCCTATTCTCAAACTGCAAAATTAGAGTAGTGGCAGACGTGAGGAGTAATTTTACCTATGTGTATCGCTGGTTTTGAAACTTGCCATAGGCATGTTTTCAAGTGGGGAGATGTGTAGTGAAATTGACAGAGATACAACGGTAAAATACCTCCAAAGATAACATTTAAGGATAAAAACATAATGCGTAGGCTGCGAATAGTACATGATCGCCTAGACCGCGGGTCATCATCCTCCATAATAATTGACCTGCTAGACAGGAGGGGAACGGCGGATCAAAAAGGAAAAAAATATGACTGGAAAGATTGCGTGAGACTAGAAAGGCTAAGGAGACGCAATTGGGGGGGGGAAACGGAGAAAAGTCACGTTTCCCAAGTTGACATAAAAAGTAAGCAACTCGACAGAAGGGACCATAGATATGTTACGCCACAGTCATTTATTGGACGCTTTTGCGCGATACCAAGCCCTTGATTTGAATTCAGCGGCTAAAACGCAGATGTTTGGAATATTACAAAATTTAAAAAGTACTTTTTTCTTAATATTAATGTTAGGAATATAAAAATTAGCTGGCCGGATGGCCCATTCTGAGCAGTGAACTAATATGGTCTTAATTTTACAGACGGATAGATAATATTGAAGATAATGACAAAAGACAGTGTTGTTCACATCATCGACGAACTGTATTGAATAAAAAGTGTCGCTATTTGAAAAAAAAAAAAACACGACCTCGAGACGCAGGTGTTCAAATCTACTTGGTATGGAGGAGAGGGGATATTGTGGTGGCTGTGTCTAAAAATAACTTTTAACGACAAAATTTTGGAGGGGAGAGAAAGGTTGGTTCAAAAATCAAGTACATTTTGTAGAAACACAAGTAGAGACGGACAGACTAACAGATAACCATCCATACTTGACTGAAGCATGACTGAAATGACTTTAGTGTAGGAAATTTGAAATTCAAATAAACCTAGGCAGTGATTGGCCACAGACAAGCATATTGTCGGCGCTTAGGCGCGGATTTGGGGTCATTCTTCAATAGTTGTTCAGTGATAGACACAGATTTTAAAGTGTGGTGATTTCCATATGAAAGAAAGTGAAAGAAGTTTAGGGACGCCATACTATAGTCAGCAGCTCAGCTGAGTTTTGCTAGCAATTCTGTGTTATTTATTCATAATCTGGTAAGATTGAAATTATTTCCTTATATATTTTGAATATTGTTTCATGTTTGAGTGATTTGATACTGCCATATCGAAATCTAGCCTTACAAACAAGTAGGGATTTGCTCTAGACCCCCCGCCCTAGTCAGGGTCTAGGGACCAACAATGTACATAAACTCCAGCAAGGATTATGCAAGACAGATCAAGTGTTGAGAATAATGAAACATATTACCTATCCTCTTTTAGGGCAGAAAACTAATAAATATTTTTCAGAATCTATAGTCTGGGAGGATCTATCTGATGTAAAACCACCATGGTAAATGTGCTGTTTGGTCAGAGAGATCTGACCTGTCTGTATGATGTGGTTGTTGTGTCAGTGTTGTGTCCAGACGTGGGTAGAGAATAGATTTTGACACATGGCCCATACTTTGATTGCAGAGCTGTGAGTTTCTGTTGTCAACAAAGCAGTGTCTATTCAGTTGGTGACTTTACTCGAGTGTATCTGTGCAGTACTTGTGACAGAGACCACCATTATTGCCCGCCAGCACGGAGAGGTGGGACCACCTGATTTCAGCACCAGAGCTACAACTACAAGATGAGTGAGCCTCTGGTCTGCTGGACATTCACCAACGCTGTGTAGTTACTAATATCCCCATAAAAATTCCCACCATTTTCTGGACACTGTGTAGTCAATATAGACAGGTGTGATGAGGCCACCCCAACAGCACAAACATTAACTATCCTCCCAAGTAGATGACTACTAGAACATTTTAATAAAACTAACTAGTATAGTACATATATATGTACACTATTGCATTTATGATATAATATTCCATGCATTTCTTTCATAATCTCTAAATCCTTTTAAGTTCTGGTCAACCTAAAAAATTGATCCAGAACAAAATAAATGTAATATAATTCTATCAAAAATTTTTACACACGTGAGTTAGTTCAGTGTATTTTAACATTTATTAATATTATTAGTCTTGTTAAATATCTGTGGGTATATCTATAACCTATTACACTACACTACATATCATAACCCTAGACACTTTACGTAGCCACATTCATAAAAAAAAAAAAATTAAGTGTGAGGTCGTAGTGGTAGCAAGAAAGGCCTTCTGACAATTCTCAACTACATTGTATCTCAGGAGCCTTCACAGCTGGCCTCATACAATTACATGTAGTAATATCACCATCATACAATACCATCAACACCACTACAGCCTCTTCCAATTTCAAATCTTTCGCATTTCTCATGGTTTTATGTTTCTTCGACCCATTTTCACTATCCAATTTCGATGCAAAACTCATAATTTTATCCTTGTTACTTTTGATGTCAGAGACGGTAGCTTTCTCAACATTGAAAATCCTCGCAAATGAAGACACAGTTTCACCTTTTCCTAGTCTCTTGATAATTTCTGTTTTCGTTTCAATTGACAAAACAATGCGGTTCCTTTTATATGCTTTAGGCCTACTGGAAGATGCCAGGTCGCACAGAGAAATACGTGTACACCAAAATTATTCTGCTGTAGTAGCAGACACAATTATTTTAAGTTGAACTGTCTGTTTAGCCAGTGTTCTGCCTAGAACTCACACGTACACTGGATTGGTAAACCAGATATTAACGGACTTTATGATCTAACTGACTTCATGTACGTAAGCGACCGTCCATTAGCCCATCTCATTGTCTACAAATTGTTCGCACACATTTGAAGCTTGCCGCATCAAAAGAGTCAGAACTGTAGTCTAACGTGACTGGTGGAGACTGATTTTTTTTTTCTTCTGGAAAAAGTGTTCGGATAATTGGATGTTCGGATAATTGGGGTTCGGATAAATGGAGTTCTACTGTGTGTATATATATATATATATATATATATATATATATATATATATATATATATATCTATATATATATATATATATATATATATATATATATATATATATATATATATATCCAACCACTCACGTGCACGCACATACAAGACGACAGTTATACGTACAGACGTAGGAAAACTATCACAAATGATTATATAAATATTCTCGAACGAGCTGACCAACACGCTGATTAATTTCAAGAGAAATTTTAATTATCATCTAAAATTTCGTCACAACACATAGAAATTACATCAAAGCATATACACATAGTCATAAAAAATCAAGGAATTGCTACAAGAAATGATAGACCCACAGTTAGATCTTATCCCTCGAGGTATGCCCACAGTCCTGTTTGAAGAAAGTGATAGCCCCAAGGAAACAAGGATACCTAGGATTAGGCCTAATATTTCCCCTTCTTAAGGTATGTACAGACTTGATATTTCTGCTCTATTTTAAAGGAAATATGATTAGCAATACTTGCATACAGAAAGTTAAGATAGCAAAATGGGTGCCCAATTACAACCATAAAGAACTCCGTCCCGCATTCACTTTATTCATTCAGCCGAGCACACGTGTACATGTTCATACTCACAGCTTAGATAGCCACTTCTGGTAATACAATTTTTAGGACATTCACCTACAGACTCGTCAAGGGCAGTCTTTGACCAAGAAATCCCCAGTTCCAAAAAGACAGGATGAATTCTCTGCTTCCGGGAACGACTCCTTGGGTGTTCTTATTTTTCGGATGTCTGTTTAGGTCACATAAAAATTGTCCAGGCACGAAACATTAACAACGAGCACAGTGTCAATAGCTTAGGTTTATAGAATTTAGGAATGTCAGATCGGTGTCTACTTTCAGGAAAGGACTATATTTGGTCACCACACCACTAGTCGAAACTCCGTCGGAATGTTACTGACGTTAATATGTTACTTGCCACAACGGCTAAATTTGTACATAGAGTTTGTGCAGAAAATCTGATCTGGCTCAAATACCCAGTATAAAACATTTAGTCTTTAATAAAACCCGTTAGTGAGAGTTGTTCTCTGTCTATTAATGAAGACACACGCACTGTCAGACAGGTGTTAACTTGTAAACCCATGTGGTTAAAAGATAAAACTGTTTATGTTTCTCACAGGTATGTCTCTGTACTAAACGCGGCAAAGTTTTGGGTTACCCCAGTATTCACTGAATAGGGAAGAAAAACCACAAATAAAATACTTATACATGCTACGTACTCGGATTATAACTTACATTTTTAAACTGCAAGCGTACCGCTTGACTTATCATTTAAAACTTCCAGTGCACTAAGTTATGTTTAAAAATCATCAATCCTCCTGAATTAGGAATACGTGCGTATTCCGTCAACACTCATGAGGCTTCTAGCATTTATAAGTTAGTTTAGAAAAATTTATTCTCGTCTGATTATTTTAGCAGTAAAATTAAATTCCTTAATAGCCGACTGAGTTTCAGCTAGAAATATAATTTCTGTTTTCCACTGTAACTCGTCACTATAAAACAATACAGACTATATAAATTAAGCACTCTGCACCAAATCTAACTAGTGAAACAAAACAAGCGATTTAACACTTTAAACACTTCACAAAATACTAGATATTAATATAATATATTACCTCCACACAGAATTTACAGGCGATCGCACAAACTTAGAATTATATGCTTATATTTATTGGTAGTCTAGAAGTTCGGCAAAATTTTTGCCAAGAACAAACTAAGACTTCGCTATACAGCTTATTCTCTTAGCACGAAACGTCCTGTCTACTGCGAATTCAGGAGCAAGAATGAAAATCTAGTTTCAAACTCTGGTTATATCTATTACCAAACAAAGAGGTAAACGTTTAACTTCGCAAAAAGAAGTAGTCTCCCCTTTCCGTCTTTAACACTTACGTTTATACCTAAACGCATGCCGTAACTGCCACTTACTGACGAGAGGGCGCGTGTCAGTTGCGAATCTCAGACAACCCGTCTCCAGTGCAGAAGCAGTTTTTCACACCTCCCCGAGAAACTCATCCTGAGAACCATAACTGACACTTTGCTTTCTCGCACCTTACGCCAACTCTGGCCGTGGAGCGTGAGTGTCATATCACCTGACACTGAGAATCTACCTTGGAAACTACATGTCAGATGCAAACTACCAGACAAATGTCTCCTCATCATGTCTGACGGAGTGAATTCTTACACTTCAGGCCCAGAAACTTAGCCGAAGAAACACTGTCCCAGGGGAAACTGTAGACAGCTGTCTGCTCCCCTGTCTGACGGAATGCATTCTAACACTCTGCGTCTCGTGTAGGGGCTGACACGTTACGTCATAACTGCGTTCTCAGTTTTGAGAAAAGAAACAGGTAAACGTTAGAATGGGAAAATAGTAATGTATATAGTCGCAAACGAACGAATGCGAAAAACACAAAAAAGGATAAAAGAGTGATAATAAATAGAGGATACGGGTGAAAGAAAAAGAAGAAGATATAGGCAATTTACGATCAATAAACTCTCTGTGACACACACACACACACACACATATATATATATATATATATATATATATATATATATATATATATATATATATATATATATATATATATATATATATATATATATATATATATATATATATATACATACATACAGTTCTGCTACAATTAGAATCCGCGTGGCAAAATCAGTGCCATTATCTGGAAAAATGCGACAAAATTACTTCTCTTTAAACGGTGCTTCAACGATTACAATTATTATATTTTTAATAATTTTGTTTTCGGAAAAAAATTAAGTTTTTGCTATAAAAGGATTTAGAACTAATTGCTTTCGAGTGAGTTTGGTTTTTATATATGTGGATACAGTTATTTTACAATTTGAATTCGCTTGACGCAGTATTTTAAATATGTTGTAAAAATAAAAAACTCGTTAGATTTTTTGCACTCAATTAAACACACACAGTGGATGATGTTTTCTTCCAATGTTGATTCACGTGTAACATTTACTGGTTTTTAAATATATATATATATATCGAGAGTCTTTCAGGCGGGCTGTGCTGAGAGCGACGTTCTGCAAAGGACATGTTACATGATGATGATGATATATCGATACAGCTCAGATGCAATTCGAATCCGCGTGGCAAAATTAGTGCCGTTAAAATTACATAGTTTAAAAAAAACGGAATTGCTACGTTAAAGTGTGATTTTTTTCTATTTCCCCTTAAATTAAAAGTGTGTAGTTAAACATTTTAAATTATTTTGTAAAATATGCAAATGTATGGTTATTCATTACAAACATAAAATACTAGTTTTAACATTTGTGCTACGTCCCTTGCTTTCTCTAGAATTTTTCTTTCCCTTGATTATGACCCCTGAACAATTTAAAGGCATATTTACAATTATCGGAAAATATTAAATAATTCTCCTGTCATAATTACAATATTAATTTATGAAATAACCTCACGGCGTTACCCCCCAGTACCTAAAGAGAAACTCTGCCAAAATTCATTAAGTAATAATAAGGCATGCGGATTTGTATTAAGAACATTGAAACAACGCGACACTGCCTTTTATATACTCGTATATAGATAGATAAATTTGTGAAATTATGTAAATATTTATACATCGGAAAATGTTTAACTATATATATATATATATATATATATATATATATATATATATATATATATATATATATATATATATATATATATATATAAACAGTGATAATATATAGTGAGTGTATAGGCCGGAACAGTTATATTACGGAGGACCAAAAACTGCGTATCTGACCTAGAGACCAATGAGGGGAAAATCCGTAGACTGATGAGATTAATGAAGACGAGAGGTGAGCTGTCTGGGCATCCCACGACAGCGGTAGATATCGATTTACTGATTTGACACTACCGACCAAACCGCGATGTCCTGATTAAATTTCAACCAGCCCTGTAGCTCAACAGCTCCTTCAACTTCCATTCACGTTTTCTCACTAACGGTTCTTTTCTGTATTTTCATGAGGTAGTGCTTGTTCTAAATTTAACGTGTTGATCAAGTATTCGGTGAAGCTAAAGACAGCCTTTTTCATAAGTAAATACGTGAAGAAACTTAATTAGTTAAACAAGAAGAATTGTTTTACTTTATATATTCATCTGTGGCTTTTTATGGTTTATAAGTGAATCTCCGAAAATTTCTTCTGCTACATTATCATCCACGAATCGCTCTGTGCTTTTACCACTGCATCAGATTCCTCAATCAACTGATGGGCTCTGTTGCTGCATCATTTTTCACCGTCTGCCGATTGCTTCTACTACTAGGCCCTGCATCGCCGTCTCATATCTGTTTTTTTCTACATGGTCTATCTAATCTGCCATTAGTTCTAAGGAATTGCATACTCTCTTGTGAAATTATATAGTTTTAACCATAACATGTGTTCAAATACCCACACTATCTGACCCATTTATACGATATTAAACAGTAATTGTGAAGACTCGATTACACTTTACTGGGATTTTTAAGAGCAACAGAGTGGCTGAGGGGTTAGAGCGCAAAGTTAACGTGTTCCGGGATCGAAACCTGGTATCGTCACGCTCAAGTCTACCCAGCTGTAAATGGGTACCTCAATTTGCTCTTCATTTAGGGAAAGCAAAGTTATGAGACTACCTTTACCTTTAAGGATTTTATAAATGCATACAAAGCAGTAAAACCGATCGATCGCCACGTGCGGTTCTTAAGAAATCTCTGATCTCTTGTCAAAGTTTGAAGACTCTCACACACGACTGTGTAAATTAACCCACTGACGGACTTCATCAATATTTTACAAAGTCAATATAGATGGAAGGAGTGACCGCCGGCAGAACACAAATCTGAGGACATCTGAAGATGACGTTCTTAGCAAAGCAAAGTCTAGGTGATCCACATATTAAAAATAATACACACGCTAGGTTGGTATGGAAGTGTACGTTAGAAACGTCATCACTGTCATTATCATTATTATTCCTTGCACTCCTTACGGGGCATGTAGTTGGTCCCCGTGTATGAAGTCTGCACCAAGCATTCGCATGCTCTTGTAGTGGTGATTTATATGGCAAGTTGTTTTACATGATGAGGTAGCCATCCCATTGTAGAACCTCATATTAGTGGCATTGTACGACACGCTTGATGGTGTAGTAGTCCTATTCTGTCTGTGTCTCTTCAGAGACCCCCGGACACTACACGGAATATAACATTAAACATACTGAACATTTAATCTTGGGTAAGCACTGTATCATCACGAATCACAAGAACGTTTTGTAAAATATGACAAAACCACAATAAATATACACCAATAGTCAGATATGGTTTCAATTAAATTGCCAAGTCAGTTCTATTGTATTTTACTGAAACGTGGAGAAAAGCAACAACAACCAAAAAGCTACAGGATTTTATAAGTTGATGCTTGCGTAGAACTGAAGGACTGAAGAGGTGTGACAAGATCACTAATGTGGAACCGATGATAAGAACCAGACAAGTGCCAGTAGAACAAGATATGAGAAGAAGGCGCTGGAGATGGGTGGCACACACATTGAGAAAACCTGTTGATAGCTGTATTACGTAGTCCTTGCTTTGGAATCCACCAGGGAAACACAGATACAGGAAGACCAACGAACACTGGAAGAAGAGAACTGGAGACAGGCATGGAAGGGCTGAAGAAGACATGGAATGATACTGAGCTGATGGCACGTGACAGGAAGATTTGGTACAACTTTGCTGAACGCCAATGCACCGTGTGGAGTTGAAAGGTGAAAAGTTGCTTTTCTTCATGTTTCAGAACTGACTTGGCGATGAAGAGGCTGACAGATTGGCAAAGGAAGGTGGAAATCTACCTCAGCCTGATGCAAGCTTAAGTTTCGAGAAGGTAAAGAGTTTTATCAGAATCAGATACAGAAACAAATGGAATGTAGAGCATCCGGGGCACACACAAAATGATACATACTACCAGCTCAACAGAAGAGAACGAGTGGTAATCTTCAGACTCCGCAATGGCCACAACAGATTGAGATACCATCTATTCAACAAGCTAAAGATAGGAACTACCGATCAGTGTAATTGTGGCACTGATAAAATGACTTGCTGATCATCTGCTTTAAAGTTGCTCAACATATGCGGAACATAGAAAGCACATCTGGCCGACACCAGTAGCATACCATTCGTGGAAAAGCTATACGTGGGAATGTAGTTAACAGTGGTGGTTGTCCCACTTGTCTGTTAACCCAGCGTCTAATTTTAGACTCGATGTCAGCTTTTCCTGACATGTTCGCCCATCTGAGCTATGCTCAAGGGTCTAGGGTCTCTTGGCGCAAGCGCGAAGATTCTGGCGCGATTTAAGACAGACTGTGTTGGAGGAGTCGAGCTGTAGTTTTGAGAGGGTCAAGACGGTTTTGGGGAAGTCCTCTGTGTGTTCGACCAAGATAGTTAAAGATTGTTCCCCGATGTTATATTCTGATGCGCCTAGGAGGCGAGTTAGTGTTGTGATGTTTATTCTGAAGGGACATTAAGGTAATTTACCCTTAAACAGTTTCCCTCTTTTTTGCCAGAATTATATATGACTTTTTGTAGCCAGCTAGTGACTTTTCCCTGGGCGGGAAAGAGTCCATCTAAGAATACCAGTAATGGAGATCACGAAGCATTCTAATATTATATGCACTGGGCTGGTGTATGCCCGAAGAACTTTACAGGTGCTGTATCCCGCTATCTGCGGTGATACCATTTAAACAAGGTTTGACTCACCCTGTTTGTTATCGAAATACCACAGAGGCCATTGTATCTAAGGGCCCGCCATATTGTGCGGCCTGCTGAAGACCTGAGAACATACCTGACTTGCTGGTGTCAGAAGGGAGTTTGGTTAAACTCACATAATCAAGACCCGTTTCCAATTCGGGGTATTTTGCTGTAGCTGACAAAAGGGGAATTGAACGAGGTCAGCTTTATTTATATATGCACAGCTTATCGATGAATTGTTGTGTATACTATGTCCTGAGTTGTCAAATGACTATTTATATTGATGTCGGCGTACCTGTCGTTGTGGTGTATTAAAGTCTATCAAACGTCAGAGGTGTTTCCACTCTATGAATAACTACATGTATTTCTACCAAAGTGTGATGTCAGTTAGATGCCTGTCTTCCACGAACCATCATACACCCATTCGCACTCATTGATGTCTACGCACACTTTATTACTGCACCACCTCAACACTTTCAAGTCAACTGAACGAATGCCAGCATCGTTGTGGCCAACCAGGGCCTATTACATTTAACTGCTACATTTACGGTGGCCAAACTGAGCCTGTCACATTCATGCCACGGACACCTACAACGCTTCAACGAACACTGATCATTTCTGACTGTTACATATAAAACAGCCCTTTACATTTATAATGTCCAGAATGGGCTTTTACATTTATGGTGTGCCAGCTTGATGGGGCTATTTTGGAAGATATCAAGTTCGTCTACAATTGAGAGTACTCAGCGCTGTGTAGTTTGTTGACACATCGGCTACCCCAGCTAATCAAGACGAAACTAGGTCAGGATGTCAAGTTACTGTACCTTCGTTGATGCTGTAATTCAGAGGGTCAAGTGCCGTTACTATCACTGTTACTGTCATTTGGGAAGCAAGTTCAGCTGCTGTATTTAGAAGATCAAGTGCCGTTACTGTCATTGTTACTGTCATTTTGGAAGCAAGTTCAGATGTATTTTCAGCGTTGGATCATCTAATCCTCAGAATGCTGACTATAGTTCTTCATCGTTGCTGTTGTTGACGATAGGATTGTAAAGATAAGTGGCCTGTTTATTGTTGTGAACTGTGCCTTTGTATTGTGCTTGAACTAAGCCTTCCACATTTACATATCCATTTTATGTTTAACAGAGGGCCTACTGTAAGCGTTCTTTAGGGACTGTGCAAATTTCCCTTAGTGGAAATTGCTAGCGACATTTGTTACTATTTTTGTTTAGTTGTGACGAGGTGTACTTTTCTTTGTTGTTATTGTCATTATTTTTTGCTGTTCTTTAGTTTTTTGATTTGATTTGTTTGTATCTGTCCTCCTCCTCTTCCTTTCATTTAGTTCTATACAACCGTTGTGTTTATACCGTGTATGAACACGGTTGCGTAATGTGTTTTGTTTACTTTTTGCAGTTATCATCACATGCTTTGTGATATTTTCTTTAGTTCCGCTTTAATGCTCATTTGATTTCTGCGAATGTTATCGTATGGTCCTTGATGCTTGTTCTTTGTTTATGTTGTTCTTTGTTGTCATACGCTGTTTATATATTTATATTTAGTCATAAACTATTGGTATTATAGTGTACTTAGAATATAGAATGATTATTGGTGTTATTATCATTGAAGTGATTATACAAGTTCTTTATCAAAGACTTGTCTCCCACAGAGATTGGGATAAAGTGAGGTGATTATACAAGTTCTTTAGTAAATACTTGTTACCATTAAGGTTGAAATAAGGTAATTTATTATTTCAGGATACTGATCTCATATTATTAGACATAATGTCTACACTTGAGTACTTTATTGAGCAAGGGAAATCCCTTGGTAAATCTGGTGAGAAGTTGGAAGAATTCGCGACTGTTTAGTATGCCAAGGCATTGAAGTCGGAAGAAAAGAGACAGAAAATAGAAGCTGAACAAAATAAAATGGAAGCTGAGAATTTTAGGTTGCAGATGTAGGCAGATGAAATGAAATTCCAGATGGAAATGGAAAAACAAAAGAGAGAATCTGAGGAGAAAAAAATCCAGCTACAAAAAGAGGCTGAAGATAAAAGGTTAGAAAGAGAGGCTGAGGAGAAAAAAATCCAGCTACAAAAAGATGCTGAAGATAAAAGGTTAGAAAGAGAGGCTGAGGAGAAAAAATCCAGCTACAAATGGAAAATGAAAATAAAAGATTAGATAGAGAGGCTGAAAATAAAAGATTAGAAAGATAGGCTGAGGAGAAAAAAAATCCAGCTACAAATGGAACATGAAGAAAAACTCTTAGCTTTGGAGTTAGAGAAATTGAAGTTGATGAATATGGGTAATGCTAATGATCTAAATAATCAGTCAACTTCTAATAAGACAAATACTACTACTTATAAGGTCAAACTACCTGCTTTCAATTCTTCCAGTGAAGATATAACGTTCTATCTGGATAGATTTGAACGGTCATGTCAATCTCATAAGGTGGATAAGTCAGAGTATGTTAATCAGTTGTCAGAGATACTTAAGGATGAAACTCTGACTATGTTAAGCATGGTAGATGAGCCTGACAAGAATAATTATCATGTTGTCAGGGCAGTCTTATTAAAGAAATATCAACTTAACGAAGACGGTTATCGTCTTCGCTTCAAGAATATGTTACCTGAAACTGGTGTAGAATTCTTAGAATTCATATCAAAGATACGTCTTACATTTACATGATGGATTGAGCTGTCTAAAACAGAACATACATATGAAGCCCTTATGGACTTATTACTTAGAGACAAAGTTATGTCAAAGTTATGTTATCTGTCAATGAGTCTTTTCTTGCTTTTCTACATGAGCGTAAACCTAAGAATATAAAGGACATGGAAGAATATTGTTGCCAGTATGTCACTGCGCACCCTCATTTAACTGTTAGCAATTCTAAAGTTAAAGAAGGTTTGCCAGTTGCTTCTGCAGCAACATACGGCCCTAACTTCCTTCGTAAATTTCAAGGTGCTCAACACAACTTTAATAAGAAGAGCAACCGTAATTATGATCAAAATCAAGGTAACCCATCACATAATGGTTCTTCTTCTAAGAACTGGAGACGAGCTGACAGTCCTCGTAATTTTGGGTCCAATAATTATGGACACTTTCTCAGAGGTAGTCACAATAGGAACTATCCAGGCTATTCTTCGCGGAGACAGCGAAAAAAAAACTGGTGGATACTCTAATCAATGGGGAAATGACAATAGTGACTATGGAAACTGGGATTCGAACCAGAACTATGGTCACGGTAGAGCAAACAATGACAATTTCAGAGGAAACAATAATCGCGGTAGATCTCAACATAACAAACATAGATCATATCACCAGGCAAACTCTGTACAACAAGAGTCTCAGTGAGCCTGTGGTCAAGTGAACGATAATAAAAACTCTAATGCTATCACTTGTTCTGCTTTTGATTTTGGGAGAGCATCTCAATGCCCCAATGCACAACATTGTTTGAACCGACTACTGTAACTACTTTGAGTTGTGGTCACCCTCTTCCCGCTCTCCCTGCTGCAGTTGCGCATGACGGGAGAGGATCTCTTGTCTTACATAAAGGTCTAGTGAATAATAATCCACTCTCAGTACTTTTTGATTCTGGATGCACTACTATCGGAGTTAAGCAATCTCTTATAGATCCTACCTGTGCCACTGGGAAAGTGGTCAAATGTGTGACATTTTGTGGCACTTTGGAAAAATATCCAACTGCTATCATTCACATTGCTACTCCCTTCTTTACGGGAGATGTCCACGCGTGTCTTCTACCGAATCCTATTGCGGATCTTATCATCGGTCGTATTCACGGAGTTAAGGAATGCACCCCGCAGCAGATTGCTGCTTGGGAAGAGCAAAATATCCAAGCTGCAAATGCAGTGGTCACAAAAGCACAAGCTCTTAATATGCCTCAAACTTCATCAACTGAAAGTAATGAAGTGCATAGCCAAGATGATAACTTGGTAATTTCGCGTGACTCTTTCATAAAATTGCAAAAAGATGATCCTTCTTTTAAAAAATTCTTCATCCTTGCAAAAAAGGTGATCCGAATCAGAACACAAATCGCAAATCTTGGATTACAATGAAGAATGGCGTACTTGTACGTATGGTACAAGACTCGTCTACGTCTATGCATTCACAAATTCTCGTGCCCAAGAGTATAAGAGTGCAAATTCTGCAACATGCACACGACTCTCAGTGTGCTGGACATATGGGTTTTTCCCGTACTAAGTCAAGAGTTCTTGCAGCTTTCTTTTGCCCATTTGTTAATAAAGACATACATATTTTTTGCCGATCTTGTAAAATATGTCAAGAAGTTAAATCAAGAGGCCCACGTCATGCAGCACCTATCCAGGCTGCAGACATTCCTATTCGGCCGTTTCAGAAAATGGCAATAGATATTATTGGCCCTTTTAAGATTAAGTCAGCCAGAGGACATCAATTTATCCTAACATGTGTTGACATGTGTACACGTTGGCCAGAGGCAATACCATTTAAGAGCATCTCCACTGTCGATATCGCAGACGCTTTATGGCCGATATTTTCTCGTTTGGAATTTCCCGGAGAAATATTGTCAGACCATGGCACAAAATTAATATCAGACACTATGTCGCAGGTGATGTCTACTCTGCATATTAAAAGGTCTCTGAGTAGTATTTATAACCCAATGTCTAATGGGTTAGTCGAACGTCTGAACAGAACACTCAAGAACTTACTTGGGAAGATAACTGAGGATCATCCTCAGGATTGGGACAGGGTTTTACCCGCGACTCTCTTTGCATATAGAGAGGCCCCCAATGAACACACAGGTTTTTCTCCGTTCGAATTTGTTTTTGGCGCGCGACCGCGCAGTCCTATGTCTTTGCTTCATGATCTTATAACTGCTGATAATATTAACGATGACACACAATCTTCATATGAGTATGTCATTGATCTCAGGCAGAAGATTATAGAGGCATGCAAACTAGCAACTTCCTCATCCGAATTTGCTAAAGAAAAGGCAAGGCAGTTTGCAAATAAGAATAGATGCCTACGACATCTTTGTCCTGGCGACAAAGCACTTGTTTTGCTCCCTTGTAGGGAAAACAGACTTCTTATTGCATGGAAAGGTCCGTATGCAATAGTCTCAAGAATTTCCGATGTCGACTATGTTGTCGATATTGATGGAAAGCATAAAACTTTTCATATAAATATGCTTACGGAATTTCATGAACGACCAGACTATTTGCAGCCTATTTTCCAGGCTACGGACGATGCTCCAGTCCCACATGGTCATTACTCATCCCTGTCGGTAATACAGGATGAGGAAACTATTTTCTCAGATGTTAATCTTCCTCTTCCGGTGATTCCACTTCATTCTACGGAATCATGGAAAAACGTTACTGTTTCTCCTAATTTATCTACTGAGGAACAGCGACAGGTTTCTTCTATGTTACAAACTTTTCAGGATGTCCTTACCGACATTCCTGGACACACACATGTCATTGAACATGACATAATACTTACCGACCATAATCCTATCAGGGTCAGACCTTACCCTATCCCTATTCATTTTCAAACACAAGTCGAGAAAGAATTGGATGAAATGATACAATTGAAAATAATTGAACCATCCACTTCAGCATACTCTTCGTCCATGGTTATTGTTCGAAAGAAAGACAATAACATACGCCTTTGCGTCGATTATCGCAAATTAAACCAAGTTACGAAATTCGATGCTGAACCTATGCCTTTGTTAGAAGATCTACTTATTAGACTTTCTAATTCTCGATTCTTTACCAAACTCGACTTGTCAAAAGGTTATTGGCAAGTTCCTTTAACTGAACGAGCCAAACCTCTCACTGCTTTCTCAACACCTAGGGGTTTATTTCAATGAAATTTCATGCCTTTCGGCCTTATGAACGCCCCAGCTACTTTCGTACGCATGATGCGTCGAATTCTCTCATATCGTTCAGATGTCATTGCATACTTGGACGATATTTGTCTTTTCAGTGATTCTTGGGAAGATCACTATTTGGGTTTATATGAGTTACTGTCTACTCTACGCGAGCATAATTTGACTGCAAAACCCTCTAAAGCCTATGTTGGGTTTAGTGAAATTTCTTTCCTGGGTCACCGTGTTGGTCATGGTCTCTTGAAGACAGAGGACCACAACACTTCTAAGATACTAAACATTTCTATTCCTAAGACGAAGAAGCAAGTACGTAGTCTCTTAGGTTTAATACAATTTTACGGGAGATTCATTCTGAATCTATCTTCGATTATGGCACCTCTTTCAACCCTATTAAAGAAAGGGTCTCCTAATGTGGTGCGCTGGTCCCATGAATGCCAATCTTCATTGGATCAGATTAAACATTTATTCTCATATCCTCCAATCTTAATGCTACCGACTACAGATAAGACTGTTGTTTTTCGTAGTGACGCCTCATCCAATGGGATTGGGGCGGCACTAATGCAGGAGTATTCAGGAAATCTGCATCCTGTAATGTATATCTCTAGGAAACTGAATGCGGCAGAAAGGAATTACTCGGTTCTAGACCGTGAATTGTTGGCTATGGTTTGGTCAATCCTTAAGTTACAAAGATTCCTTCTTGGTGCGCATTTCATTGTGGAAACCGACCAAAAAGCTCTTACAGCTATTCAGAGTAAAAACGTGAAGAGCTCGAGATCCACTCGATATGCCATTGCTCTTCAACCTTTTCATTTCACGGTACGAGCTATCCGTGGTTCGGATAATGTCATGGCGGATATACTGTCTAGATGCCCACATGACTCCACTTAACTCTTGTGTCCTAAATTTCCTGATACACGTCTAGACTTATGACAGTTCTTTACTATAACAATATATGTTAGCACATTTGTGTTCACCTTAGTGTTGTAAATTAGGTGATTTCTTTCTCTGTTACCATCTTTGGTATAACGGAGGAAGGTTTAGTTATCGCAATATAAGGGACGAAAGTTCGCAAAGCCACAGTTTATAGTTAAGAATGAATGTTTGATTACTGTATATTAGAAAATCTAACGGTTGTCATATAGAATTGTGTTATTTGTATTTTCTCAGCAGAATCATTACTGTTGCTGGGAGAATCTTTACATGTTGTCAACCATGATGTATTACGATGTCCATACTTACCAGTCGGACGACACTATAGATGCGCCCGCTTAGACTATGATGTTAGACTTGATGGATCAGCTACATAGTTATTATTGTATATAATATTGTATTAAAGCAGATATTGCATGTTAGAATGATGTACCTTTATTTGTTAAAGTGATTGTATCACTATACTGCGGTACACTAAGATATTGACACCGCTATTTTTTGATGATTTTTCCTTTGCTAAACATGGAAATAAGGTACTTGATGTGATGTATAAAATGATATATTTGTAATTTTGCCAGTATTATAGTGTACGTTGCTGGCACCTCCCTGGATATGTGTATACTTAGAGAAATGCTTTCTCTAATGTGCTGAGATATATTCTCACCTGACGTTCTATGCGTCGAGTTAGCCTCATATTAGGCGTTATATTTATTTGTGATACTTCTCATCTGCGCATCATTCGTGCGTTATGAGCTTGTTGTATCTTGCTCTTGGATGTATTTCAAAAAAAAAAAGTTTCAATTTTTTTCCCGGGGGGTGTGGTAAACTGTTGCGGTCAGTTTGCTGAGTCTATAGTATGTTAAAATGTACCTGTTTAATTTTGGAGACTTTAATTTAATAGATTCTTGATCAAAGGGGAGGTACTCATGTTTTACTGGGATTGTAGTTAACAGTGGTGGTTGTCCCACTTGTCTGTTAACCCAGCGTCTAATTTTAGACTCGATGTCAGCTTTTCCTGACATGTTCGCCCATCTGAGCTATGCTCAAGGGTCTAGGGTCTCTCGACGCATGCGCGAAGATTCTGGCGCGATTTAAGACAGACTGTGTTGGAGGAGTCGAGCTGTAGTTTTGAGAGGGTCAAGACGGTTTTGGGGAAGTCCTCTGTGTGTTCGATCAAGATGGTTAAAGATTGTTCCCCGATGTTATATTCTGATGCGCCTAGGAGGCGAGTTAGTTTTGTGATGTTTATTCTGAAGGGACATTAAGGTGATTTACCCTTAAACAGTTTCCCTCTTTTTTGCCAGAATTATATATGACTTTTTGTAGGCAGCTAGTGACTTTTCCCTGGGCGGGAAAGAGTCTATCTAAGAATACCAGTAATGGAGCTCACGAAGTATTCTAATATTATATGCAATGTGCTGGTTTATGCCCGAAGAACTTTACAGGTGCTGTATCCCGCTATCTGCGGTGATACCATTTAAACAAGGTTTGACTCACCCTGTTTGTTATCGAAATACCACAGAGGCCATTGTATCTAGGGGCCCGCCATATTGTGCGGCCTGCTGAAGACCCGAGAACATACCTGACTTGCTGGTGTCAGAAGGGAGTTTGGTTAAACTCACATAATCAAGACCCGTTTCCAATACGGGGTATTTTGCTGTAGCTGACAAAAGGGGAATTGAACGAGGTCAGCTTTATTTATATATATGCACAGCTTATCGATGAACTGTTGTGTATACTATGTCCTGAGTTGTCAAATGACTATTTATATTGATGTCGGCGTACCTGTCGTTGTGGTGTATTAAAGTCTATCAAACGTCAGAGGTGTTTCCACTCTCTATGAATTACTACATGTATTTCTACCAAAGTGTGATGTCAGTTAGATGCCTGTCTTCCACGAACCATCATACACCCATTCGCACTCATTGAGTCTACACACCCTTTATTACTGCACCACCTCAACACTTTCAAGTCAACTGAACGTGTGCCAGCATCGTTGCGGCCAACCAGGGCCTATTACATTTAACTACTACATTTACGGTGGCCAAACTGAGCCTGTCACATTCATGCCACGGACACCTACTACGCTTCAACGAACACTGATCATTTCTGACTGTTACATGTAAAACAGTCTTTTACATTTATAATGTCCAGAATGGGCTTTTACAGTGAAAGAAAAAGAAAAGTCAGAAATGTGGCATGTGTAAGATTTCAACAAATATAGCAGAGGCTTCGTTTTCTGCGTGTAAGTTTTGAGTGATACTAGCACCGTACATTCACAAAATGCTTGGGACTAGTGTTTTGTCTACGCCAGTTGTTAACTTGTTACCAATTTTTTTCAATGTATTTGGAATAAAAGAATCAGGGATCTAGATCAAAGTGTTTCAATTTACCAGTTATAAGAAAGATTCTTAAGAGCACAAAACCACAAAGTTTAAAGAATGGATTGTGCTTTTCTTCTGATCGAATAAAAGGAATATTATTTTAAGATGGATTTGGGTGGGTGAATGGGGTCGTTGCAGGAGGGAACAATGTCAATTCCCTGTTTAAGTAACTCTAATAAAAAAAACATAAAAATGCAACTTACATATCTAGGAAGCATAGTAACAGTGATAAAGGCAGTTTGAACCTCCCTCCTCAAATCATGTATAAGATATTATTCTATGGATTCTGCTACTATGGTCTTTTTTTAAATTGGACAATAATTGAATAGGGCAACGCCACCACTCGTTGTCAGCGATTCGCGCTGGATTTGAAAGTAATGAAGATTTGCTAATAATACCCCCTTTCCTAAAGTACAAGCTTTTTGGTAGCTCCGCCCTAATTTTTAAAAGTAACGTTAGAATGACTTGGCAAGCGGCCAAGACATCGTTTAGTTCAAAAGACTGAAGGAGTAAAGGAGTGAAAGAGTAAAAGAAAAGAAGCTACTGTCCAAAATCTATAAATAACTACGCCACTTGTATTGTATCTAAGTCCCCCAGCAACGGAGTATTTGAAACAAATCTTAACCCGCCCGCACCCTCTCACTTTTTTTCTTCTGACGGAAGCGTGACAGACGACTATCGCGTGTTTAGAGAGGGGAAAACGGTGGTGGATTGTAAAAAGAAAAAAATCGCGTCTACTTGGAAATTTGAACTCAACTGCATTGTGCAAGAGGCAAAAGTGAAACTAAGAATATTTATTTCTTCATAAAAACGAAAGAGAGTAAATAAAAGAGATATTTTGACAATAGAGTACTGTTGTTTAATATAATACCATATAATAACTTATCGGGACTTAGAACCTTTCTTTCCCTGATATGTTAGCACCGTGAAAAGAGCCCATGATAATAAAAAGGGAAAAGTACAAAAGTGTAAACGATGATAAAGAAGAAAATAAAACTTAGATAGAATGATAGATGCAAACACGCAGTTTAATAATTAGTTTTAATAATTAAAATCGCTCTATAAATAACCCAGATATTGTAGAATTGAGACAAACTGGCAGACAGACGGATAACCCAACCATGGTTCAGTTTTGAAAATTGTCCGCTCCAGTCAAATATTATTGACTCGATTTGATTGGGTACACCAATAGTTAGAAAAGGGGAGGTGGAAACTGCAGATTTGGTAGCCACGCGAACCGTATTTTTACATAGTAATAGAGGGATCAGACAAGCAAACGTATTGATAACCCAAAAGGTGGGGTTTTTCAAAAAAGAGAGTCAATTTCGGATGCGCAGTTTCCATTGGCCAAAGAGATTGATAATAGTGATAGAGTACAAGCCTAAAGCGCCATTTGAAGAATAATTTTACCAAGTGAAAGTTTGACAACAGAAGTGTAGAATTGAAAGAAATTTCTGCAGTCTGGACAGGTCGGCGATCTACATTTGTGCTAACGATTGCCAGTCAATCTATTCCGTGTGTATTATTTCATTGATTGCGGTAAGAAATGATTAATTAATAATATGTAGAGGCGATCCCGGATAGGGCGCCTAACAAAAATCTTATGTTGTACGACTTAGCCATTTTGGAAACATAGGACAGCCTATGGAGCAAAGGAATGCCTAAGGCAGATTTGGGAAGCAGTCAAAAGAAAAATTGTATTTGATTATTGCTATCACATTGAAGTAAATTGTAAGACCAGAAAGCTACTGGCAGGCTTTTGCAGATCACAGTGTTCCAAAAACTTTGGCATATGATGTCATTCTAAAAAGAAAATAAATTAATAGTCAGAGAGCTACAAAAAGATGATTGTATCCCTAACTGAAGAGATGAACGATAACAAAGATTAAGTGACAGAGGCGTTGAAGATATGTGGGGAAGAGCAGGTACCCACTGAGGATGATGAAATCACAAAAAGTTAGAGACTGAAGCTATGGATTAGCAATGGTAGCTGATCACTAGAAATGTTTGAAGATGATATTTGTTAAATGTGGAGATATATTTATAAAGTATATTTAGGAAGGCATTATTTCATTGTTGCAGGGTTGAATCGTCTATTATCATGTCAAACATAACTGGAGATGCTGAATACTAGGCATTCTGTCTGGTATATGTGAAGAAACCAGATATCAGATGATCCTAGGAGACCCTCTTGTGTAGAAGAGTGGGCAGTTATTACAGCAAGTTACTTATTTACTCCAGGAGACCCTCTTGTGAAGAAGAGTGGGCAGTTTCAACAGGAAGACTTCCATTTTCAACAAGACCATCAGATAAGCCCTCATGTTTTGGGCTTATGACATTTTATTTAATTATTCTCCACACTTATTTTATTAATACATTTCGAGTGAAGTGATGAGGACATCAGTCTCTCCAACTAGTGATATAGTATAAGACACCAGTTCGTCAGAAAGGGATACATTATAGGAATTTGTTTATTAAACACTTAGTATGGACAAGCAGTCCTTTTTATTTAATTAACTGTATATATATTGATAGATAAAACTACCTTTATTAATTGTTTGAATTTTACTCCTGTTCCAAAAGAATTTGAGGTTCAGGAGAATAAAATTGTACAAAAGATTTAATTTCAAAAAAAGTTAACCACTGTTTTACTTGAGTTTCTTATCTTGAGTTACAGTTGTATATGTATGTTATCAACATCACATCATACATTCATTCCCCTAGACACTAGTCAAATAAAATAAATAGGTTCAAAATATATCGCAGAGTGAGATCACCGGGTGGTAGCAGTTAGGTTCCCTGAGAATACATCACCATCAACTATTAGAATCAGGGGCTTACATACAGCACAAACACCGAATTAAGATTATACAACATCTGCATACTTTCTGTACTCTTGTATGGCGTGGAGGTGCTGAATAGTAACAGAAAAGGAAATGTCCAATATATATCAACACATTCTCGCACATATCGGCACATTGTGCCAAAAAATAAAAGAAAAAAAAAACTCTCTTCCACACTGCTATAGTGAAAAACATCTTAAAACAGTAACAAATATTTTTAAAGAAGTATATCTGCTCACACTCAAACACATCTTCTTATTCTAAACAAACTAGCACAACCCACCAAAATTGGCAGGTTTTTAATTATAGTGTGTTGTTTCTGTTACACGTATTACATTGCTGCTTCTTCTATAGTCTCGCTTGCTCGCTGTGAATGACGCGATCATCTCTTCCTTTTAGCAATCCTATCATTTTGATCCATAATAATAAGTCTGCAATCCTTTAAATTAAAATTGTGTCTTGAAGAAACAATCAAAAAACTTACATTTTAAGACAAATGATGAGTTAAATCCGTTTTCCGAATGAATCTGGACAGAAGAGTAACTTGATTGTCTGTTGATTTAATCTGCATATCCGCACCTTCCTTCTCCAGTTCAAGTTGTTGGCTTCTTTCCATAATCAAACTATTTGCTCGCTGTGAATGACGCAATCGTCTCTTCCTTTTAGCCATCTTATCATTTTGATCCATAATAATAAGTCGGCAATACTTTAAATTAAAATTTTGTCTTGAAGAAACAATTAGAAACTTACATTTTAAGGTTATTTTTAAGAAAAATGATGAGTTAAATCCGTTTCCCGAATGAAACTGGACAGAAGAGTATCTTGACTTAATTAATGCACACCGTCACACTTTTTCTATTTTCGGGAGAGCACATTTAAGGGGAAACAATGCAATTATTGTTGCACCCCCTTAGCTGTGGTCGAAAGTTAATGTACTCTCTCGAAAATAGAAAAAAGTGCGCAAATGACGGTGAGCAAAATGTGACTGACCGACCGACGTACTTACGGCGGTAATTATGGTATTGGATGACAGTGTTATGTACTTGTAAAAAACAAGGTAGGGGGCAGCGATGGATTATTTATTAGGCCCACTAGACATGGGCCTAGGACCCCAGGCTTACAGGGGCCCCCGCAATGCAACGGAGTCATAACACACAGAGCTCTACAGCAACGGCACGTGCACGATAATATGCTCGCGCGTGCAGGGCAATAGTATCTATACAACAGTTAGTTTATTAGTTTATATTTTCTGTGTAGGGCCCCATACCTTTAACAAATCTAGGGTATGAAACAAACACTTGTTTTTATTTATTTTTACATTTGATTATATATTAATAAAAACATTTTATCTGAAATCCATTAGTTTTTTTTGTTTGTTTTGTTTTTAGTTTTACCTTTTAGAAGATTGGAGAGGGACCACAAATTTCTTAATAACTTAGGGCCTCCGGGGTTCTTAATCCGGCCATGGTAGGGTGAGGTAGTAGGTAATACCACCTTACTAGTAAAAAGATGAGAAAAAAACCTACGTTACGGCCGCAAGGCCTTTGTCAAGGACATACAAAGAAAAATAGAAAGGAAAGAAAGTGAGAACTAAGTAAACAAAACATGAAAAAAAATATACGAATACATCTCTTACTCTGGCACGGCTACACTGAACAATATTTTTAAAAAAAATAAAGCATAGTTAGCGTTAAATAGCGTAACATGCCAGGCAAATAGTAAACATATCTTACTATGCCTTTTTGCTTCTATTTGGTGATGTGACAAGCATAAAAAAGGGGCAACTATCAGGTAATTAAATATAAGACAAATATAAAGGTATGTTATCAGTAAGAAATAAAGAAGTAGAACCCTAGACAGCAGAAAAATAACAGACGTGAGTGGCTTACCCAGGACTCGAACCCCGGACCTTCCGTGCGACAACCCCGCCTAGCTATGCAAGCGAATCACACTATCCTCAAGGCCATCTAGGCATCACCAAAAACTGATGCTTCGATGACTGGTCCTTAGTGCGAACCGCAAGACATAACACCGGAAGTTTACTATCAGGTGTGTTGCTTCTTGATCTAAGGTTATTTGTATTAGTGTCAACAAAAACTCTAACGGCTCCTAGGAGCAACATTTAACACGTGATATGTGGAATAAGCTGCACACGTTCTGTACAATGGCACGAGAAGGTCAATAGATGTTAACATTGTTATTGTTGTATTAGAATCGACGCCATTGCACTCCGGGAAAACTCATAGGTGCTCAGTCTCCATCAGCACACGTAGAAGGGAATGAATGCTAATTGTTCCTATTGCGCGCTGTTTGTATGTACGCCGGATGCATCCGCTCAGACGTCCATGACGTTGATATTAAAAACGTCAACCATGTATAAACGGTGTGCAACAAGGATGAATGGAAGCATTATATATATATATCTTCAGAGTTTGCAAGAGGTTCTTCAGAGTTTGTGAGAGCATGTGAGAGGCTCGAGCCACTTCCAGATCTGGAGACGTCCAGCCCACATCCTATTAAACTGAAGTGTTGCAACGAACCCAATGCCCAAAGCTCATACGCCTGGAAGAGCACTATATGGCGAAATGAAACATGTTTACATTGTCCGGCTTGTTCTTTTCGAGATCGTTTCCTCGTTTTATTCAAGTCAAATGCGCTGATTAAATAGAAGACATCTATTTTTCGTGCCATTCATTTATTTACCTTTTAGCTCCCCGCGGAGTACATGCCTTTAGCAAATAATGCCAAGTCTTCCTGTCATGTGCTGCCTCATCATGGTATTTCCATGTCTCCTTAATTCCCTTCATGTCTACATCTACTAGTCACAAGTGGTTTTCAAGAGTCTGCCTTAGACAAGACAAAAGATTCTGAGTGACGTCTGAGACAAGACAAAAGTTGGAGTGAGGGCTGAGAAGATAGATGAGTAATAGTGTTGAATGTGGATGGAGTGAATTATAGCTATCAGGAGTGGAAGAACAGATAATGACTCTCCCCTCCTGCCACTCGATGACTATGTTTCTAGCTCCTTTCACTCACCTCTCTCTCTTCCAGCAGTTAGGTACGGTACACGTTAGTGACTCCACAAACAATCAAGTGCAAGTACAGACAGTAACAGGTACAAGTATAGATAGTAAAGTCATCTGATCCGACAATGTATTGTCTAATTTATTAACAGAAAAAACCCAAACTATGGCAAAACAATAAAATATAAATCACCAACATCAAATGAAAAGATGCATGTATGAACTTGAGATACAATTAAGGTTAGTAATAAAAAGACTCAAAAGATGTATCCACTAAGAATAACCACCCACGATTATTGGGCAGATGTTCTAATAATCCGGCTGCAGAGAATCCTGAAATAAAGATAAGTCCCTACACATCAAATATAATCTGCTGACTTCTGCTTGTCAGCAACACAGCTAAACCATTCACCGTAATGTCCCTGTCCCACAATTATTACAATCTCTTCCCCTCCCCACCAGTTATCTGAGTGCACTCCCCCAGAAGTGCTCCTTCGTTGGCACGCGTGCGTTTATACTCCGCTGGGATGACAGCTTTCTGGTTGATAGCAGACGGAGAAATGTTCACCCTATCTTCTCCCGGTTTCTGCTGATAAATCCTTGGAAAAAAAACAACCCCACCGTAAATCCCTTTCGAAAAAATTTATCAGGACCAATGCTAAGAACTCTAAATGTGCAGGCGTACTGTGAATCCAGGATCTAACTGTGTGGCGTTGACATGCACTCAAGATTTAATCTGTCTTCTTCTTCTTTGATACTTTGCCGCCGACCGTCAAAGCGGTCAGTGGCCATTACGCCTGGTGGCGTCTTGTAGGGCAACAACAAACTGATTCCACTTTGCTCGGTCGGCGGCTATCCTTCGTACAGTGTCCCAACTCTGGTTCATTCTTTGCATCTCAGCCTCCACAGTCCTCCGCCAAGTTGTTTTTGGTCGGCCTCTCTTTCGTTTTCCTTCAGGGGTCCATAGCATAGCTGTTCTTGTGATGGCATCGGGGTCTCTTCTGAGGACATGGCCAACCCAGCTCCAGCGTCTGCCAGCTATGATGGTGTGCATGTCCTCTTGCTTGCTCCAGTAAGCAGATCTTGGTTGGTGATGGTATTCGGCCAAAAGATTCGGAGATTTTTTTCTTAGGCATGTTGTGTGAAAAGAGGACAATTTCGACATTTCCTTCTCTGTAACTCTCCAGCTCTCCGCAACATAGAGAAGCACAGAAAGCACACAGCTCTGATATAATCTTAATTTTGTGCTTGTGCTGTACTAAGAGGACTTCCAGATGTTGTTTAGACTAAAAAATGCTGTTCTTGCTTTGTTCATTCTGTTGTTGATGTCTTTGCTTGCTCCGCCGTCTGGTGTTACTATGCATACTAGGTATGTGAAGGCATCTGTCTGTTCCAGTTGCTGATTCCTTACTGATATGGGCTCAGGGTTGCTCACATTGAGCGTCATGACCTCTGTCTTCTTCAGGTTGATGTTCAAGCCCACCTGCTGGCTATACTTATTAAGTCTATCCGTTTTTTCCTGGATGTGTTGATGTGAATGTGCTAGCAGTGCAATGTCATCTGCATATTCCAGATCTTCCAATGTAGAAAATGTAGCCCATCTTATTCCCTTGGATTGCCCTCTGTTGTCTGGCGCATCACCAAGTCTATGACTGTTAAAAATAGAGTGGTTGATAAGGGGCATCCCTGTCGTACTCCTGTCTTCACTTCAAAGGTTAGGTTGCTCTGCCCAATGCT
Source organism: Oreohelix idahoensis (assembly GCA_024509875.1). Taxonomy (NCBI): domain Eukaryota; kingdom Metazoa; phylum Mollusca; class Gastropoda; order Stylommatophora; family Oreohelicidae; genus Oreohelix; species Oreohelix idahoensis. The sequence continues at coordinate 319,464 of JAMPIV010006478.1, read as the reverse complement.
ACACGTAAAGTTGGCATAAAGACTTCTTATGATTGACACTATGCAGCTTGGAATTCCATAAGCCCTCCGTATTTTCCATAAACTGTCCCTATGTATACTGTCAAAAGCCTTTTCAAAATCAACGAAATTGATGTACAGCTGTCTTTGCCATTCTGAGCACTGCTCTATAATGTTCCCGAGGGTAAATATATAATCTACACATCTTCTGTTCTTTCTAAATCCTGCTTGTTCTTTCCTCAGTTTGTGGTCTACTGCTTTTGAGATTCTCTGTATAATTATCCTGCCTAGTATTTTGCTGGGAACTGAGAGAAGAGTTATTCCTCTCCAATTATTGCAGTCTGCAAGATCTCCCTTCTTGGGCAATTTGACAATTATTCCTTTTCTCCACTCTGTTGGTGTTGTCCCTGTTTTCCAGACTTGTGCAAATAGTGGTTCTAATAGTCCTGCTGCTAGCTCTGGGTCTGTCTTAAATAGCTCTGCATTTAAGTTATCATGACCAGGAGCTTTTCCATTCTTTACCCCTTGGATTGCTGTGATGATTTCTTCTTTTCGTGGGATGTCTGTATTAACATCTAGATCATTTTCAGCCTCAGGAACATTCAATTGTGTCTCTGGTGGTAACTTATTCAGAGTTTCTCTGAAATGCTCTGCCCATCTTTTTTCCTGTCCCTCTACTGTCGTGATGAGATTTCCGTGCTTCTCTCTTACTAATGCAATATTGTTTGCACCTCGTTTTCCACTGATGATTTTAGTTATTTTGTATACTGTGCTTTGTTCATTTCTCAGTGCTGCCTCTTCTGCCTGTCTTGCAAGGTCATCCAGAAATGTCCTTTTGTTAGCACGGGTTTGACGTTTAACTTCCTTGTCCAGCTGACTGTACTGTTCACTATATATTGCCTTTAACCTGGGAGACTTAGCTTTTGTTTTCTTTCTTTTCATTTCCTTTCTCTTCGCTATGGTGTTTAGCGTATCTGGTGTTATCCAGTCTTGGCTCTTTCTTTCATGGAACCCCAAGCATGACTTGCTGCTTTCATCGTGTATTGTTGATATGGTGTTGAATCTCTGGTCAACATCATCGGTCTCTGTTCTTTCCTGGCTTTTGATAATCTCATATCTTCTCTTTACGTCGACCACGAAAGTTTTTCTGGTGTGGGGATCCTTCAGTTTCGGGATGTTGTATCTTTTCTGTTTGACTGCAACTGGTCCAGCAGCTCTGAGTTTCACTTTCAGTCTTGCTACTTCTAAGTGATGATCACTTCCCATATCTGCGCCTCTTCCTACTTTCACGTCTTGTAGTGCATGTCTCCATATGCCATTGATCATTATGTGATCTATCTGGTTTCTGTCTCGTCCGTTTGGTGATTCCCATGTTAACTTGTGCACTTCCTTGTGTGGAAAAAGTGTTCCTCCAATGACCAGGTTGTTAATACTGCAGAAGCTTATTAATTTGTCCCCATTCTCATTTGCTGTTCCACTGCCGCATTTCCCCATTACTCTTTCGTTATAATTATTGTGTGCTCCCACTTTCCCATTTAGGTCTCCCATTACTATAATGAGATCGTACCTGGGTGTAGTTTCCATTTCTTTTTGTACTTTTTAATAGAACTCATCCTTGATCTCTTCATCGATGTCGTTTGTTGGTGCATAGCATTGTATAATTGTGGTGTTGGTGAACCTCCCTCTCAGTCTTGCTCTTATCAGTCTGTTGTTGATGGGTTTCCATTCCAGTAAAGATCTATCTATTCCTTTCTTCAGGATAATGGCTATACCTTCGTTGTGCTGACCATCCTCTCTGCCAGAATAAAGTACTGTTTCCCCTGTAGCGGTTTTTATTCTCCCCTTACCTGTCCATCTGCTCTCGCTTATTCCCAGGATATGTATCTTGTAGTTCGTCATCTCTGCTGTGATTTGTCTCAGCTTTCCTGCCTCATTCATAGTTTTGACGTTCCAAAAACCAATTCTGGTTTCGTGTTTTGCGGTCGAGGCATCCGTTTTCATGCCAGTGGCTTCCTTTCGGCTTTCACCACTGTCAGTCATACGAGCCTGAGACTCCGGATGTCCGTCCCGCAGCAAATCTATGTGGGAGGTAATTTTCCAGTGTGCTCTGGGCCGCTACTCCTATGCGGCGCGTGAGATATAGACGACGTATCTCTTTAAAGTTGACGCCAGTGGAGCATGGGCACTCCGCTTACTTGGAGAGGTGGCGTTAAAAAATCATTCCCAGCGAGGGAAATCACCCGAAGAACCCAAATTAGTGTGTCGGGAAAATAACACTGCAGTTGGTGGGGACACCCTTAATGTACAAGGGCAGCTGCTATATCCGGCCTTTCCAGGAAGGTAAGTAAAGCCGATGGCTCAGAGTTTCCTTAACTCCATTGGAGTTACCGGTTCATGTGAGATTTGTGAAGAATTTCCTACACTGAATTTTAGCTGGCAAACTGCACAGAAATCTCTATCCTCACGACAGGAGTTCCAAGGACTGAAAGCATTTAGAGATAGAAGATAACCCAATATATACACAGAATAGGGCCCAGGTGTCCGAGCGCGGGTTAAGACCTGCACAGAAAACGCAGAAAATAAAATCGTAACTTTCCTCGGAGAAGTTTCCTGGCGACTCGCTATAAGAAGAATTTGCGTAACAGGATGACGGCTATTACGCTGAAAGAGTCCCAGACTTTCCCTGGAATCAAATATACGGGGGACGGGCTAAAAGAGAGAGAGATCGCCATGTGTGGCGTAACTGGGTCTACCCGTGAACACACGAAAGGCGATGGCTTTCCCTGGTGACAAAGACCAGGGAAAGTTTGCCGCTCTTCTCCTTGAAACCGAGTGCCGGGTTTTAACCCGTGGTTAAAAAATTCTAAGACAGATGCCGCCTACCGCGACAGAGCGTCCTGGGTGCGTCAATTATTTCTCCTGCCAACATTAAAGAAGTGACAATGAACCTGTCCTGATTTAAAGTGACAGGCCAGTTACCCCTCTTTCCAATTACAGCAAACCGACAAGAAATGAAATGAGCGGGCCAAAAGTAAAACAAGAATCTAGGGGATTACCTAAGCTCCACCCTCGGGCCAAATTTTTAGATCCAGCATCACGCTACTCCCCTTCTTCATGATTTTTGTTCTCCAATTAGTCTTACCCTGGGGATTTCAGAACAAGGGTTGCATTTTAATGCTGTCAACTGGTTTTCTCACTGTTGTGTTCCATCCGACACACCCATCTCCAAACAGCCTTTTCCACCAGTATTTTTGTTCCGTGTTGAATCTATTAATATCAAGCACAGACAACCCATTCTATTCTGCTAGAACCAGTGTCAACTAATTCTTTACTTGCTCCAGTCAAACTGTGCTAGGTAATCTTCAAGCATGTCGTATAAGACGACTAATATGAGATTGTACATGGGGAGGGCAACCTCATCATGTAAACTAACTGCAACAGAAACCACTGCTGCAAGAGCATATGAATGTTTTGTGCAAACTTCCTACAAGGGGACCAGCTGCCGTGGTGGCTCCATGCTCCATAGACAGCGAAAAGAATGATGATGTAGTCTGTCTAGAGGAAGGTAGTGATCTGATCCTTTGTCTGTTTTCCTTTTATCCTTACAACTTCTGGTCAGCGTCTCCATGCCCTATTTATAATGAAATGTTAACTTGGTTTACTGAGTGCCCGCACAGTTGAGTTCGTTAAGACGTTACATAAAATTCTTGTGTCTATCCGATCACCAATTCGTTGAATTCACAGAAGCTGGCATAAATTTCCCCGATAAATAGACAGATTCGTGCACAAATTCATTATCTATTTTTTTTTTTTAAAAATACCTGGGCGAATATGGAACACTAAAAAATACCTGAATTAATATGGGAACACTAGAAGAACAAGTCTAAGAATGGAAATGACCTTATCAGCTAATGTCAAATCATTGCTTGCAGGCAAATCAAAGCCACACTAGAGAAAACAAAATCAAAAGAAGTTTCAAGAATTGTTGACTGAGTTTAAATATGTCACATTGAAAAGTAGAACAAAACACTCTTAACAATAACATGACAACTGACGAGCATATAGCTAGGGGGAAAATAACTACAGTAGAACTCCATTTATCCGAACCCCAATTATCCGAACATCCAATTATCCGAACACTTTTTCCAGAAAAAAAAAAAATCAGATGCTCACGGGACTAAAATTCTGAAAATAAACTAAATAGTGCGAACAATTCGTAGAGAATGGGATGGGCTAATGGTCGGTCGCTTACGTACAGGAAGTCAGTTAGATCTGTCAGAATATCCTGGTTTAAATCCAGTGAACGTGTGGCTAGGTAGAACACTGGCTAAACAGACAGTTCAACTTAAAATAATTGTGTCTCTCTTAATTTTGGTGTACAAGTATTTCTCTGTGCGAACCGTTCGTAACCTGAAATCAATAAAGAAAGGGGGTAATGGTGAAACTGTGGGCGAACAATGTTGGGAAAGCTGTGACATCAAACTCTGACATCAAAAGGTACCAAGGATAAAATTATGAGTTTTTTGCAAATAAAAAATTTAATAAAAAAACATAACTTTGTATATGTTTGCAAAGAAGAAGCAAAAGGGAACCTATCAGGCGTTCAACAATCAACTTGGGAGACTAAAGAAGGTATAAAAATCTCGTCAGGCAAAAATAACAGAAGTAATAGGCTTACATGGAAACCGAACTCAGAACAATCAGAACGGCCCCATCGCCTCGCTACAGAAGTGCATCGTGAATAACTATACTGCCAACTCAGCACACCGAAGGTAGTGGTTTACAAAGCGAAGAGTGCTTGGAGAATGATCTTGATTGTCACAATCCCAAATGTGAAGAGGTTGAGAGAAACGCACCCCACTCATCCAGCAACTATGGTAATTTTTCTGCCTCCCAATATACAACCAATGACCGGGAAATTAAAAAGATGTACAAGAAGGAAGTCAGTCTAAATATAAACGCAATCGCTCTTCCAACTTTCCTATTCACTAGTATAGGCCAGGATAAGAAACTAGCAGTGGACACAAATGATGAAAACTTGTGGAACTGTTTCAGAATGTGGACTGGATGATGCACCTAAGACGCGTTTTTGAATGACAGTGAAGAAGAAAAAACCAAATACATGTGCAGTTAGCGACCCGTCGATAACTTGACTGCTTGCGTCAGGGATCAGCGAACAGCGATGGCAGAGCTGACCAAGACCCAGTACTCCACTTCCAAGTACATACATACGTAAGTGCGCCTGGTTTTGAATCGTGGAAAAACATTTCTCAGGCTGCATCACTGCAGTCTGATTTTGGTGAGTGAGTAGGTGGGTATCGACAAGAGGTGTAAGGCTAACCCGATACATTATGTAATCCAAAAATGCCGAGTGCTCGAATGTCGGATGTGTCGGCCGAAATGGTGCAAATATCGCAGCTTCGCTGTAAAAAGAAAGAAAAGAGGGAAACTACAACAGCAAATAAAAAATTTAATAAAAAAACAAACGGTATGTTGCCTGGGAGATTATCAGGACGAAACCGAAGAAGAAGGCCCCAAGAAGAAATAACTATACTGTGTCTAGTGGTTCGCGGACAGTGATCATGAAAGAGAACTATGGAATATACGACCGGAAATGAGTCTAACAAACAACTTTCCTATTCACTAGTATCACATTGCTGTTAGACAGGCTGACCAAAGACAAAAGTAAAACGAAAAAAAATCTGGAAATCACCTCAGCTCCAAGTGGTGGTCCTGGAAAATATACCAATCTGAGACACAAGAACTTGGGGGCCGGGGGGGGCAGCTTTCGCTGTAAACGGACACAACGCAGAGACGAACGAGAGAGAAGAAGAAGAAGAATGAGTGAGAGAGAGAACAAACAAATCACATTGCCGACAGGCTGACCAAAGACAAAAGTAAAACGAAAAAAAATCTGGAAATCACCTCAGCAATTGAGAGAACTTGAGGCGAGAGAGAGAGAGAGAGAGAGAGAGAGAGAGAGAGAGAGAAAGAGAGACATAAGATTTAGGGATCCACTTTTGGTTTGGTTTGGTTTTAACGACTATCTTCAATGCACACGGATAACTTCATTAGTGCTCCGATCTCCTCAATTAGATCACACAAGGAGGATCTCAGCACAGTGCACGAACTCCACTTTTACAGTTGTTAACAATGGCATCGTTAAAAAATATTTTTTTTCAATACACAAAATAAATGTACTATTAAACGCAGTCGGTACAGTATGCTTTGGGTCCGGTACTTGACAACTCACAATTCAGATGAGCGGACTGTTACTATAATACTTCGCAGCTAACAGAAAATGACCTTTTATAGTCCTCGTTTTAGGCAAGGAAAATAAAACATAACATTTTGCCTGATTACCTTCCAGACGAAATCTTTTGCCAGTGTGCTTTCGAAGTGCTTTGAGCAAAAATGTCATGATTTTCAGCTTGGCACAGTCTTTTAATTCTTGATGACTTTAATAACCAACAAGTTAATCTACTCTTCTTTGATGTTGCCATGAAGACGAGAGTAAGACATAACAAAGAGGACAGAACGTGAGATAGAAAGAAACGAGAGGAATAACGATTTAAACAGAGAAAGGCATGAAATGTTAATGACCGTCACCCCCTTAGAAAAACGAATTAGCCGTTTTCAAAGTGCAAAGAGTTCGGGGCTTAACTTGAAACGCTCAAAGAGCCAAAGCGTATCCACTTTTGGTTTGGTTTTAAGGACTATCTTCATTGCACACGGACAACTCCATCAGTGCTCCGATCTCCTCCCTTAGATCACACAAGGAGGATCTCAGCACAGTGCACGAACTCCGCAGCACCGACGAGAATCCCAATGTGCGTAAATAGGAAACACACATTCTGTAAATATGGTGGGTAGGTTTCTAATTTTTAAATTTTGCCAGGGCAGCGGCCTTACAGCCTACTCTTGTACGATTTCCAACTGCCATGCGATTTTTAACATGCGCAACTTGCACACGGGACCTCCTATTTTTTTCGCCCTTAACTGAGAAGGCTAGTCATCTGATCTCACTACCCAGGAGACCAGGGAGGAGTAGGACATCATTAGGAACCACTGGTTCTGAAAAAAAAAAATCCATAAATTATATTCCCTCGACTTAGAATCGAATCTGGTACCTCTAGAATTCGAGGCGGACGCCTTACCTCTTAGCCACTCCTACCCCCGCCTGCCACTGAAAACAGATCACGTGAATGCTTTGATGTAATCTTTCTGCATGGAGGCTACTGCAAAGGTGGGCCATTCTCGATAAGAAGCGTTAAAATGAAGGATTAACAAAAAGGTGAAGGTAGTCCCTTAGCACATACTGCCATAGGGGAGTGAAGTGTTAGAGACTTCACTACACTAGGTCCAGCTTTTTTTTTCTGAGGTGGGGGTGGCCAGTTTTATTCCTCGCTGTCTTCTGCCGTCTTTAACTCAAAAGCAAAGTCATGGTACCCAGTTACAGCTGGGTAGACTGGAACATAACGCTGTCAGGATTCGACCCCGGAACCAAGTAACTTCGTCGCGAGAGGGCAGCGCTCTCAGCGCTTAGCCAATCGGGCGCTCAAAAGGGAAGGAAGAAACAGAAGTTTTCATAAACGCCGTTACCTTTACATTTTCTCAATTAAAAATTTAAGTTATTTTATAAAAAAATAAAACTTTGCCTCGTTTTGGCGAGGTGCATCCCGTTCAACCTAGTCGGTTATATTAGGGTGCATGTCCAAATATAAAAGATCTTTAGGCCTGATGACCGACTTTTAAGTCATCCCAGCAGTCAATGAAAAGCTGTTTTGTTTATAAATGTGTCACTGACAAAATGAAATCTTATCCGGCTCTTTGTGCCAAAGAAACTCTTCGTTACCGTTTGTATCAATTCCTTGCCATCAATGGCGACTTCTGTCTATTCTTTTAGAATACATTTCGCTCTACCACTTCACACTCCTCAATATCATTTTCCTTTACGGGGCATGGGAACCATCATTGCAGCCACTCCTCTTGCGAGAAGCCTGCACCGAGCACTGGTTCCTGTGGCAATTTGTCTTAAATGATGAGGTTGTCAGCCACATGCACAACCTCATCTTAGTCGCCTTCTACGACATGCATGTGGAAGCAGTAGTCCTATACTTTCTGTCTCTTCAGAGTCCCCTGGGAACTGCACGGGACATACTCCTCATGCTCATAGTTCAGTGGTATTCAATGGGCACCATATGCCCCCCCTCCCCAGGACGCCATGCCATATTTCTAGGGAGCCACAGTAAGATGGTAAAGTACCTTTTTTCCAGCTAACATCGACTATGAGGGGGATGGGAGGCACAAAGGTAAATGAAGCTGTGAAAGTGGGGCCATGAGGAAAAACAAAAGTTGAGAACCCTTGATTTAGTTGTACAGTGTTACTCTACGCTAGTCTGCACGGATTATCTTTTTGAGTCTGCCAAAATCGAATTTTACAGCCACCGCACCTTAACGCACTACACTCACGGCCAGCTTAGAAAAAATAATAATAAACAACACTTTTAGAGATAGCAGATGTCGCACTTTGCTGGACACAGTATGTGCTTTAGTAGAACGTACTGTCGAATTAAATAAACAATAAACAAATTTATCTAAAGTGAACTTTTTTTTAAGGGGGGGGGGGGGGGGTATTGAGTTGACCTGTCTAGTGACAATTCACTCCCGCAGAGACAGATGCCTTGACAACTGCAGCAGAGGTTCTAAAGACAGAGGTACAAGTTTCTTACTTCACAAATGCACTGTCAGTAGCTGCACCGCTGAGGAGCCACAATAACGCAGAACTGGGTGACCTAAGAGTAGTGCTCCACAAACTAGTAATAGATATAGGCATTTGTGACATCAAATATTTATCAAAGCGGAATGGGAGATAACGAAGGATAGTAATTTGGATTACCTATCCATAGAAATAAAACTAACATACAAGTATCAACTAAACAAAGAGATAGAAAAACCTACATTCCATAACAAAAAGACGACAAATATAGCTTTCAAAGGTGAACTGACTGGAATACAACTAGATACCCCCCCCCCCCCCCCCCCAAAAAGGACACTATAGATACAATTGCAATAAATCTGACACAGTTAACAATAAAAATAGTTTGCTGGTGTATATCAAACCCAAATATGCTACCACACATAAAATCACAGACAAAATTCTAGAAGAGAGAAAATATAACATTGCAACAAAAACGCAACACAATGATGGAGAAACAATTGCACATAAAAATAACAAAAAGTTAATTAAGAACAGGTAGAAGCTGAAACACTTGGTGTAAAAAATGAATATTAAAAATAAAATCAGTGTTTGCACTGACCAGTTCCTTGCAAGCTTAAATGTCGGTCTTGTACGAGGAATAATTTTGGTGGTGAATCAAGGCGATTAATCCGTTTTTGGATTCACGTAGTTTTAATTGGTTTTTTTTTTCCTCTTCTTAATGCTTATATTTGCCTGTGGACAAAGCAGATTTTGTTGCAACTCTTCATTGACTTCGATTTTTTTTTTGTTTTTTGTTGTTAAAGGAAATGAAAGGAGAGTCGACGAGCATTAGATAATCATTCGTCTCCGCCCAATCATCCTTTTGATCAACCTTGTTGCCACTGATTGCTGTCGGTGGTATCTCAGCTTGTTTTCCGCACTCACCCAAGTCTTCTGGGTGAACTGTTTTATTTTTGGTCCAAAATTCGCCACTGTTTTGCTAATCTCTTCTCCACTTGGCCGTATACTTGCGAGTTCCAGTAGTTTGTTGTAATTGCCACCATTTTCGTGCCATAGTAATAGGTTTCAGCCTAGTAATAGGTACGCTTAGGAAAACTATTAGCGCCCGCGTTATCACGCAAAATAAATAAATAAAACAAGTACACGGCAGGGTACAGCTGGCACTATCAATTTTCGACGCATTAAAATTAGTCTACGCATAAATGTGCCAGGACAAACTGTTGCCAGTAATAGGTAAAGCCAGATTTTGTTGAAAATTGTGACAAATTAGTACTAATAGACTCCATGAATCAAACTCATAATGGTATGCGCAACTGTTAGAAATAATAGGCTTTATAATTATGAAAAATGAGGTTTTGCCTCTCCTAGCTTACCTCATATTTCAAGCTGCTTGCAGGGCCATTGTTAGGGTATTTCGTGCCCCAGTCAACAGGTATTAGGCGCCCTGGGAAAAAGCTAAGTTGGGGTCCCTACTAGTTTATGTATGCGTGTATGTATATGTCACATAATTTTTGGGTCGATCTCTTGTCCTCTCCGGCCGTATTCAGTTACATTTGTTGTGCGTACGGATTACGTGAAATTTCCGTGGTCGGCATATTTCTTTCTCTGCTATCAAACAATAGTGAATGCAGTCAGCGACCCATAGCTTGACTGCTTGCATCAGGACCAGCGAACCAGAGCTGGTCAAGACCGTACTCCACCTCCACGTGGTGGTCCTGGAAACAGTCTGCAGCAGTGCAGTCTGGCTGAGCGAGTACGGATCGCAGAGAGAAGGCAAACCCGGTCCCAAAAAATGCCGTGCTGAAGTCGGATGTGTCGACCGAAAGGTGCAGATATCACAGCTACGGCGTAAACAGACACAACGCAACCACCGTCCTTTTCAGGGCGAACGAGAAAGAAGAAGAAGAAACAGATATTTGGTATTTTCAAATAAGTCGTCATGTTTGTTTGCCCGTTTGACCTTGTTAAGAGTAGGCGGACGATGCAACATTAATCGAAAATCATGTGATAAATATTCTCATAAGCCAGACCGCCTGTTTCACACGAAAAATCGCCCAGCGAATTTGTTTAATCGCTGGTAAGGCGAGTGTGACTTTCTCGTCCAGATGGTAATACGACGAACTGTGCTTACCTAGGAATGCCAGGAGATAAATTATCGACCTGCTGGCAAGCATTCGGCAGACTCAACATGACATTATCGCTTCCTGTACGACTCATTAAAAACATTTTACTTTAGATAAAAATAAGGAGTAGTACGGAAATCTCACTTCCATATTTGGAAGACATGACTTTTGCATTAACGCACAGAAATTTCCAAGTGGAAATATTTTGAATTACTCCATCAAAACACACAAAAGTCATTTGAGGTTGGCAACCTCAGCATATAGAATGATGATTTAATGAACCACTACTGCCAGGGCTGGTGACTGCTTTATTGCGAGTTTTTTTTTATAGAGAACTAAAAGCAGAGGTAGTCCCAAGTTCCATATGGAGCAGGAAGGGAATGATGAAAGAAATGATGTACATACTTGTTATATTATTAACTTTTCAACCAGTGTAGATGTAAATGTAAACATATTCACTCTAAAAGTAATTAATATTTTCAACTTTCTCAACCAATGTAAAGGTAAATATAAATCTATTCAACCTAAAATGTAATGAATGTTTTTTCCGCTCAATGGAATTAATAATTACTTCTCATCGAGGATAAAGTTCTGAGATAGATGGGATGGTGGAATGAAAAGGGGGGACATGAGTATGTGTCAGGAAAACGCAATACTCAAGAGAGTATTTGTTCTCTTCTTTTATGACACTAGTCGGTGGTACCAACTGAGGGTACTAGTGGCCTGAAGTGGACGCTAGACACAATCATTAGACGGGTCTTAAAGACGCGGGACCAGCTTAGTAGTTACTCCATGACACTTCTTGGAACGCGCTATAACTTTCAATCTTGACCAGTGACGAGTGTGAACCAGTCATTCATCTACAAAGAACCAAACATCAGCTGGAGCAGAACAGACAAACTGATTGGCAGCTGTGACGAAGCAGAATTCGACTTCTTTTCTCTGTAAATCTTTTATCTTTCACTCATTCCTTTCTTATTTTTTAGAAAGTCAACCACTTGTCTAAATCAGTAGCGGTCTTCTGTATTCTTATAAAAGAAGTACCTTACTCTTTGTTCCATCTTTTAATTTGAACTGGAAAATTTCATTCTAACTCAGCCATGAACTTCTGACAGCTGTCCTGTTTAACATGGATTTTCCCCTGGGAATAATTACAGCTCTAGCAACTGGTAGGAGTATCGTTTTTGTCATGCGACCTTTTCTCGCAAGTACCAGTGTTCGTGTGTGATGGGGATGGGACAAGGGGCAACAAAGTGAGACTCCACCCCTCCACCCCCCTCATCTCAATAGGCAGAATAAATCTTCCAAATTTAGCAGGAATAAACCCAGCAAACGTTGTAGTGAATTTGGAAGATCATTCTCGAAGGCGGCAGCCTAGCAGGGCAGGCCATACCACGAAACATCTACGAGTGGCCCTGTCAAGGCGAATACAGAAGGAATGATACTCAACTATTTCTAATGTATGAGTTCGCAGAAGTCATAAGTAATCACTAATCGTCTTCTCACATCATGGTAGAAACAAGACAAGGTTAAATTGATGATATCTCAAATTTGTTACTTTGGGATTTGTGTTACTGATCTAAAGAAAGTTTTATAGTGGTCCTTGTGATGAGCCCTGTGTCAAGACAGAGGAAGCACTCCCTGCGATCCTCTGAAACTGTAAAAAGAACTTGCCATACCGGTCCTGGAGTTCTGGGACAGAGTGAACACCCTGGCAACAAGATAACATAAATTCAGCAGCATCTAAGATGAGTAGTTTACCAATGCCAGCAAAACGACTAAAGAATAGCTATTTAGTCCATATGATGCTAATTTATGCTGATATTTCTCAGAACCATTAACAGATTAGTTAACCAAGCTTATAGTTGTAAATATTTGAAGCTGTGAGAATCTATCATCATTTTTGTAAATTTAAAAGTATGTGAGAATCTATCTTCATTTGTATAACTTTACATAACAGAGTCTGTTGTTATTTTTCTTGTAATATTTAATTGGGTTGTACAGTTTTTATTAATTAAAACCTACACGTTGGGGGCAGAGCCATAATTAAACTAACACTATTGGGTCGGGATATTTGTAATGTGGCTGGGCACCAAATCTTTTTCTCACCTTTATGTACCTTACATTGTCCTTTGTAGGATTCTGAGAAAGAATTTATCGTCTGGAAAATATCCTGTTTAGTTTCACCAGAATTCTCTTTTTAAGTAAGGTTTCTAGTGGACTAATTCCCGAGGAGAGACAGTGCATTCAACCTGCAGTCTGAAAGTGTATCCTCTAAATCTTATCTTTTATTTTTCCATCAAATCTGTCACTATCTCCTCAAAATTATACGTCACAGCAACTAAGTAGAAACATAAAAGCTGCCTAATGAACTATCACATTTTTAACTCCATAACATTACCCAGTGATGATAACTTTTCTATAGGAAATTATTCATTTTTGTACTGTTAAAACATAATTGATTATTAAATTTGTAACTTGTATAAAGACAAATCTAAAGTTGATTTAATCATTTTGAATGGACTACATCCATATGTCTCAGACAATTTCTTAAATACACTTAAACATAGCTTTAAAATAATAAGAGGAATATCGCTAACTTAGCTGGGGGGCTTGAAAGAGCTAACGAATTAAACGATAACCCCATCCTTCACAAAAGTTGACGGCAGATCCTAGAGTTAACATTTGCTCAGCTTCATACAGCATTGTTCTCGTTCTCTGAATATTTTGTGAACATTACCTTGAGGCAGAAGCATCATTATCCTTCTACCTACAACTCTGCCAAGAGTAATCTTGTGCGAAGGTAGACACCTTTGATGACCCACATTAGTTACTCTAGAGTTTTGGCAGGGGAGGCAACCCGTGACAGTATATCACGTTAAATATGTTCATAAATGTGCTAATACATATATATGCATACACATTTATTTACAATGGTGTAGAAGAGCTACAACAAATACATAATGTTTGTTTTGCCTCAGAATTATGAGGTTTTTTTCCCTTCTGTTATGGCAGCATTTAAGTTTGCTCAATATTCTCCACCTCATCCTCCTATATAAACTGTGTCGCCCAAGGCGACCGCCTTGTTTGCATAAAGATTTAACGGACGCTGGCTGCTTGAAAACAGCGCTAAAATGTATCGCCCACGAACATTTGCAAATACCATTCTTGCAAACATTAGGAATGACAGTTATGGCTAAAGCTGAAGCAATTTTAAACACAGCAACTAATTTTGCACTTTTAAGACTGCAAAACAAAAAAGTTACGATGACATGAAAAACTATGATAAATGACCTATCCATCAACTTTTCATTTAGAATAATTATGTCCGTTCTAGATTGAGACACAAGAAGACCTGAAATAATCAGCTCATGAAATTGTTCTACTACATTATGCTGATGTTTGATTCAAAGCCTACAACATAACTAATTTATACACGGTGCTTACTATCTGCATTCCCCCATTACGTGCCACAAGACCATTGGCAATCAACCATGGTGCATGAATGTTTTCAAAGAGTTTATGGCAGGGTTTCCTAGCCTGTGGTCCACGGGCCCTTCGTGGTTTTTTGACTGGATTCTTGGGGGCCCATGTATATAACCTAAAATTTAAAATGTTACACATTTTACTATGCTTTCATGTACATGCTTTCCATGAAGTGGTCCATAGCCTTCATCGAGCAATCAAAGGAGTCCATTGCCTTCATTGGGCAATCAAAGGGGTCCATAGCCCTCATCGGACAATCAAAGAGGTCCATATCCCTCATCGGGCAATCAAAGGGGTCTAAAGCCTTCATCGGGTAATCAAAGGAGTCCATAGCCTTCATCAGACAATCAAATGAGTCCATATCCTTCATTGGACCATGAAAGGAGTCCATGGCCTTCATTGGATCATCAAAGGAGTCCATGGCCTTCATCGGACAATCAAATGAGTCCATAGCCTTCATCGGACAATCAAATGAGTCCACAGCCTTCATCAGACAATCAAATGAGTCCACAGCCTTCATCGGACAATCAAATGAGTCCACAGCCTTCATCGGACAATCAAATGAGTCCATAGCCTTCATTGGACCATCAAAGGAGTCCATGGCCTACAACGGACAATCAAATGAGTCCATGGCACAAAAAATGTTAAGAAACCCTTCTTTATGGTATCAGCGGGGTGCATAGAATAGTGCATGGCATAAAAACTGTTCATAGCGGTGCACTGCATTCCAGACTACCGATAACTTACCCATAAGGACATGACCTTTCTTGTGCGGATGACAACAACGTACTTGACAGAAAAGTTTTTTTTCCCCTAATTTATCATTATCACCCTTCAGCTCCCCAAGGAGCATAGGCCTTCAACACACTTATGCCAAGCCAACCTGTCCTGTGCCATCAGATCAAGGTCTATCCATGTCTTCTTCATCCCCTTCATGTCTGTCTCCAGTACTCTTCTCCATGTGTTCTTAGATATCCCTCTATCTCTCCTATCCTGAGGATTCCACAGCAAAACTGCCTGGTAATGCTATCAACAGGTTTCCTCAATGTGTGTCATATACATACCCAGCGTCTTCTTCTCATCTACTGTTCCACTGGCACTTGTCTGGTTCTTGCCATCAGTTCCACAATAGTGATCTTATCATACGTTGACTTCAATACTTCTATTCTACGCAAGCACCCACTATTATGTGGCTTTTTGGTTGTTGTTTTTGCTGTTCTCTATGTTTCAGAGCCATACAATAGCACTGACTTGACATTTGAATTGTAGATTCTGATTTTTGTGTTGGGCTTGATTTCTTCTGAATACCATATATTTCCTAATGCAATAAAAGCTCCTCTAGCATGTTATATTCTTATTTTGATACATTCTCTGTCTCTGTCACGGAACGTCCTATTCATTCGTACATTTCGTGTCCACTCTTATGCCACACTCCTAGATGTCAGTGTTGTCGAAATTCTCCTTTCATCAAGGGCATTCCCCAAATGTAAACATCCACTTCTTTAAAGCGTGACAGCTCGTGACACGTTTATCTTTTTGACTGTGCTCAGTTACCGCTTCCTGAAGCGGGTGACAATAAAGTAAAGTGATTAACCCTGGAGTGATTGTTTAGATAAACTCAGACGTTAGTCTATGAACATTGTTATCAGCAGTTAAATTGTCTAACCCAGACATTCGTATTCCATAACTACTTCCTTTAAGATGAAAAGAAGCAAAGGACAATGTTTTCGGATTAGTATAAGATGGTCATTTAAAAGATAACTAATGTATACTTTTGCGGGCATGGCTTGCAGAAAAAATGCCACTCCCAAGTTTGTCTTCATTACAACAAGACTGAAGTATTTGAACAAGAGATATGACATCAATGTTTCCGGCTAGGGTAACAATTAGCTATACTACCATATATAATAATAATAAATTCTTTAAGCGCCAAACACGGCGCATAAGGCAGAAACCAGTGCTCTCCAGGTTGTTCGTTGTGACGCCACTCCTCTTAGCTCTTGCACATTATTTAGGCCCAACGTTCTTCCTTCTCTTATTATTGTTCTTCTGAGTGTTTCTTTTGGTCTTCCTTTTTTCCGCTTACCCTCCGGAACCCAAGTGAGCGCCTGTAGTGGTATTCTGTTGTTTTGCATTCGTAGGACATGACCGATATATGACCATCGTCTTTTCCTTATATAGTCGGAGACATATTTCTGCCTAGAGTCTTCTCTTATTTGTCGATTAGTCTTGAATTCTTTCCAACTGAAGTTCATGAGTTTTCTAAGACATTTGTTCTCGAATGTATTCAGCTTGTTCTCCAATGATTTTGTTATTTTCCAACTCTCACAGCCGTATGTTAACACTGAGATAACATTTGAATTAAACAGACGAAGCTTGGTATGTATATTCAATGATCGTAATTTCCAAATGTTAGATAATCTATTGAAGGCGCTAGCTGCCAAAGCAATTCTAGTATGGATTTCTCTTGTTGTGTCACCATCCTGAGTCATTTTACTGCCTAAATAATTGAAACTTTCAACTTTCTGTAGTTTTTCCCCGTTCAAGATTGATATCATCTTGAACGGGGAAAAACTACAGAAAGTTGAAAGGTCTCGTTAGAAAAGTTCATAGCTTTAGTTTTAGAGGCATTTATTTGGAGACCAATTTTAACCGAGAGATGACACAAATTATTTATTGCTTCTTGGGATTGTCTTGGTGTTGAACTTAAGAATGCTACATCATCTGCGAAATCCAGGTCCCCAGGAATTTTCCATTTGTCCATTTTATGCCCAATTTTTCATTGTGGGTATAGTTTCTCATAACCCAATCAATAGCTATTCCAAAAAGTAGTGGTGACATAATACAGCCTTGTTTCACCCCTGTTTCTACTGTAAACCATTCTGTATTCCCTTTATTTGTTCTAACACAACATCCTCTATGCATTGTCATATAGCGCTTTGATTATATTCACATATTTTGTTGGAAAACCATAGATTGTAAGTATCTTCCACAATGATGGGCGGTGTAGACTATCAAAGGCTTTTTGAAAATCGACGAAGGTGATAATAAGTGGCGATTGCCTTTCCACTGATTCTGCTATAATTGTTCTTAGTGTGAATATTTGATCAATACATGATCGGTTCGGCCTGAAAAAGAAGCTTGTTCTTCTCTGATCTTACAGATTCGTTAGCAAAAGCAATTTTGCGGGTCTTTCTAACATCATGCAACATAATAATTTTCCAGGTACTGATAATAGAGATATACCACGCCAGTTATTACAGTCTGATAGATCACCTTACCATATATGGTCATGTCAATAATTATAATGATGGTACGGTAAATTTACTAAAATAAGACGTACTAAACGGTGATTGGCTTTATATTAAAAAATATACTAGCCTAACCTGTGATTGGTTTCTGCAAAAATAAACTAGCGAAAGTAAAATTTCGCATATGCAACATTTTTACTATAAGTCAACATCGTTTTAAACTCGTGACTGATTTTCCTACTCTCATCAGAGATATAAGACGTCAGGAAGATTTAGCAAAAGGATTCCTTTATAGCACGTGCCAAAGTTATTAGACGTAACTTGTAAAACTAAAAGTATAAAACTTCTTGTATAATATTTAATATCACAAGTCCGAAGAAATCCTCTTCATGTATTAAAGTTAGGAGTTGTGAATTTACAATTACCATTAACTCATATGAGAAAACTGCACCTTTACGGTTGCAATGAAGTGCTATCAGTCACTCTGTACAAAACGTCTGCATCCCATTAATACTCAAGGTGTATGTTTTAACATGTACATCTTCTTTTTTTTATATGTGCCTTTTACATGTATGAAATGATAATTTCTGTAAAGTTGTGTATATTCTTAGTAGCCTCAACATGTAAAATAAATTATCACATAAAGACCCACTGCAAGAGCTGTTGACTGCTTCGTGCGGGTTTTTCTGCAAGGGACCAATAGTAGAGGAAGCCCCATACTCCATAGGGAGCAGAAAGAGGATGATATCCTAATGTATATTTCAGATGTCAACCCTCTATTTCAGATTGATGTATATATAATTATGAATCACTTGCATTCTTCTGCTCTCCGAACCCACTTTCATCTGACTCGAGGGTATGAGATTTTATACTCATGGGCATTGGGAAAATGCAGAGGAAGATGAAATGGTGGCGGAAAGTGGACGTCGCTTGATGCTTACATCAGGAGACAAAATATTTAAAGCAGATTCGACTTCATATTTATCTCTGTTCCTGGTACTAGTCGCTCTGGACACTACCTTTAAGAGACGGATCTAGAGAACACTCGAAGCGGCAACATTTGTGGAAGTTACTCGTGCAACGCAACGAATGTGCTCCCAAAAGCCATCCGACTCCTGAGAGAGAAGGGACAGTCAAGAAATAACTGCGAACCAGCATCAACTACACTAGACTACATTGAGAACCCTTCGCTGCATTCGGATAGTTAAGTTGATCTTCTAATCGACACCGATACTCGATTCCCACACATTATTCCACCAAATTTCCCCATGAAGAAAATAATAATTTTCTAAAAACTCATAACCAATTATTTAACTTCTAAAGTTACCCATTTCCAATTTTAACCTTGTTTCAATTATAATAATCGTAATAAATATCATCTGTATGTATATATATATATATATATATATATATATATATATATATATATATATATATATATATATATATATATCCTTCGTATGAGTTGATAACTCAAATTGAATTTGAAAGTGGTGGTTGTCCCCATATGACTCTCTTTTTTTTCTCAAAATATGTACAGAGCTAATATATTAATAATAGCGTGGGATTTACTCTTGACACTCAGACATCTAGACGACCCACAAATGGATGAGGTCCAGTGTGGCTTCCGAGCCAAACGAAGTACTCAAGACCTAATCTTCACACTCAGACAGCTGAGTGAAAAGGCCCTTGAGTTTAAGAGCGAGATCAATCTTTGTTTCTTAGATCTGGAAAAGGCGTTTAACAAGGTCCCCTGGAGCAAACTTTGGGACTGTTTGGCAAGGAAGAACACTCCAGCACCCCTAATTCATGCGATACAGAGCTTCTACAAGTCTTGCAGAAATTATGTGAGGGCGGCAAACCATAAGTCAGAAGAGTTCAGGACCACCACTGGTGTAAGACAAGGTGATATCCTGTCACCTTATCTTTTCATACTCCTCATGGACGATGTCATCAAGGCATGTACGGAGAGGACAAGAAAGTATTCAGTGTGGTACTGGAACATGAGACAGGTCTGTATTTCAGAGCTGGCATTTGCTGATGATATTGCCCCGATTGCTAAATCAGAGGCAAATCTTCAATCCAACCCGCTAGTCTGGAAGAAAGAGCTGGAGAAGAGAGAGATGGTCATAAGCAGCTCGAAAACAAAAACCATGGTGATATCATGAGAGGAAAAAAGGCATCAGATTAAGCTGGGAGAACAGGTCCTGGAGCAAATTAACCACTTTAAATACCTCGGAGCTGTCACAGACCGGAAGGGAGGCATCAAAGAAGAGTTGACTACCCGTAGAGCAGCAGCTGGGAGACTTTCAGGCCATAAATCGAGGATTCCTCAGCAAAAGAGAAATTAGTAAGAAGACAAAGATGGCTGTATATCGCTCCACCTATGTCCCAGACTAGACGTAAGGATGCAAGTCATGGATAACGACTACAACCCACAAAAGCCAGACCCAACCCTCTGAAATGAGGTATCTGAGGAAGGTAGTTGAAGTAACAAGAAGAGACATGGTCTGCAATCAGACGATACGGCAAGGCCTAAAGACCCAGCCCCTGCAGACCCACGTACAACAGTCCCAACTAAGAAGGTCTGGCTATTTCTGCAGAACAGGAGAAGATCGGCTACCATTATAAGCATGGAAAACTAAGAGCCAGGGATCGAGACCTCCAGACCCAGAGTCCGATGGCAGAACAACATTAGATAATCTTCGAAGGACCGAGTACTAGAATGGAACTATGCCAGGAGGAAGACAGCGGATAGTATAGTATGGCGCTCTCTTTTCCAAACCTCTACACCTCACGGTAGAAGAGGAACGACTAAGTAAGTAAGAATTACTCTTGGCTGGTGGTCAAATACTTATCTCACAGAAGTGGGTGGGGGATACAAAATTTACAACAAACTTAGTACACGCAGTTATTGTACTTGCCATCCTAGAAATCCCTGTGAGACTCTGAAATAGGATCATTATCCTCCTATTTACCTCAGTGCCAAGAATAATCTTGAGCGAAGGTTGCTACCTTTGAAATATCGGTACTCATCCTTTTACTCCACTGTCGAACCATTTGTGGACCACAACGACAGAAAAAGGAAGACAAACCATGACAGTCGTTCCAACTGTGCCTGTATTGCGGCCATGAGATGTATTATTCTACATCTTGTAGTGGTGTGTCTTCAAATGCAACATTGTTATCGTTTCTTGTATTTATTCTCATTACCTTTGTTTTCTCCCTTTGTATTTTCATTACTTTCTGTGACTACTTTATCCAGCAATTTCATTTATTTCCAATTTATTAGATATAAAAACAAAAACGAGAAATACGTTGCTCAGTAATGACTCTTTGATGAGAGGAGCACTCGAGTATGAAATAATGCCTCGCTTTGAGAAGATAGAAGAATAAACTGAGCAACAACAAAAAAAACACTCAAACTGTAGATGTTAATTACTTAGTGCGCTGCTCTTGAAGTAATGAATAAATGTTTCACTTTGACTTTCTATTTTAAAAATGAATATTCTGACCTAATCTCAGATTATTGGAAGTAACCTCTCAAATATTATTACTCTATAATAAATGTTCGCGCCGTATACTTCTAAGATTTATTATTAATGTTTATCGAGCTATTTACTGTGCTCTACGTGTATTACAAAGCGTTGACAACTACAGTATAACTTTTATTTTCAGAGTTATTTGCTTCCTAAATTATCACTACGATGAAAAACAAAAAAACACATGTAAATTAGGTGTGCCATGCACTTCTTGCGTGCATGAATTTCTCAATCAATCAATACCCTTTAGCTCCCCAAGGAGCATAGGCCTTCAACAAACACATGCCAAGTCTTCCTGTCCTGTGCCATCCGCTCAAGTTCTTTCCATGTTTTCCTCATCATTTTCATCTCTGTATCCAGCTCTCTTCTCCATGTGTTTTTTGGTCTACCTCTGCCTCTCTTTCCCTGTGGATTCCAGAACATCTTTTTGGTTGTTGTTTTTGTTGTTCTCCATATTGTTTCTCAAAGCCTGGTGTAATGGTTCATGAAGCCAAAAGGTGAAGACCACGTTCTTAGATATCTCTTGCGTTACAACCACATAAGATTAACAGCATAAAAACCCCCGCCTCCAACCATAAGGTAAATCACATGGACGCATCTCTTGAGAATGAGTCAGTCTGAGGTCAAAGGTCACGGCAAACTTAATTTCATATTTTTTTGTCCTGCCATTACAAACAAGCTTTAATGTACAATATATCATCATCATCATCGTCATCATCATCTTCATCATCATCATCATCGTCATCATCATCTTCATCATCGTCATCATCATCATCATCGTCATCATCGTCATCATCATCATCGTCGTCATCATCGTCGTCATCATCGTCGTCATCATCATCGTCGTCATCATCTTTGTCACGAGAGGGTAGATGTTTATTGAAATTATAAGATATCCTGGACACAAAGTTGTATCAGGTGATACCAGGATAGTGCCAGATAAGAGTCTGGTCTTATAAGTAATACCCCCTTCTCTGAAAAGAGTAAGGGTGTAGAGATATCAAAGGTAGGATCAAGCTGTATAAGTTCCTAGAGAAGATGGTAATATTTTACTCTAGGTTCCTACTTGCCCCTCTCCAGATCCTCCTCTGTTAATTTTATTATTATTATTATTATTATTAACTCTGCTAGGGGTATTAACTAATCTATCTACCAACAAGAACTGTAACTTAACTTAAAGAATTTAAGTAAGTCTGCTGGTAAATATTTACAATTTATTTTTACAGATTTTCTTTTCTGTTTGAATTTTTCCAAGAAAATCATATTTTAAATATATCATTTAAATAAATAAAACATTTGAAAATAGTTCTCAATTTGCAAAAAGTCACTCAAGTTGTAGCAAGTCCTTCGCTCTTGGTTGAACTAGCTGTTTGTAGAATATCTATATCTTTATAACACTGTTATTTCACTGTCATTTGATTTAGGCTATCACTGACTATACCTATGCCCACCAAAAGTCATCATAAAGTGTGTCTTTATTAGAATCTTGATTTTACTATAGTGGTGTCATCAGGATATTTTGAACAGTAGCCTTGTTTGGCCACTTATCTTGGTGAATTGAAGTCTGTCACACTCCTGATATGGAAGGAAAAGTCACATGAAGTTCCTCCAGGCAGTGGATACTGGGTAACTGGCCCTATAGACAACAAGGGCGCTCGCACCACAAGATCCAATAGTAGTGGCTGACTCTTTAAAGTGTGTGTGGTTGACAGAATATAACCTGACACATATTGGATTAACCACTACATTCTCAATCACTATCCCTTTATTATAGATGTAGGGGATGTGAGACAATTTTCAGACAAGGTGCTAGCAGACGCACAGGGCACAATAGCAGTAACAACCAAATCCAGTTCACTGTGAATACAATTTTCCTCTAAATCCTTAGTTAGAGCCATTTGTCCATGATCCGCCTCCATACAATGATTAGGTCTTGTATAAAATACTAAGTAATAGCTTAAACAATACAGTAATACAATTCCTTTCATCCGTTCCTTTGTTCCTGGTGTGTCCCCCATTCCATCAAGAAATAATTCTTTAAATGCTTTTCTAAAACCATGGACACCCTTTCTGCTTCCATTCGTAATTTATTTAAATATACACAGGCTGGCAAGGCCTCCAGAAATTACACAATGGTTTAAAACACTTCTATACACTTCCTAACGCACAAGTGAATTAATTAACTAGAATTAACTACAGCTCTCGCTGTATTTGAAATTTTAGTATGGCCTATTTCCATTTAGGGCACGTCCTATATATAGGCAAAGGCCGGACGACAGAGAGGGTTTTTCTGAAAATGTGTGCTTTGTGTTCCGAAATACAGGCACACATTGGTCCAGCTGTACAAATCTGAAAATTAGTAATCGACATATCCTCCTTATTCCTGGACCGATTTCCTTCATCTTAGGCTTAAATTACACACTGAATTACTCTTTATCTATCTAGATAATAGTCTTTTACTATCATACTACTGTCTGTTCCTAGGCGTAGCCTAAACAACAAAATTTTTGACTTGCCTTATGTCTCGATGCAGTCCATTCGAGATTTCTTCCTTCCCACGTTACTTCCCGTGGAAATCTTTGCACACACTATCAGATGAACATTCCTATTATAGAATTCTTGATCTCTGCCATGCTGTACTTCGCTCCTAAGTCTGTAGCTTACCTCCAATTGAACCAAGGTTACACAGATCTAAGCTCGCCATTGTTAAGCAGAACGTTTGTAAACAACCAAATAAGGACGGCGTTTCATTGGTTCTGCTATCCTATAGTATTTATAAAGTATGCCGTGCAGTTTGGGTAAAGAACGACTTGTTGTGAATCCGACTTCATGACAATCATCATCGGCATCATCATCTTCGTCATCATCATCGTCATCATCGTCGTCATCATCATCGTCATCATCGACATCATCGTCGTCGTCACCATTTTCATTTGCGCTCCTTGCGGAACATGGCGCCACCTCTGCAGCTGGTCCCCTTGCAGGAATCCTGCATCAAGCAGTCACATGCTCTTGCTGCGGGGGGGGGGGGGGGAGTTTCTGTGGCAATGTATTTTTTTTACATTATGCGCTTGCCAGCCCAATGTACAACGTTATTTTAGTCGCCTTGTACGACATGCCTTAGGGTGCAGTAATCCTATTCTTTCTTTGCCTCTTCCGTGACCTTTGGGAATGACAAAGGTCAACATTGACCGTTATATAAAATGTTAGAAATTGTGCGGTAATCAAGGAAGAAGGGCTGTTTTAGAAAAACTGCGTTCACACATTTGTAAACATTCCAGTACAAAAAACCGGGAGCCATTTTCTGCTTTCATGGTGGAACTTTGGTCCACATTCATGCAAAAACTTCATCCCCTGAGACAGCTCACAGTTTTTTTTTTCTCCTTAAACAGTTTTACTGCCGGTCGATGCAGTAATATTATTATTGTTATTATTATTATTTTTGAAACTTATTTCTTTTACTGTTGCTCTTGCTGCTGTTACTGCTGCGGCTGATATAACTACTGCTATTACTACTGCAGGTACTGCTTCTACTATTACTACTGCTGTTGCTGCTGCTACTACTGCTGCTACAACTCATACTCATGGTTCTGCTTCTACTACTGCTGCTGCTGAGATTACTTCTGCAATTACTGCTGCTGCTACTGCTGTTACTACTGCTGCTACTATTGCTACTGCTACTACTGTTGTTACTGCTGCTGCTTTTACCATTTATACTGCGACTACTGCTGTTATTGCCACAGCTTTTACTATTGTTACTGTTACTACTGCTGTTACTGCTACAGCTTTTACTATTGTTACTGCTACTACTGCTGTTACTGCTACTGCTTTTACTATTGTTACTGCTGTTACTGCTACTGCTTTTACTATTGTTACTGCTACTACTGCTGTTACTGCTGCTGCTTTTACTATTGTTACTGCTCCTACTGCTGTTACTACTGCTGCTTTTACCATTTCTACTGCAACTACTGCTGTTACTGCTACTGCTTTTACTATTGTTACTGCTACTACTGCTGTTACTGCTGCAGCTACTTTTACCATTTCTACTGCTACTACTGCTACTGCTTTTACTGTTGTTACTGCTACTGCTTTTACTATTGTTACTGCTACTACTGCTGTTACTACTGTTGCTTACATTGTTACTACTACTACTGTTGTTACTGCTACGACTTTTACTATTGTTGCTGCTACCATTGCTGTTACTGCTGCTATTGCTACTACTGCTGTTACTGCTACTACTTTTACTATTGTTACTGCTGTTACTGCTACTACTTTTGCTATTGTTACTGCTACTACTACTGTTACTGCTACTGATTTTACTATTGTTACTGCTACTACTGCTGCTACTGTTACTACTACTCTTATGCCTGCTACTATTACTCCTACTGCTACTACTTCTTCTACTGTTGCTGCTATTACTATATAATTCGTGGACTAGCCAGGTTCAAAGAAGCGCGTGACGCTCACGCGCTTCAAACTGCCTCAACAACTGCAGCAATGAAAATGCGTTTCTTGTCCACCTTAGATGCACTACAAGCATTGGAAGTTACAGGCTGTTTTGCAGACATGACTGATGGAAAACAACGGAAACAGTTGCGAGAGAACAATAGTGTACGCACACGTGACCTAGACAGAGCTTGGACTAAAAGAGAATTAAACTTTATATTCTGAGAAGAGAGTCTCGATTGGTTGTGAGCGACTAACCGCGTACGGTTGAAGCGTTGAAGCGCTCTGATTGGCTGAATGAATGTTAATGGTGATAGCCGCTGTCGTGAATGTCTGGTTGTTCTGACATGTGAATATATTCATTGATTATTTACATTTTAAAATGTTCAAGTAAAAATGTAATACGAATTTGCAAGAGCGTTAAAACGAAACAGCGCCAGGCGGGTTATGCCTGTACTACCATCACTGCCGCCGCTACAACTGCTACTACTTAACAGCATATAAATTATTATCAGGCATAGTATAAGACGATACTGACCACCAGTGAACAAACATCAAGCACTATCTGAAAATCAACATCAGCACCGCACAAAAATCCCTTCCCCATGTACTGTATCTAACCACCCGTGTTACCGGGACCCGAAAGGGGAGCAAAGTATAGTAAGATTTAACCTACCGCGCACGTCGTCAATAGCGACTATGGAGGTTCTGGCATGAGGTAGGCTAACCCGTCCTATAGACATTTTAAGCCACACAAAAAAAGTCAAACATATGGAGAAGAGAGACAGACATGAGATAGATGAAGACAACATCGTAAGACATTGAGCTGATAGCATGAGACTTGAAGGCTTAGCATAAGTTTGTTGAAGGATTATGCTCCTTGATGAGCTGAAATGCGCTGAGGGCGATGTATCTAAAGGACAGTCATCTGTGGTTGAATAGAACGTGCCTCAAGGAAATGAGGTAAATAGTACTTGTTAATCATAAATTAAAAACAGACTCCTTTTAAAATTTTCCACGGGTATTAGCTATATCGAACAACGTTCACGCAACAAGTTAAAACCATAATGTACAGTAAACATGTTTCTTTCATGTTCCAGTAATGTCACATAGAAATGTGGTTTGGATCTGGAAGAGTGAGAGCGTCCTATGAGTAAAGATAAGTCCTAGTTTCCCCAACATGTAGAGATATATTGTATTAGTATTATATAATACTTTGAATTATGCCAGTCCACTTATCTTGAAAGAGTCGGTCATCTGACTTCTAATTTGGTCTGGATCAGAAAGAATGAGTGTGTCCAACGAATAACAATCAGTCCTAGTTTCCCCAACATGCTGAGATATATTGTTTTAGTGTTATATAGCTCTTTAATACCATGAATTATTCCAGTCCACTTATCTTGACAGAATCAGTCATCTGACTTCTAATTTGGTAGGGAGAGCATCGCTGAACAGTGCGCGGTAGTGTCTTGCTTATCCAAAAATTAACATTAACGCCAACGTATTTCACAATTTTAGTAGACCGAAGGCAATATGGTTGCGAGCAGTTACAAATTTAGAAAAAAAAACCAAACAAACTAAGGATCAACGAGATTAATTTCATAAAAGTATCAAATTTGTTAACATGTTCTGTCATTTAATATGTGAAATTATCAGATACACTGCAAATGTCAACCAGCTGTCGATATATACAATTTTCATCGTGAAACCTGTTGAGGCTTCACGATGGGCCTCAAAGAAAGATCACGACTATTGCATCCTCAGGCATCTCGTACACGGCGACTAATATGAGCTGACAAGCTCATCATGTAAATCAAATTGCCACAGGAACCACTGCTGCAAGATCATGCCCCTGCTTAGTGCAGGCTTCCTGGGAGGGGACCAGCTACAGTGATGGCTTCATGCCTCGTTGGGAACGCCAATGAAAATGATGACAAGTATGATATATCACGTTTCTCCCACTGCGCGGTTCTGTGTTAGAGGAACCACGAATAATCGGCCCACATGGTACATATCAATCACACGGTAACACCTAGCTGAAAACATGACACCATTTTTCAGCCAGCTGTTTGTAAAAGTTGCCCGCATCTGTTAGATAAACTAACAATAGAAACTCACAAGAGAAAAACAAAAAACAAAAAACAAACAAACAAACGCTAGAGACAGCTTTATTATTCTATCATAAACGACCTTTTCAAACTGATCCTATAGTAACCTAATCGATACAATCTTGCTGCTGGAGTTGTCTAAACTCATTCGTTTCTTTCCTTTATTTCCACGACTGTCCGTCACAATTTGTATGAGGAAATTGAGGAGGACTGCAGTAAGACGGTGACAAGATGACTACAGTAAGGTGACTGCAGTAAGACAGTGTTAAGATGAACGCAGTAAGGCGGTGGTATGGTGACTGCAGTAAGATGGTGGTAAGATGACTGCAGTAAGATGACTGCATTAAGACAGCGGAAAGATGCCTGCAGTAAGACGGTGGTAAGATGACTGCAGTAAGACGGTGGTAAGATGACTGCAGTAAGACGGTGGAAAGGTGACTGCAGTAAGACGGTGGTAAGATGACTGCAGTAAGACGGTAGAAAGAACATCACCCAGTCTATGACAGTTAAAAACAGAGTGGTTGATAAGGGGCATCCCTGCCGCACTTCTGTTTTCCCCTCAAATGTTAGGTTGCTCTGCCCAACACTGCATATCAAATTAGCATTCAAACTTTTAATGGTGGAGACCATGTACTTAGGTATTCCATAAGCCCTCAGTATTTTCAATAGGGTGTCCTACGAACAAAAACAGAAAGGAAAGAATGTGAGAACTAAGTAAGAAACAAAAAATTTTAATAAATATAAATAAAATCGAGTTTTTGTTACTTACTGTTTTTGTTCGTCTGTCCCTGAGGAAGGCCTTGTGGCCGCAACGTGGGTTCTTTCTAGTCTTTTGTACTAATAAGACGTATTACAATTTTTCCCTTCCTTTTCACAATTTTTACTGTATTGCATAATATGCATAATCATTTAAATAGAAACTAACGTAAAACGAGATGTGGTTGTTAAATCGTACTGCCAAGTTTGCAGATCAACCATCTAATCAAAACACCTGAACCTGGCCAAAGGGTTGACCGACCACAACCAAGCGCGTCCACAGGTTGTGGATCTTGGAACGACTTCCAGATATGTTGTGGCAGCTGCGAACTAAGCCAGATTATTACTGGACGAACAAGAAGCCGCGGACCAAATGGTGATGGTTTCCCAGAATGACGGGGAGGGTTAACATGTGGTACTGATTTTAGCTCTGCATAGTTGGAGAGCCCCCTTGGATGGCGGGGAATGCACAGTATGCCACACGCTTCTTATTCCTAGCTTGGGACCAGATGTGACGATCCTTTAAATGCAAGCTAAGCTGGAGAAACTGGAGCTCACGACTTCAACTCAGAACGTTTCCGAATAGCAGAAAAGCCACAGGTAAAGCCTAGATCTACGGTGTAGATAATACCAAGGACTCTTCAACTTGGTATTCGCTGCAAAACAGCGAGAAGCTCATCAACCCAAGTTAAACAACAACAACAATACCCCCCACTGAAATTCCCCCTATGTCCTATGACGGGTGCATCAAGCGAGTAAGGGCCCCTGTAAGCTCTAGTTACGGGGAAGGTAAACCTCGGTAAGCAGGGACCGAAGACGCAGCAAAAGTGATGAATGCAGTCAGCGACCCATAGCTTAACTGCTTGCGTCAGGGTCAGCGAACCAGAACTGACCAAGACCCTACTCCACCTCCAAGTGGTGGTCCTGGGAACCGGCTGCATCACTGGAGTCTGGCTGAGAAAGTAGGGATCGAAGAGGGAAGGCAAACCCGGTTCTTAAAAAATGCCGTGCTGAAGTCGGATGTGTCGGCCGAAAGGTGCAAGTATCGGAGCTTCGCTGTAAACCGACACAACGCAACCAACTTCCTTTTCAGGACGAACGAAGAAGAAGAAATCAACCTGCTGCCTTGCAGCTACCACCGGGAGATATAAAGGCTATGGCAGGAAACCCAGAACAACAAACACAACCCAGCCTGTCGAAGACGGAGTGTGTCAGCTACGGCGCAGATACCGGGAACAATTAGCGCGCACACGTATTTGCGGTATGGAGTCATGCGACAATCTCGACTTTCGTCATGGCGTCGCTCCTATCAGCTACAACCGGGAAGGAGCGTATTCTTGAATATGTTAAAGACCGATGCTCCTTAGGAAGCCGCATAGTAATGACGGCGATGATGAGCAGCTTAGACACACTTCATGAACAAACCTAATAAACACAAGCTGATAAATTGTGCCTTAGGCCGCTTACTCACGAGCGTTTCTTGACGCGCGTTTCTCTCGCGTGACGAATGAAAGAGTACGGATTTACAGACAGTCTCGCTCGGCTGAGCAGCCTGTAAATCCCTTACTCCTTCATTCATCACGCATGAGAAACGCGCGTCAAGAAACGCTCGTGTGTAAGCGGCCTTACTCCCTCACAGAAGCATCATAGGTTCAACACCGATTGACTGAAACGTCTGTAACATCCAAGCAGCAACCGTCAATCGGTAAGACATTTACAACAGTTCATACAAAACCTGCATCCGATTGGCAGAGTGGTTAGGGTGCTGGCGTCTCGCGGCAACGTTACCGGGTTCAAAACCTGGTGCCGTACCTGACTTGAATCACGAGTTAGATAAGACAGAGGCAGTGAGGAAGTGAACTCAAAAGCATAGTCAAGGTACCCATGTACAGCTGGGTAGACTGGAGCGTGACGCACCCATGCTTCGAATCCGGCACCCTTTGCCGCCAGAAGCCAGCGCTTAAACTGTGCCCGTGTCAGTTATCTGGCCAGTAGTTATCTTGGTTGGTTCTATTACAAAAATAATTTAATCTTTTTGTTTGTGTTTTTTCTTGTTTGATAATATGTCATTCAAGTGGCTACAGGCCTTCCGCCTGTGATGGAGATTCTTGATTCTTACCAAATTTTCTTCCCAGGTTCGTTCTTACCCTTTTCAGATGTTGTTCTATTAGTGTGCCAAAACAATCATATAAGCCTAGTGGTTTTTTCATTTCAATCATCTAGTTGTAACATTTCAAACAGCAATGCAGAAAATTCAACTAGAAGTTTATTGAAAGTCATTCGACAAGCACTGGTATTTACACAATGACATGATCGTTACTTACGCTTAATTAAATCTAGTGCCCCTAGATCTATAGAGAGTTACGCCAACTATGTCAGAATCGAAAACGAGGCTGAACGACGTAGACGCCATTTTCGGCTGGACAATACCAGGGTTAGTTGCGAGAGTAAGCATCGAGTAAGATGCCTAATTGATCAGCTTTTGGCTGTAGGAATAGCTCTAGCAGAGGATACAGATTGTTCTCGTTTCCAGCAGACAAGAAACTTAGATCGATCTGGGAATGCAAAGTGAGTAGAAAACATTGGAAAGCTTCTATTAATGCAAGGCTGTGTGAACAACACTTTGAGTCGACTGATTTTGAATTGAAGCAACTGGATGGGAAGAAGAAAGTTAGATGGGATGCAGTACCTACCAAATTTTTACACCATGCACCTGGTCAGCACAGAAAATCACCTAAGATAAGGGATGCTGTTGTAGGACACACTGCAGCGCTAGGCCTAAACCATGATCACACTTACAACAAGAAGAAAAATTCAGTAACTGATAGTTCCATTGAAGACAATGTAGGAACAGATAGTGTGAGTGACAACTACACGGACTCTTCAGCATCAGAAAATAGCATGCAAACAGAAGTCATTACAGATAACTGTGCCGGCTGTGTTGCTAAGGAAACATTGATTAAGACACTTCGAAAAAAAATCAGTAAACTTGTAGCAAGTTTAGCTACAGAGAAGAGGCAGAACAATAGAATGAAGAAAAAATTGTCATGCCAGACAGATAAAATATTAAACATGCTATCTGAGAATCAGATCCGGGTTCTTAATTGAAGGTCTTCAAGAGGAGTAAAATGGGGCAGTAAGACTGAAAGAAAGCATTGCAAATTCGATTTGCTTGTGGAGCAACAGGCTATAATATGTTATTGAAACAGCATTACCCACTGCCTGCTATACGTACACTTCAGCGCCGAATACAGCACATTCATATTTCTGGGGGAATACTCAATGAGATGTTTGATTACATGAAATTAAAGGTTGTAAACATGTTAGGAGTAGAACAGCTGTGCTGCTTGACATTAGATGAAATGTCAATTAAATCTGCTATTGAATATGATGCAAAAATATGAGAAATTCTTGGTCATGTCACTGTACCTGAACATAAGGGCATTGCGACAAATGTACTACTATTCATGCTAAGTGGACTATCCAGGAGATGGAAGCAAATTGTTGCTTATTTTTACTCAGGAAGGTCAACTAAAGGCCACGTTTACAAACCCATTATTCTGGAAATAATACATAAAGCTGCTGCAATTGGTCTGCATGTGGTAACTGTCACAAGTGACATGGGAAGTGCAAACAGAGCAATGTGGGCCAGCTTTGGTGTTTGTGCTTCCAGAAACAAAATTGTGAAAATTGCACATCCAGAGCAACCAAACAAGTGGCTATATTTCCTAGCTGACACACCTCATTTGATCAAAAATGTTAATTCTGCATTTATCTCTGGCCATGATTTCAGATTATCTGAGGAGATGTGTGTATTGTTAAATGTGCCTTCTAACATTGCAAATATTCTGCCCGTTAGGGAACTGGCTGACTTACAAAGGAACAGCACCCTGAAACTAGCTCCACATCTTACTGATGACATACTCTGCCCTGGACATTTTGATAATATGAAGGTGTCACAGGCACTTCACTTTTTCAGTATATCTGTCAGTGCAGGGATCCACTACATGGTAGAACAGGAGGGCAGACCTGTGAATAATCTGACAACTGCTCGGTTCATTGAGGTGATATCTAAATGGTTTGATTTAATGTCAAGTCGCAGTCGTGTCATGGCTCTAACTAAGCAGCTTCCAGATAGGTATGCAAATGCTGTTGAAATGTTACGACTTGTGATTCGAATGTTTACAACGCTTTCAGTTGGACAGCAGGGAGCATGGAAACCATTTCAGACAGGCATCCTTTTGTCCACCACATCTGTGCTTGATCTTGCAGAGGACATGTTGAGTGGAAATTTCAGTTTCTTGCTGACATCACGTGTGAGTCAAGATTGCCTGGTGAATTTTTTCAGCTCCATGAGATTAAATAATGCAGTGCCAACACCTCTTGAATTCAAACATAGATTGAGAACTATCTGCTTGTCACAATTCCTCATGACTACACGTGGAAGTAGTTACGACGAAAATGATAATGACTTTTTGCTTGATTGTACTGATATGAATACAACAACATTTGTCAGACATAGAAATAGAAATAGAAAGCACAGCTGAGGTCCATGTAATTCATTATTTAAATGACTACTGTGTGAACAGTGTATTAAAGCAACATACTGCCTGTCATATCTGCATTGCAGCTGTCACTACCCCTCAGTGTGCAACAATTACTGACATTGCACGACTAACAGAACATAAAGAGTACATTCCAGGCTCACTTGTTTATGCAAGTGACACAGTAGTAAATCTGATGTTAAGAACTGAACAACTGATCCGTCAGCATGAGCATAGATTTGCAACCATGAAAAACATTGCAACTTTACTTTTGGATATAGCATTACAGGAAACAGCTGAATGCACACTGAGCAACTGCCATGATATTAAACAAAAGCTATTAGCAAAGTATATAAGTGTCAGAATTCACATTTACTGCAGAAATAAAAACAATGGTCTTAAACAGCATGCTCGAGCATCAATGAGCAGTAAAAGCCATTGCAGGAAATCTCTGGTCCAAAATATGTAATTAGATTTTGTTAAAACTATCTGTACATAGTCGCATTTTTAATGAAAACATAAACTGGAATGATCATCTGGATCTAACTGTCAGTGTCTACAACAGTCATTCACCAGTTTCCACATTTTAAACAAGGTAAATAGTTAAATTCGAAGGGAGTATGTTTTGCTAAGTGTTGCAACTCTAACGGAATATTTGTTGCTAAATAGTGGAATTCTAACGGAATATAAAATTCAACGGAGTATGTGTTAAAAATCCACGCTACTTATTCTTTTCAATAAACCGGTAAGTAAACTAGTTTTCTTATTTTTGTTTTGTTAGTTGAAATACAAATAATAGTACAAATATGTGCTACTGTATTTGCATCTAATTTTATTTCAAATTATTAGCTAACCTAAACGAAAATGCAAATTGGGCTATAAACTGCCTAGCAAAGATTTCTATCTATCTAATCTGTCTTTCCCGCACATATCTCCTTTTTATACAGCTTCTTCTTCTTTCCCGCCATTTATTCACACGTATCCTCTTTTTCCACACATTACATTTTATCTACATTTGCACACGTTTCGCTGTTTTTAGATTTTTTTCACACGCCTCTCTTTTCCAACTAAACAATGGAAAAAACCCAAGAGTCACAACATTCACTTTACACTTCCCACGCATAACACCCATTCATTATTATTTTCTGAGACTGCTCTACAATGCCTCTCACAGCCGTGACTGCTAACTGAACCTAAAATTATACTGCGTTTTGTGCAAAAACGCCGTATCTGCTTTTAATGTCTGTCATTCTTATATGTAGCATTATAGCACGTATAAATGCTAGTGTAGGCCAGCCGGTCACAAAACCACTCTACCAGTAGGACGCTCGTATTGCACATATTTTACTGTTTCAAGATTATTACCTATGTCTTCGTCATTGTTCGTTCTTCCCCCATCTCATAAAGCTGGACCTAGTGTAGTGAATTATCTTACGCTTCACTCGCCTACGGCAGTATCTGATATGGAACTACCATACAACACATAGTCAACATCCAATGCTGCGACAAAGATTCACAAAACTGATGGCAGCATACTACGGAAAAGTAAAAGGGGCAGCCAATGAAAAAAGGAAGAACGTACAAGAGACATAACAAAACCAAAAAAAATATGTACCCATCAGCGGAGTCGACCAATGCAATGTTTAATTTGTGTATGTGTGTGCGTGTTCGTGTGGTAACGGTAGCTGCTCCTCCTATGTATATGCGTATCTGTATGCATGTATTTATAGAATGTGTGTGTCTGTATACATGTGTATATCGCGTAAACAGAGAACTGCTTATATATATATATATATATATATATATATATATATATATATATATATATATATATATATATATATATATATATATATATATACACACACACAGTCATGCGCAGCTTAACGTCCACGTCTTCTGTGAAATAGGACGTTATGCGATTTGGACGTTGTGCGAACACCATACTTTATACTTAGCAAAGTTATATGGGATACTGTAGTGTACCTGTATTGACTAAATAGCCAAGATACTGAACACATACGGTAGTGTATTTTCGAAAGTTCACATTAAAATAACGATAGTAAGTACAGAACAGTACATACATTGGCCAGTAACATAGGCGTTTATTATGACTATCAAGACATATGTACTGTATTATAGGTTATATATGTACTGTACCATTATACGCCTGGCATCACAATCGCTTTGTACTGTATACAAGAGACATGAGATACACGTGTTGCGTGCGGGAAGCTGTTGCTTTCGCTACGTCCGGTTACGTCCGCTTCGTCCTGTTCTCCTATCGGGATTTCTGAACTCTATTATAACCTTATGGGACCACGGACGTATATGCGGTCGGACGTTGTCCGAACGGACGTTATGCGGCGCATGACTGTATATATACATAGGAGGGGCAGCTACCGTTAATACACACACATGCATACACAAACACGCACGCACACGCACATTACAAACTGCACTGGTTCGCTACGCTGGGTATATATTTTTGTTTGATGTCTCTTGCTGCGTGCTTCCATTTTTTTGTCTTTTTAAGACGTAGCACCTGTTTTTGTTCACATAACCGTAGGTATAAAACAGACGGATCAGTGACAATAGTTGCAAGTATATATTTTACAAAAATAATCTATATATACATATATATACACGCACACACACACACACACACACATATATATATATATATATATATATATATATATATATATATATATATATATATATATATATATATATATATATATTTATTTATTTATTTATTTATTTATAACAGGAGTGATCTGTATACATTGAAGCTTAGGAACTCACAGGAAATCTATTTCACAGCAGCCAAGGGGCCTTTACAAAAAACTTCAGTGCTGATGCAGAAGCAATGAAAAAGTGTTTCTCACATGTTCCTTATCAGCCATGACTGCCATAAGGAACCATAAAAATAGCCAACCAGACAGTCTGTGGACAGCATTAATAGAAACCAGCTATAAACTCACAGTAAAATTAAAATCGATCAATACTCGCTACAAGATACATTGGCTTGAAAGGTCAGAGAGACTAGCAAAGCGAGATAGACAAAAAAACTGAGGTCTGAACGGCATGTGAAAATATTTTAAAAGTCATTAAAATTAGTTTCAAAGAAAAGTGGCAAAGATACCATTGTTAAGTCAGATAAAGCAGAAGCTTATTAGTCCTTACCAACAAAAGAATAGGTGATAATTTGTTCAATAGAAAACCAGTCAATGCAGACATAATTATCATGTATTCAAAAAATTTTTAAAAATTGATCAATCAGACATGTGCTTTTGTGAAAGACAAACACAAAGATGCGCTCTAAGAAGACCAGATCTAAGGCAGAAGCAAATTGACATCACAGACTTCACTAATTCCCTTGATTGTGAAACTGAGATAGCGAAGAGAAAGACTGTCACAGACTGCCATTATTATGACAGAGATAGATATAGCTATAGACGAACGAGCAATGACGAAAACATAGGTAATAATCTTGAAACAGTAAAATGTGTGCAATACGAGCGTCCTACTGGTAGAGTGGTTTAAGAGCTGGCTTCTGGCGGCAAGGGTGACCTTGACTATGCTCTTGAGTTAGGGAAGGCAAAAACAGCGAGGAAGCGAATTGGTCAACCCGCCTCATTAAAAAAAAAACAACTGGACCTAGTATATTGAAGTCTCTCAGACTTTACTCCCAACAAAAATGTCTGTTATCGAACTACCTTTAACTTTTAATATGAGATGATGTGAACTTTAGAAATAGTGCCCAAATCTGGTTATTTTATGGGGGGGGGGGGGGGGGGGGGGGGGGGGGGGCAGGGGGGAGAGGATAGAGTTTTGAAGGAAAGACGCGTGTCTTCAAAATATATGAGAACTTTAAAAAAAAAAAACTAGGGACAATAGATTGGACGTGTATCTGATCACCGGGTATGTTGTGGCCTCCTTGAAGTCCTGATTAAATATGTGACAATTCTCTGTGGGGCATCATAAAGGAGAAAATTTCTCAACTCCCGCCTGGCAACAGCTGAAGACGTAAAAAAACAGCTCTCGGGTACTGTTTTTACGACTTCCGACAGTCAGCATGGAAGACGATATCCAGAAGATCATGGGGGAAAAATACAAATGTGTGCGGTGAATGGAGGTGATCATACATGTGACTTCTAACTAGCATGCAGCGGTACTTTGACTTCTAGCTAGCATGCAGCGGTACTTTGACTTCTAACTAGCATGCAGTGGTACTCTGACTTCTAACTAAGCATGAAGTGGTACTTTGACTTCTAACTAGCATGCAGCGGTACTTTGACTTTTAACTAGATGCAGTGGTACTTTGACTTCAAACTAGCATGCAACGGTACTTTGACTTCTAAGTAGCATACAACGGTACTTTGACTTCTAACTAGCATGCAGTTGTACTCTGACTTCTTGTGACAAAACGTTTGTACTTGTACTTTTGTGCCCCTCTCTCACTCCGTCATCCGCTTTTTATTTGGCTTATTTTATGCACCTTCGTTCACATTTTTTGCTCTGAAGCCGATCCCAGACTTGTTTCTTTAGATGGAAATTTAAAATGTATTATTTTAAAACACGTGGGGGGTAATATGATTAAACACGCCGACGCACATAGTCTAAAGAGACTTCGATTGGCTTAATTTGAGAGCCAGAATAGACTTTAACTATCATTGGAAGTTAGTCTAAAAGTACAATCTGGGATTTGAACTGAGAAATGGAAATATAATCTAGCGACATCGGAGTCACAGATCAGACTGCATACCCACGTCAAGCTAGCAATTAACCAGAGCCAGCGAGAAGAAAAGGACACAGGATTCCAAAATTATAAGCGACAGATCGAAGTATTTGGGCAACTTTCAAACATAAAAGTAAACCCGTATTTATAAATACGAAGACTGGAAACTTAAAGGACTAAGATCGTAGTATTTGGGCAACTTTGACACTTAAAAAAGTAAACCCGGATTTTTAAATACAAAGACCGGAGTTCTAAGGCATCAGATCACCCGTCATAAGACGAATATTAAATTTCCAGACCAAGTGATTCGAGAGCATCTAACCTAAGTTGCTAGTGCCCACTCTAAACTGTGCCAGGAGATTGTGTTCCCAAAAGTTACTTTGGGGTAAGTGTAAACATTGATTTTATAAATGTGAATTTTACACGTTTTCCTTTCTAAGTGGTTATATATATGAGACTGGCAACTTCAACATATGAAAATAGTATATTCATAAACCACTACAACAAGCCCTGGTGTTTGTTTTATGCTAATTCGCGCAGAAACGCGAAAGCAGCAGCAACCCCAGACTCCGACTGAAGCAGTGATGAGTGATGATTACATCACATGTGCCTCAAGTGTATCATATAATTTTGTGAGATATATGTACCTTGTTAATTGTAATTCATGCAAATCAAATGCTTTCGCGCTGTCCAAGCACATTGTCGTGCGTTTTATATAGGTTTTATTTTATGGTCCCAATCGAGCAGGGGTGAGGTAGTGGAAGCAATGTGAGAGAAAGGTGTGAGAAATAGACCTGTTTACGAGGAATACAGAGAGTAAGAAAAATACTGTCTTGGGTTGAGTAATTGCTCAACTCATCTATATAGTAGGACCCGCTTAACTAGAGCAGTATTATTTCACTAGATACTGATTCTAATACACTATCCTCTCGTACGTACACACAAACAATTTGTGACATCAATACGTAGAAACGAACAGGTAACTATGGGCACATATAACATATCAGGGAAAGGTTTTAACCACAAACTAAATAGATTTAAGGATATATAGTAGGTTTATTATATATTTAGAAGTAAAAAATAAGTTACAACAGTGAATGCATCATTATCATGTCATCAGTTGAAATTATGGTTACATAAAGGGAAAATAAATAAACAAGATATATTCTCATAGACCTGGAAAAACTAGGAAAACATGATCCCACCCGAGGTGTGCTTACCCAACCGATCAAACAAAGGATTGACAATGGGAGTGGGTAGACGGGACGGGTGTCTAGGATATGTTCTTAATTTAACTTTCCCGTGGGTCTTCAGATTTAGTGAGAGAATAGATAAAATAGAAGATGTTATATTAGTAGTACACTGAAGCAACTAAATTCTTTCGTTCCGTTTTTCCACTCTCAGCATTCATGCAGTGAGCGCTCACAAAAAGGCAAACTTACCCTCAGCTGACACAGCATACATCCAAGGAATTTATCAAAACACAAAAATGGATTGAAGACTATTATATGTCCTGTGAATTTGGTCCCCGTACAGCCCCAGAAATCTCCGTATCGTCACTGCTATTTTTCTCTCGGAGTTTCGCTGATTTATAATTTTTCCTGGCGGGTCTTCTTCGTCGGATTTGCAGGTATTTAAAGTGGGAATAAGTTTGTGTTCTAGGCTTCTGTCGAAATGACTGGGAAATATCTCAAACAGCAGAATGTTTCTCCCAGGCTGTTCTTGGAAAGAAATAGCCGTAAAGGTTCTCTATGGAAGTTGGTGGTAGGAACAATGTTACTGTCATATGGGTTTTGGGTAAAAAAATAAAGAGAATATATAAAACAGGTAATTCTACTATAATTATTTCTAACCCCCGCGTTTTGTATAAGACCTGTAAACTCACTCTGGTATTTTAATTATTTAGATTTAAAGACTACACGAGTGACTAGCTAATGTATCGATTTAATTACCACTAGCTATGAACAGTTAATTACTTAAAATTTACGCAAGGTGAAATAGAATTAAAAAAGGTAATAAACAATTTCGCTCGCCTAGCGTTTAAAATTATGTTACACATCTATTATTTCTGGAAGTAACGGATAGATACATTATTAAATTTACATCTGGAAAACTTTGTGGTGAGTTGATTTAACAGGTTTAAATTAACACAAAAATCCAATGAAATAAATGAAGGAACTAAACTCCTGCAACACTCAAGACTCTAATATATTTTTTACCGTAGCACAAAAGAATATAGACTCCAATATAGTAGAAAATCCAAGGGAAAATTTGTTAGCTTCTACTATAAGCTAGTACTATCTTTAACTCTCTGGCAACGAATGATAAACTGCATTTTCGGCGATGACTATATATATATATATATATATATATATATATATATATATATATATATATATATATATATATATATATATATATATATATATATATATATATAATGAAATGCAAGGTAACAGCTACATGCTACAGTTCACGCCTTTTTTGAAATCAGGGAACTCTTCTCGTTTCGATCCGCATCTGCCGCTCTAGCCTTACCCGTTCGTCTCTTGGTTAGCCAGCGCTTTCCCCGTCTAGTCGGTTCGCATGAACGTGTGAACCGAAGGTGCGAAACTCTGCTTTGTTCTTCTGGGACCACCACAGTCCTTTGATGCTGGCCTCTTCCGTCTCCTCTTGAAGGGGTGGCAGAAAAAAGACTAGAAAATGCTTGATGCTCATAGCTCTAGAGATAGGCAGTAGGTGTGGTTTAAACTCAACTTAAGACAAAGCGATGTCCTGGATGCACGCATGATAGCTGTTTACATATTAATTATCCAACGTGGTGAAAATCCACTTGGAAATGATGCATACTAATTTGCCCAGGTGGTAGAGATAAAATTACAACAATATTCAGGGGTACTGAGGCTATTCGAGGGTACTACAAACATTTTTTCATATGTATGATCATTTTTTTTTGACTGAAGTGTGTATTATGTTTTCTATGGTCAAAGGGACATAATCCGAGTTATCGAAACTACAATTTGTTAGGAGTTGCCTTCTCTTGTATAGAGACACGTTCGGTCTATAATTTCTTGAACGAAGCGTGACCACATCTCCTTATTTGGTAGTATCAGTCAACTATGGTAGATGTCTGAAACCTTTCTTAACGCTTCTTTTCATGACCATAAAAGGCGCGACTGTGTAAGACTTTTATCTCGAATGTTCTTCGAATCGTCTTATTGTGAACGGCAACTCAGAGATTGTCGTTCTGCGCATGTCAAAAACCGGGAGTTCGTTCTGTGTGTTCCGCCCAGTTGGGGCAGTTTAGAAATGGTTTAAGAAGCGAGCAGACGCAACTGCGTCTTGTGATTCTCTGAGGGAAATACAGTGTCTTAGTGAGTTAGTTAGCTAACTAGACTATTTCCCAGTATTATGCAGCCTGCCTGGAGGCATATGTTCATGGTTGATTTTCCGAAATAAGGTAATTCCTCTTGTATCGAACTTTATGCTATCGTCTAGAGGTTCGTCATTTTGTCGCCTATTTGCTCGCCTGTGTGATGCAAAATGGAGAGGTACTTTGACTAGGATTAAGTCACCAGTATCTGTATACCTGAACTAGTTAAATATATATGGGTCGCTCTAGACCAACAAGACTGTTGTCTGTGTTCCAGGATTCGTTATATCAGAGATCACGTCCAAGTCAGATGGTTAGACTTAGGAACATTATAAAGGTCGAGCTGACCTGTAGCCCATGTATGCTATTCACGTGCAGACAGTGAACGGACTTATTGTATACAACTGATCTGCTAGCATCAGAATGGGAGCATTTATTATTGTTTATGAACATTGAAGATCTGTAGCTGACACTGTTGCAGAAGTTATAGAAATTATTATTATTTATACAGCTTCACGAACTAGCACTCGATGATTGATGAATTTCTGAATCTATTGAACTGTGATGTCTTATGACGCATATATACAACAGCTATCATTGCTGACTACAGAAATTGTTTTCAATGTGCCATATCATCTTGCTGAACTCGTTAACCATGTTGATGTCATAAGTATCATGACTGTTTTGTGGCGTGCAATAAATGAAAGAAACTTATACAACGAAGTTACCCTTTCTATGACTCTACACGTCATGTTGCCTGTGTGATAACCCTGTGAACTGTTCCACTACCACATACACAGCAACATCCTAAATCAGAGAAGACACCTACATCTTACACTTTAACACCAGGTGTCGATAAGGGTGGCAAGTTACCACTTCAGCACAAATCCACCCTTATCATTTTTGGTGGCCAGAGCTGGTTCTATCATCTGATATTTTGGCGCACCATATCATTTTTGGTGGCCATAGGTTGGTTCACTCTGATTCCAGCTATCAAGGGGGTCAGCAAACCCAGACATCATCATCATACTAGATACAACTACAGCATCAACTACCACCTTACAAGAAATTTTATTGAAAGTATCCGGATTTTCTGACAGTTGCTGATTTTGAAACTACCCGGCGCTGCTCGGCAATATTGAAGTTTATGTAAAATTAGAAGGACAAGTACCGAGCGAATGGATTTCCTGATCTGGTGAAAAGAAGGACAAGTGCCGTAACAACTGTTCCGGTCTCAGGGGTACTGCTGCGGGTTCAGAAGGTCAAGTGCCGGTTAAATCAATTTAGAAGATTCAGAAGGTCAAGTGCCGTAACAACTGTTGCAGTATTAGAAGCTCTTTTCCTTCGTCATGGCTGTTTATGGGAGCAGAAGTTAATCAACGTTGGATCATTATCCTCAGAATGCTGATTACATCCTGTTCTGCACCGTGCTGACGCTGGATTTATAGAAGTTAAGTGGCCTGTTTTGTTTGTGAACTGTGCCCTTATGTTCTAACTGAGCCTTCTGTACTTTCACACTTTCTCCTATTGTTTTCATGATACATGTTTATATGTTATATGTTATTTGTTATTTGTATATTTATATGTTTATATTTCAGCGGGTTTTCTCGGTTGGGCGGAGTCTTACAGTAGAAGATACCACGTCACAGAGGTTCTACTGTTAGCGTTTTCGTTAGGGACTGTGCGAATTTCCTACAGTGAAATTTGCTAGCGACAATCGTTGCTATATCTGTTTAGTTGTGACGAGTTGTGCTTTATTTTTGTTTCTTGTATATATATATTTTTTTTCTTTTTTCTCCTCTCTCTTTCTTTGTGTTTTTAGTTTCGATTTCGATTGTTTGTATTTGTAGGTCTCCCCTTTGCTATTATTCAGTTCTTTACGTATATTTTTGTGTATACACTGTAGCGTCATTTGTTAGTCATATCTTCGCATATTTCTTTTTAGTTTTGCTGTTTGTGTATTTGACTTATGCGAATGTTTTCGTATTGTTTGATCTTTGTTGATTGTTTACATTGACTCTGATCTTTGTTATTGTTTACATTGACTCTGATCTTTGTTATTGTTTACATTGACTCTGATCTTTGTTGTTGTTTACATTGACTTTGATCTTTGTTATTGTTTACATTGTTGATGACCTTTGTTATTGTTTACATTGTCTTGTTATTGTTTACATAGTTCTTGCATAGTTAGCTTTCACTATTGTTGATATATGCTCATGCACTATTGGTCTATAGTGCACTTATCATAACAAACTGGTGTTTTTTTGCTTATGCACTATTGTAGTGCAGTTATGATAAATAACTGATGATTATGCACTGATTTGGGTAGTGCACTGTTAATTAAGAGGTGACTTGTGATATTATTATACATTTGATAATACAAGTTGGTGTCAACTCCTGTTTCCCACAGAGATTGGGTTCAACATAGAGATTATACAAGCACTTTATTAAGTCTTGTTGCTATTTAACATTGAAATAAGATAATTAATTATTTCAGGTTCTGTACTCACATTTTGGACATCATGTCTACATTTGAGTACTTTATTGAGCAGGGTAAAGCCCTTGGGAAGACAGGTGATAAATTAGAAGAATTTGCGACTGTTCAATATGCCAAGGCATTGAAGTCGGAAGAAAAGAAAATGAAAGAACAAACTGAACAAAAGAGAATAGAGGCTGAAATAGAACAAAAGAAACTGCAGATGCAGGTGGAGGAAAAAAAGATTTCAAATGGAAATGGAAAAACAAAAAAGAGAAGCAGAATCTCAGGAGAAGAGGCTTCAGGCTGAAGCTGAAAATAAGAGACTTGAAAAAGAAGCTGAAGAAAAAAAGTTACAGGCCCAGGCTGAAGCTGAAAATAAGAGACTTGAAAAAGAAGCTGAAAATAAGAGACTTGAAATAGAGGCTGAAGGAAAAAAGTTACAGGCCCAGGCTGAAGAAAGAAAGTTACAGGCTGAGGCTGAAGAAAGAAGGTTACAAAGAGAGGCTGATGAGAGAAAAGCAAAAATGGAACATGATGAAAAAGTCTTAGCTTTAGAGTTAGAGAAGTTAAAGTTATTGAACACTGGTAATGCTAATGAGGCAAATAAGGTGTCAAATAAGACTAATGCTAAGGATTTCAAGCTTAATCTACCAGCATTTAATCCCTCAATCGATGATATAACATTTTATCTAGATAGATTTGAAAGTGCATGTAATGTGCATAATATAGATAAAAACATTATATGTGTATCATCTGTCCAAGATACTTAGAGGTGATGCTTTGACTTTGTTGAGTATGGTAGATGTGCCTGACAAAAACAACTATGAGGTTGTCAGGGCGGCATTGTTAAAGAAGTACCAACTTAACGAGGACGGATATCGTCTTAAATTTAAAACCATGTTACCAGAAACTGGAGTTGAATTCTCTGAATTCATCTCAGGCATCCGTCTTACTTTTT
Organism: Oreohelix idahoensis; assembly: GCA_024509875.1. Classification (NCBI taxonomy): domain Eukaryota; kingdom Metazoa; phylum Mollusca; class Gastropoda; order Stylommatophora; family Oreohelicidae; genus Oreohelix; species Oreohelix idahoensis. The sequence goes on along the minus strand of JAMPIV010006478.1, from coordinate 274,935 downwards.
TACGATGGGTTGAGTTGTCTAAGACAGAAAATACATTTGAAGCTCTTATGGATTTACTACTTAGAGATAAGGTTATGTCTTCTGTTAATGAAGCTTTTCTATCTTTTCTTCATGAGCGTAAGCCTAAAAACATAAAAGAAATGGAAGAATACTGTAGCCAGTATGTTACTGCGCATCCGCACATAACCATTAGTAACTCTAAGGTGAAAGAAGGTCTGCCAGTTGCTTCGGCAGCACCTTATGGCCCAAATTTTATGCGTAAATTTCAGGGTAGCCAGAAAAATTTCAATAAAAAGAGTAATCGTAATTATGCCCAGAACCATAGTGATCAATTCCAGGGTGATTCTTCTTCCCAGAACTGGAGACAACCTAATACTACACGTTATTCTACTCCGGTTAACTTTAGAAATTTTCACAAAGGTAATCGGTATAGAGGAAAATATTTTATGCAGAGACCTCAATACCAAGATAATAGAGGTTCTCAACAGCATAGAGATAGTAATGACAGTTATGGAAACTGGAACTCAAACCAGGATAAAAATTACAGTAGGGACTTTAATGATAATTGCAGAGGCAATAATGGTCGCGGTAGATCGCAACATAAGAGAAAAAGATATCAACAGACAAACTCTGTTCAACAAGAATCTCAGGGAGCAGATAAACAGGTTAATAATGATAAAGACCATAATGCTATCGGATGCTCATCTTTTGATTTTGGTAGGGCAAATAAATGTATCCAATGCAGTACTTTATTTGATCCGAAAACCGTTAGTATTTTAAGCTGTGGTCATCCTTTGCCCGCTCTTCCTGCTAATGTTGCTCATGATGGGAGAGGTTCTCTTATATTACATAAGGGGCTAGTAAATAGTAATCCAGTCTCAGTGTTGTTTGATTCTGGATGTACTACTGTCGGCGTTAGGCAATCTCTTGTAGATCCATCCTGTGCTACAGGAAAAGTCATCAAATGTGTCACATTTGGTGGCACGTTAGAAAAGTATCCTACTGCTATAATACACATTGCTACTCCTTTCTTCACGGGAGAGGTCCACGCGTGTCTACTTCCAAACCCTATTGCGGACCTTATTATTGGTCGTATTCACGGAGTTAGGGAATGTACCCCACAGCAGATTGCTGTTTGGGAAGAGCAAAACATTGAAGCTACCAATGCGGTGGTCACAAGAGCACATGCTCTGGATCCACCTCAAACTTCATTAACTAATAATGATGAAGTAAATGACCAAGATAGTCACTTGACTATTACACGTGACTCATTTATCAAAATTGCAAGAAGAAGATCCTTCTTTACAAAAATTCTTCATTCTAGCAAAAAAAGGTGATCCTAATCAGAACACTAATAGGAAATCTTGGATTTCTATGAAGAACGGCGTACTTGTACGTATGGTACAAGACTCGACTACGTCCACTCATTCACAAATTCTTGTGCCTAAGAGCATGAGATTGCAAATATTGCAACATGCTCATGACTCGCAATGTGCTGGACATATGGGTTTTTCCCGTACAAAGTCGAGGGTTCTTGCGGCTTTCTTTTGGCCATTTGTGAGCAAGGACATACGAATGTACTGTCGCTCTTGCAAAGTATGTCAGGAGGTCAAATCTAAAGGACCACGACATGCTGCGCCTATCCAGGCTGCTGACATTCCTATTCGCCCTTTTCAAAAAATGGCAATAGATATTATCGGTCCTTTTAGAATTAAGTCGGCTAGAGGACATCAATTTATCCTTACATGTGTCGATATGTGCACACGTTGGCCAGAGGCAATACCTCTCAAGAGCATCTCAACTGCTGATATCGCAGACGCTCTTTGGCTGATATTTTCTCGCTTGGGTTTTCCCGGAGAAATATTGTCAGACCATGGCACTCAACTTATATCAGACACTATGTCACAGGTAATGTCTATGCTACACATTAAAAGGTCTCTCAGCAGTATCTATCACCCAATGTCTAATGGGTTGGTCGAACGTTTAAATAGGACTCTGAAAACTTTACTTGGTAAAATAACTGAGGATCATCCTCAGGATTGGGACAGGGTCTTACCCGCGGCTCTCTTTGCGTATAGAGAGGTCCCCAATGAACATACGGGGTTTTCCCCTTTTGAACTTGTCTTTGGCGCGCAACCGCGCGGCCCTATGTCTTTACTTCACGATCTAATCACTGCCGATAATATTAGCGATGAGACTCAATCTTCTTATGAGTACGTCATTGCTCTTAGGCAAAAGATCATCGAGGCATGCAAACTAGCAACTTCGTCTTCAGAATTTGCTAAAGAAAAGGCAAGGCAGTTTGCAAATAAGAATAGATGTCTACGACAACTTTGTCCAGGTGACAAAGCTCTCGTTCTACTTCCTTCAAGGGAGAACAGACTTCTAATTGCATGGAAAGGTCCATATGCAATAGTCTCCAAAATTTCTGATGTCGACTATGTTGTCGATATTGATGGAAAGCATAAAACTTTCCACATAAATATGCTCACAGAATTTTATGAAAGACCTGACTATTTGCAGCCTATTTTCCAGGCTACGGACAATTCACAAGCAACTCGTGGTCAGTACTCATCTCTGTCAGTTATACAGGATGAGGAAACTACTTTTTCTGATGTCAATCTTCCTCTTTCTATGGTCCCACTTTATTCTACGGAATCTTGGAAAAACGTGACCGTTTCTCCAAATCTTTCCGCTGAGGAACATCGACAAGTTTCTTCGATGTTGCAAACATTTCAGGATGTTCTTACAGACATCCCGGGACACACACATGTCATAGAACATGACATTGTGCTAACTGATCACAATCCTATCAGAGTCAGACCATATCCAATACCTATTCATTTCCAGTCTCAAGTCGAAAAAGAGTTGGATGAAATGATACGTTTGGAAATCATTGAACCATCCACTTCAGCATACTCTTCGTCTATGGTTATTGTTCGAAAGAAGGATAATAACATTCGCATTTGCGTAGATTATCGCAAATTGAACCAAGTTACGAAGTTCGATGCTGAACCTATGCCTTCATTAGAAGAGCTACTCAATAAACTTTCTAATTCTAGATTCTTTACCAAACTAGATTTGTCTAAAGGTTATTGGCAAGTCCCGCTAACTGAACGTGCCAAACCTTTTACAGCTTTTTCTACACCTAGGGGTTTATTCCAATGGAATTTCATGCCTTTTGGTCTTATGAACGCCCCTGCTACATTCGTACGCATGATGCGGCGAATTCTCGCATATCGTACAGATGTCATAGCATACCTAGATGATATCTGTCTATTCAGTGATTCTTGGGAAGATCATTATTTGGGTTTATACGAATTACTGTCTACTCTTCGCGAGTATAACTTGACTGCAAAACCCTCTAAAGCCTTTATAGGATTTAGCGAGATTTCTTTCCTAGGTCATCGGGTTGGTCATGGTCTTTTAAAGACAGAGGACCACAATGTTTCAAAAATACTTAACATTTCGGTCCCTAAGACGAAGAAACAAGTAAGGAGTCTATTAGGTTTGATTCAATTCTACGGACGATTCATTCCGAATCTGTCCTCCATTATGGCACCGCTTTCTACTTTATTGAAGAAAGGGTCGCCTAATCTGATCCGCTGGTCTAAAGAATGTCAATCCTCATTGGACCAGGTTAAAGCCCTATTTTCATCTCCACCTATTCTTAAGTTACCTACTATTGAGAAGACTTTTGTTCTTCGAAGTGACGCCTCGTCAACAGGGATTGGGGCAGCACTAATGCAGGAGTATTCTGATACTTTGCATCCGGTGATGTATATCTCTAGGAAATTAAACGCTGCAGAAAAGAATTACTCGGTTTTAGACCGTGAGTTATTGGCTATGGTATGGTCTATTCTGAAGTTACAAAGATTTCTTCTAGGCGCACATTTCATTGTGGAAACCGACCAGAAAGCGCTTACTGCTATTCAGAGCAAAAACTTGAAGAGCTCGAGGTCCACTCGTTATGCCATAGCTCTTCAACCATTTCATTTCTCGGTTCGAGCTATCCGTGGTTCGGATAATGTAATGGCAGACATTCTGTCCAGATGTCCACACGATTCCACATGATTCTTCTGTCATATATATATATTTCCTGATATACAGTCCAATGTTATAATGACATGTTAGTAGATTTTTTCTCACTTTTTTTTTTTTTTTGAGGGAAATTTATAACATTGTACCATGTAATTATCTAAGAAGGCTTAGTTAGTGATATACGGGCCAAAAGATCACTCGGCCACATTTAAATAAATTATTTTCAGGATTGTATTAAGAAATTTACCAGTTGTCTTTAAGATTTGTGTTATTGATATTTTCGCAGCACATCATTGAAGTCTGCGAGTTTATGTCCATTGTGGAACTTTGAGGATATCAAGTCCTGTCCTACATTGGGAGCGGATGATGTCCACATCTTCTTCTATTGAATGTTTTGTGTCACCGAAGAGCAACACATGTATTACTTATTAATTACTGTTACTTTATATAATGTAATAATATAGTGCGGTATATTAGTAAATTACACCGCTATTTGCAACACATTGTATGATAACACATAATATATTTAATTTCATATATTGGTATGAGTATAATTTGATTGTCATTATGTTGTTGCCATCATTGTGGCGTGTGTTGGTGGCACCTTCCTGGAATATATCAGCGTATACTTAGATAAATTTTTTCTCTAAGGATCTGAGATATGATCTCAGTGTCGCTCCATGCGTTGAGCTAATTTGTTAGGTATATATCCACGCATCATACGTGCGTTAGGAGCCTAGATTTTTTCCGGCTCCAGGATTTAAAAAAAAAAAAAAAATGTCCCATTTTTTTTTTTCCAGGGAGGGTGCGGTAATGTTACGCACGGATCATTATTATTTTTCGTTTGTATAAACATTTTTTCATATGTATGATCATTTTTTTTTGACTGAAGTGTGTATTATGTTTTCTATGGTCAAAGGGACATAATCCGAGTTATCGAAACTACAATTTGTTAGGAGTTGCCTTCTCTTGTATAGAGACACGTTCGGTCTATAATTTCTTGAACGAAGCGTGACCACATCTCCTTATTTGGTAGTATCAGTCAACTATGGTAGATGTCTGAAACCTTTCTTAACGCTTCTTTTCATGACCATAAAAGGCGCGACTGTGTAAGACTTTTATCTCGAATGTTCTTCGAATCGTCTTATTGTGAACGGCAACTCAGAGATTGTCGTTCTGCGCATGTCAAAAACCGGGAGTTCGTTCTGTGTGTTCCGCCCAGTTGGGGCAGTTTAGAAATGGTTTAAGAAGCGAGCAGACGCAACTGCGTCTTGTGATTCTCTGAGGGAAATACAGTGTCTTAGTGAGTTAGTTAGCTAACTAGACTATTTCCCAGTATTATGCAGCCTGCCTGGAGGCATATGTTCATGGTTGATTTTCCGAAATAAGGTAATTCCTCTTGTATCGAACTTTATGCTATCGTCTAGAGGTTCGTCATTTTGTCGCCTATTTGCTCGCCTGTGTGATGCAAAATGGAGAGGTACTTTGACTAGGATTAAGTCACCAGTATCTGTATACCTGAACTAGTTAAATATATATGGGTCGCTCTAGACCAACAAGACTGTTGTCTTTGTTTCCAGGATTCGTTATATCAGAGATCACGTCCAAGTCAGATGGTTAGACTTAGGAACATTATAAAGGTCGAGCTGACCTGTAGCCCATGTATGCTATTCACGTGCAGACAGTGAACGGACTTATTGTATACAACTGATCTGCTAGCATCAGAATGGGAGCATTTATTATTGTTTATGAACATTGAAGATCTGTAGCTGACACTGTTGCAGAAGTTATAGAAATTATTATTATTTATACAGCTTCACGAACTAGCACTCGATGATTGATGAATTTCTGAATCTATTGAACTGTGATGTCTTATGACGCATATATACAACAGCTATCATTGCTGACTACAGAAATTGTTTTCAATGTGCCATATCATCTTGCTGAACTCGTTAACCATGTTGATGTCATAAGTATCATGACTGTTTTGTGGCGTGCAATAAATGAAAGAAACTTATACAACGAAGTTACCCTTTCTATGACTCTACACGTCATGTTGCCTGTGTGATAACCCTGTGAACTGTTCCACTAACTAGCATGCAGCGGTACTTTGACTTCTAACTAGCATGCAGCGGTATTTTGACTTCTAACTAGCATGCAGCGGTACTTAGACTTCTAACTAGCATGCAGAGTTACTTTAACTTCTAACTAGCATGCAGTGGGACTTTATGGCCACTCTGTTCAATGTAAAAGGCAGTCCAATAGCGAGACAGTATCTGTCTTAGGGGAGTGAGGTGTTGTGATTTCACCTACACTTAATTTGAGCCGTATAAAGTGAGGGATTGTTACGTTGGGTTTTTTTTAGTTTTAGATATGTTGGTATAATCGTGCTGATACGAAGGTGAAAGACATGGGTGTCAAGGCAATGCATTCAATTGTACATATAAACTTGATAAGATCTTTCGTGGATGGGTCCACATAACATGACATGTTTATTCAGACGACACGATATTCATTTCATGCTAGCACATGCATTAACAATCATCAGCAAGGCATAGAACGTCTCAGTCAGTTCAATTCATCTGTGCAAATCTAGCCGCTGTACTAGAGATGGCCTAAAGAGGTTAATATCTAAGTAATGTGGGCTAGAGGAGACGATGCTAAAAGTTGATAGTAGACTTACTTTCTACAATTCACGGAACTTCTCCATAAGTCCGGAGCCATCATAAATAAATTGGCGGCCTCCAAAATATATGCCACTTGACAAAGTACTTGAATCCTCTACCGAAAACGGGAGCTCATAAAACACGTCTGACTAGGACGAATAATTCTAACAGTAGGCTTCGAGCTAACGGTCTGCATAAATTAGTGCAGAACTTATTACGTCATAATCACCTAGTGACGTAAACCTTATATCGCGTTCACTTACAATAAATAATGGTGCAAAATACATCATGTTGGCCCCAGATAGAATTGTTACCGCGTAGATTCAACTGCTAACAAAACTAAGTGTGGTCAACATGTAAAATACATTATAATTTTCTTTAACAGGGATTACCAGAACATTTTCTCACTGCATTTGCCTTTCCTAACTCAAAAGTAGATTCAGGTACCCATTTCTATAACTGTGTAGAGATTTTGACGCGACCTTGTTTCGAACTCGGTCCTTTTAATTCCAGAAGCATGCGCTAACCCCCTGCCACTATGATGCTTGTAAAATGTTGACTTTAAAGCAGATTTAAAAAACGGGAATGCTAGCATCAGAAACAGACCTTATAGAAACATCCTCAAAATATTACAGATGGATCGAATCACGAAAGAAAAGACACGGAATTAGAAATGATCGTCTACCCAGCTGTAAATGGGTTCCTGTGCTATGAGTTACGGAAAGCAAAGGCTTTGATGACAGGAGCCGGTCACACACACCCCTTTCATTAAGCTAGTATAGTGAAGACTCTAGTACTTCACCCCCACGGCATTATGGGACTACCTTTATCTTACGGGACCAAATTAATGCCTTGTCAAAAACAATATAAAGACAAACACTGATGAGGTATGGCCTCATACCAAGACAATATAGGTTACCAGAGAGTTTCCTCTAAAAGCCCATTACCTGATAAAAGAAGACAGACAATAATATAAATGGATTAACAACATAAAAGTAAGGATAAATCTACCCGTTGGGGAACTCGACAGACTGACGATCGATGGAGAAAAGTGATGAGTATTAGTCAAGTGCTCACTCACAGTGGTTCCCTGGTGACCAAATGCTATGGGAATGAAGAAGACGGTCACATATCAACTTTGATATGAAGGAAGTTCGGGTAATATACTTACTTAGTCGTTCCCCGTCTACCGTGAGTTGTAGAGGTCGGGTAATATACTTACTTAGTCGTTCCCCGTCTACCGTGAGTTGTAGAGGTCGGGTAATATACACCGAGCATATATGGTAAAGGCAGTGCTAAAGAAGATACTGCCGAAGTGGGAGTGAAGTGTTAGATACTTTATTTATACTAGGCCTCAGCTTTATAGGGTGGGATTACCAATTTCTATCCGCGCTATCATTGCCTTCTGTAACTCAACAACAGAGTCAGGTACCCAATAATAGCTGGGTAGACTGGAGCATGACCGCTACCTGGTTTCGATCCCGGGAACTTTGCCAAGAGAAGCAAGCATTTTGCCTCTAACCACTCTGCCCTAAATGTTACCAATAACTTCCACAGCGGTAAATTAGGGGACATGACATGAGTATTCAAAACTTTTGCAGAAGATGTTATGAGGTGGATGAAAATAGAAAATATGAGACACTTACAAAGCCTTGTATAAACAGATTAATGTTGCATATGGCGATCCACGATTGACATCACAAAAACAAGATACACATTTGCATTATAGCTTCTCTATTATAGGAAGTGTACACAATGAAAACTTATTTTTTTTGGGGGGGGGGGGGGGGGGGGGGGGGGGAGGGGGGGGGGGGGGGGGGGAGAGAATGTCATCAGATAATTTAAAAGTAGAAAGCAAAGTTTACCGAGGAACAATGTGGGTAATTTGGGGAATAGAGTAAGAAACACAAAAATCAAGATACATGTGATGCTGCACTGTAATTCTGTCCTTCAACCGGCCCGATTCTGTCGTCTATTTTGTATTTTCACAATTTGTTTCTTCTCATTTGAATATATATCGTGTTTGGTATTTTTATGTAGGTAATTAAATGGGGTCGTTTTATGATGTTAGATTTATTTTACACTCGACCAGTTTTACTTTCTTCTGATCACGCGATTTTTCGTTGTTTACGGAAATCGTCATTTCATGCAAGCAAGTCAGAAACACGCGGCCGTCACGTAATGTGACGCAATTTTGGACACGCGGTTTTCGCGTTGTTTTCAGATTTGATTGGCGGGGCTTGTAGTTATTTTGTTTTTTTAGCGTTTCCATTGGTCGAGGGAAAACTTAGGTTATGCGTAGGAGAGAACACGCGGGGGTGGCCCCGGTGCGTATAAATAGCCAGTTAGACAGGGGCGAAGTTCTCTATCGTAAGAAATAATTTTCAGCCGTCAGACTTCGTATTTATCGTCTCCACTGTGGGAAAAACAGCGATAAATTTGTATGTAGTAATTTTATTATCGTTTTACTTATTAGTGGGTTTTTGAGAATTTGCCCGTAGATAACTTCTTCGGGGATATTAACTTTTAAGTTTAAAAAAAACGATAGTGCCATCCATTATCATTTTTGAAGAACGACGTAAATTTAACAGTGTGCTTATTCTTTCTATGATTTTGGCAGTAGATAGGAACGTGTGAAGTTATAAGCTACACGTGTGCTCATAGTTGTAGAATGTTATGTAAAACCACCATTTATTCCTGGGTATTTACAAACGGAATTTTATTGGGAATCGATTGTGTGCACTAAATTTTATTATGCCTTAAATGTAAGAAATGCCGTCGGAGAGTAAAGATTTATGTTATAAGTGAATTATATTGCTTAAAGGAGTAAACTATTCCTATAGCGAGATTTCATTTAAATTGGGGCTTAAGTAGGAAACCTCATGTGTAAATGTTAAAAAGGAGGCCACGGGATTTCGGACAAAGAAGTTCCCTAGCTGTAATGTTTGGACACATGGTTAGCCATGCGTAACAGCCACGTAATATGTCAGACAGGTCGGGAGGTTTTTGTTTACCTACCTGGCAGACTAGGAGCGTGAGATAGAGAGACACGTGGGTAGGAATATTTTATGTATGGTGGTTCAGAACGAAAGAAGGGGAGTGGGAGGAGAGAGATTTAAGTGCTACGTGGGTAGTATTATTTTATGTATTGTTGTACATGACGAGAGAAGTACTGAGTAAGGGAGTTATAAAGATTAATGTGTTAGAGATGCGTTAGGTTGGAGTTGTTATACAATAGACGCATTTTCTTTTAATTTCAGCGAGTCACGGCGAAACAGTGGGGGAGCATAATTTTGTCAAATAAAATTATCCACGGCATAAGGACATATCTCAGGGTCAGAGTACTCGAGTTATCGTCAGGAGCAAAAGAACACAACCTAAACGGTTTATTGCAGTGAAGTTCAATTCTTCAGCGAGACTGGTTTCAATTGCGTACAGCCGGAAATCAAGGCTGTGTTTTTCCTCTAACTCCAGAGCGGGTTAAAAGAGGGAAGCTATTCAGCAGCAGAGAAGTTTGTCGACAGTTAATCAAGTACCTCATGCTTGACGCCAGAGCTTCATCATCATCACCCATTTCAGGAACAGGTGACAGGGTTACCATACCTGGGTCTTGAAAGTAACGAGAGAAGAGCGTAACGGAGACGCCGCATCATCAGTCGTCAAGTGTTAGAGAGACACTGAGACCGAGAGAGGGAGAGAAGGAGGGAGGAAGTAGACAGGACCAGTAGGGTCTGTTCATTCTCCATTTGAAGGATAGACACTGAGCCATGGTGTTACTCCAAGTCTATTATTTTAGTGGTGTTAGTTAGCGGCGCATATCGCCTAACAAGTGGAAAGCGATGTAGACGTTCGTTGAGGAAGAGTCTACAGGGCTGAGACAGTAGAATCTTATTTTGTTAGAGAGTGGATGCTAAAGTGGACAGCCCCCACAATAGTAGAGTTATTTTAATCACTAATCATTTTATTGTTCCTCAGCAGGGTGACAGAAAGAGTGAATGTGATTTGGGGTTTTTTCTAGTGTCTATCAATGTACTTGTTACGTTGTTTTTCAGGCCGTGCAACAGTGCACGCTAATTTTTTTAATTTGATGTATGATGAATTAATGATTTCTGTGTGTAAATAAATTTATCTATAATATACTTACTGGATCAGCTTCTACACTCTATACTTACTCTATGTTGTCTGTATAGTGGTGTCTGTGGTCATTTTTATACACCTTATCTCCTTGTGTTTAAAGGTAGTCAAAGGAGGGTGAGATTATAGCCATTTTGAAGTCACGAAGCGGCAAGGGGAGAGGCAAATCCTGGTTCTATCCCTTGAGCCAATAGTCTCATCTGTCCACAGGCATGTCAATTTTCATCTAATTCTATCATCTCAGACTTTCTCATACTAGGGTCTTGCTTTCATTCAGGCAAACTCTAATAAACTTTAAAACCACTTCGTGACAATACACTAAAGGAAGAAAATTGAGAAGGCAAATCGTGTACATCACTTGATTAAAAAAAAGCAATGAACTAGACTGCAGTCAATATGGTGCTGAGGAAAACATCAACTAAAACTTACTGCCATAATTTTTCGTACCATTCACTCTCTTGAACATTTAAAAAAAAAGTAATTTACAAAAATCATTTATTGAAGTTATAATTCACTAATTTGAATTGTTCACTACAATAGTTTTCCTCTTCCACCCCCACCCCCTGCGCCAGGAAAAGTTCATGAAACTGCAGGATAGGATTCTTTATGTTTTCTCATTACCAGGGGCGATTTTCATTGAGAAACCCAGCTGATAATATTACAATGCAGTCTTTGTTCCGGAATCTCCAGAGTAAGAGAAAAAGAGGCAGACCTCCACCACATGGAGAAAAAAATTATGTATAAACGCGAGGCCATAAAGATCACATGGACAGACCTTGAACAGAGAGCACATGACAACAAGAGGGAGGAGGGATCCCGTTACACCTCCATGACAACAAGAGGGAGGAGGGATCCCGTTACACCCCCATGACAACAAGGTTTGGGGTGTATTTGTTGAAGGCGTGTGCTCTACAGTAATGTTGGAGAAGAGGTAATGTAGGACAAGAGGTAATGAAGGAGAAGAGGTAATGAAAGAGAAGTGGTTATGAAGGAACGGAGGTAATTATGCTGTGACCAAATTTAAACCTGCAGTTCCCAGGGTGTATGAGGCGACAAGCAAGAATAGAAATACTGCTCCCTCAAGCAATTCGTAAGAGGCGACTGATATGGAATTTGTGCATGTGGCTGACAACTTCATCATTTAGAACAAACAGCTACAGAAACAACCACTCAAATAGTACATGAATGCTTTAATGCAGGCTTCCTGCAAAGGAACCAGCTGGAATGGTGGCTCCATAAACCATAAGGAGCAAAATGGGAAAAAGAAGAAGAAATGTAAACGTTTTGTTTTGAAAGTCACATGATAGATTCAGATTATCAACTGCGTGGGTATACGCAGAGTTGTCTGAAACATCACTGGCAGATAATTAAAATCTGAAGCATGCGTGGAATATGTGACACGGAAAGAGAACCAATGAAAAGTGTCTTCGACGTAACAGAAGATTATAATATGAATCCCAGTATTTTCTAACAAGTTCAGTTTTCGTCTGGCGCAGCGCGGTACTTGACACTTTAAAAACAGTGTCAGCATTATAAACATGTCAGAAACTGAAGAATACAGTACTTTGCAAAAAAAATGGCAGTCATATTTTCGCAACGCAGCACACTCATAGAAGCAAATAATAATAAAAACTGTATGTCCAGAGGAAGATTGGTATCTCCCCTATCTATTAACAGTGGTTTGAGTACAATATAATGTTGCCTTCTCCAGCAAGGCAAGCCTGGATGCGGCGAGGCATACTTCCCGCAAGTGTTTGTAGGTAATTGTGAGTCAGACTGTCCCAGTATTTTTCAGCTACCTTCTTCAATTGTTCAACGTCTCTGAGTCCACTCTTTTTTAAATGATTCTTGAGTAGTGCCCAAACGTTTTCAATTGGGTTTAGGTCGGGACTATTGCTGGGCCACTTCAGCACTATCACATTCTTCTCTTGCAGCCATGCTTTGGTGGTATGAGCTGTATGCTTTGGGTCATTGTCATGTTGAAATGTACACCCATCGGGGTACATGACCTGCATAAATGGCAGAAGGTGTCCCTCTAGTATGTCGATGTACCTTTCTTTCGTGAGAATTTCTGTGAAAACACACAGTGGGGTGGCACCTCTTGCTGCCACCCCTCCCCAAAGATGGAATTTATGGGTATGTTTCGGTCGCTGGTACACAGGCGTTACAGAGTCTTTCATCCAAATATTTATTTGAGCAGGATAAGACCAAACAGAACATTCATCTGAAAAAACCACATTGTCCCATGACAAATTTTGGTGTTCGTGGCACCAGTTCATGTGCATCTGTTTGTGAGTCTCTGTGAGAAATGGTGACGAAATTACCCGCTTTTTTGTGTAATTCATCCTGTGTAGCTCCCGGTTGACAGTAGCATTAGATACCTCTGGGCTTCCCAACTCGATCATGCGCTGCCGTATGTTTTCTACACCCTTCATTGACCCAGCCCGAACGATTTGGGCGAGACGCCGATGGTCCATTGTGTCCAAAATTCTGGACCCCCCACTACCTTCTTTTCGCTCGATTCCATTACCTGCTTTTAATTTACTCACAACTCTGTAGACAGTCCGCTCAGGAATGTTCAAGGTTTTAGAAATGTTGGAACATGTTTGATTTTCTTCATTCCAAAGCTGTGAAATTAACATACACTTTGACTTTGTGTCCATTTTCTGCCACTAGCATTAGAAATTGTCGTCTGCTATATTATCAAGGGACTTTACTCTACGCTAATTTTTTTTTTTACTTTTGGTAGTGTTTGCTCACTTAAGTGGAGTGTAAATTTGGGGCAGAACATGCATATTTAATTAGATTTCAGCATATTTAGCTGAGCAATATGACTGCCATTTTTTTTTTGCAAAGTACTGTAAATCTCACATACCAGGTCCCCATCTGGAACAGCCAAGAAAACAGAAGAGATGTGTGAAAATGTCGAATTCTGAGAAAATCGGGTTTAACATTCAACGTTATTCTCGTTATTCTCTATAAGAGACATGGTACGCAACAAGACGATACGTCAAGGCCTAAAATGCCACCCCCTACAGACCCAAGTAGAACAGTCCCAACTAAGATGGTTTGGCCATGTCTGCAGAATGGGAGAAGATCGGCTACCACGACAAGCATGGGAAACAAAGAGCCAAGGATCCAGACCCCGAGGACGACCCAGAGTCCGCTGGGAGGACACCATTAGACAATCTTTGAAGGACCGAGGACTAGAATGGAACCAGGCCAGGAGGAAGACAGCCGATAGAATAGTCTGGCGCTCTCTCTTCCAAACCTCTACACCTCACGGTAGAAGGGGAACGACTAAGTAAGTAAGTTATTCTCGCATTTCAGAACAGGTCACAGTTTTCTGGTGTGCTAATTTACATAATACCATTTATTAACAGGTAGTTTGTATTATTTGATAATAATAATAATAATAATAAACTCACTTACTCATACCTTTTCGTTCCACGTAGAATACCAGAGCTACATCTGTTGCTTTTGTCTCTTTTGTATTTTTTTGGTCCTTGTTTTTCAACTCTGACCATGATTGTCCGGTTGCTTTAATTTCATCTTTACTGTTGTTCTCCAGTTTCTTTATCAACCAGTACCCTTTAGCCCCCTAAGGAGCATAGGCCTTCAACAAACACATGCCAAGTCCTGACGTCACGTGCCATCAGCTCAAGGTCTTCCCAACTGTTCCCAATCATTTTCACTTCTGTCTCCAGTTCTCTTCTCCATGTGTTTTTGGTTGACCTCAGCCTCTCTTATCTACCTCTACCTCTCTTACCCTGGAGGTTTCAGAACAAGGACTGTTTTGTAACGCTATCCACGGGTTTCCTCAATGTGTGTCCTATCCCTCGCTAACGTTTTCTTCTCATCTCTTGTTCCACAGGCTCTTGTCATCAGTTCCACATTGGTGACCTATTATTTCGCTGTTTTATACACAGAATAAGACGGAAGCATCTACTGGTGAATGTATGTATATTCTTGGTGTCACACCACTATTCGGAGCCATAGAAAAGTACTTACATTTTACCTTCGTGCAGAACAGCCCGATTGCACTTTATGCTGAGAAAGATCGCTGAGTTCCACACCGGTGGCAGAGAACTGAATGCAAATGTGGCTTTATTTATACTGGCAATAACATCTTTATATCTTTCTCTTTCTTCTTCGACATCGCTTTCTAAGTAGGTAATGCTACGCACTTCTTCTATATTAGATAGGTCCCGTGTGCAAGTTGCGCACGTTAAAAATCCCACGGCAGTTACAAATCGTAAAGAGTAGGCCGTAAGGCCGCTGCCCTGGCAAACTTAAAAAATTTCTATATACACGCATTGGGATCCTCGCCGGTGCTACGGAGTTCGTGCGCTGTGCTGGGATTCTCCTTGTGTGATCTAAGGGAGGAGATCGGAGCACTGATGGAGATGTTCGTGTGCCATGTAGATAGTCCTTAAAACCAAACCACACCAAACTTCTTCTATCATCATCTGACCACAGGACTTATGGGATATGTTTGCCTGTTATTTAAGACTTATGGGATATGTTTGCCTGTTATTAAATATAATTTGTCCCATCTAGTTCCCGGGGGTCTCTGCTGAGACCGAGAAAGAACGGGATGACTGTTCCATCAGGCACTGCGTACAAGTAACTAACATGAGGTTGTACGTGTGGCCAGCAGTGCTGGCTCCATTCTCCATAAGAAGCGTACAGGAAGTTGATGATGATAATGAAGGTGGTGGTGGTAATCTAACTCCCTGTTTGTTATTAACATTAATATGTATTTCTGTTTTTGCAGCATATTTTGTTCATCTATCTCTTCTCTCTCCTCCCCCCCCACCCCCCCCCCCCCCCTCCCACCCCCCCTTCCCACCCCGCACGACCTAATGTTTGTATGATCACACGTTTTACGTTACTTCATCGCCACCAATTCATTGTATTGATAACTTCATAACCCTGAATTCATGATACGCTAAATTCGTTGCGTGCTATTTTCATCATAAGCCACATATATCGCATGACAAATTCACTGCTAACTAAATTTATCGAGTGTGAGATATCATCACAAGACAATTTTGTCGCATGCCAAAGTTAATTATTTTATTAAGCGATTAAAAGCCATGTACAGCTATGTGTGTTTTTTTTTTTAAAAGCTGTGTAGCAGTAGTAGTTTGGTGATAGTCGCAGCGGTGATGATACTATTATAACGGCAATGGTATTCCAATGATTGAATGAACTCTGCACCACAATAGTAAGCAAAGTTTTAAAAGCAGCAGAACAAAAATGTGTATAAAGCAGAAATGCCGCAGTGTGGCTCAAGTCGACGTGAGAACATTCAGAATGTTGCAGAACTATATATAATACAGAAACCGTCAAGGTTCTTTTAGTTTTATTGAAGAAAACTGTTAACGCGGTTCTCAATTTAATTTGCCTACATAGTTAACATGCGTCGGATTGGCAGAGTGGTTAGAGCGCTGGTCTCTCGAGGTAAATGTGCCGGATTCGAATCACGGTACCGACACGCTCCAGTCTACCCAGCTGTAAATGGGTGCCTGACTGCTCAGGGAAGGAAAAGGCCGCGAGGAAGGAACTGGTCACACCACCTCTCGATGCAGGACCTAGTATGGTGAAGTCTCTAACACGTCACTCCCCTACGGCATTATCTGCTATCAGACTACCATTACCTTGACGTAGTTAACCTCTACATGTCTTCATTACATGCGATTTCATACACGTTTAGATTCGATTATACCTTGACGTAGTTAACCTCTACTTGTCTTCATTACATACGATTTCATACACGTTTAGATTCGATTACATTATCGTCAACATTTTCCTTTGCAATCCTTTCGGAGCATGTAACCACCACAGTAGCTGGGTCTCTCTCTGTGCAGGAAGCCAGCACCAAGCAGTCGCAAGATCTTGCAACGGCTGTTTCTGTGACAATTAGTTTTACAAGATGAGGTTTCCAACCCCGGGCACAACCTCATATTAGTCGTCTTGTACAAAATGCTTGAGGGTGCAGTAATCCTTTGTTTTCTTTGTCTCGGTAGAGACCCCCCTCCCGCGGAACTACAGGTGCATGGAGCAGATCTGTTAACAGGCTTCACCCCGTCTCCCTTGTCCAGGTATTGCCTGATTTAGCAGTGGCACTGAAGCCTCCTGGCAACGATGCTTCTGACCTGCTTCTACTAGCAGAAGTCGTAGGATTCTGACCTGTTTCTACTAGCAGAAGTCGTAGGATTCTGACCTGTTTCTACTAGCAGAAGTCGTAGGATTCTGACCTGTTTCTACTAGCAGAAGTCGTAGGATTCTGACCTGTTTCTACTAGCAGAAGTCGTAGGATTCTGACCTGTTTCTACTAGCAGAAGTCGTAGAATTCTGACCTGCTTCTACTAGCAGAAGTCGTAGGATTCTGACCTGTTTCTACTAGCAGAAGTCGTAGGATTCTGACCTGCTTCTACTAGCAGAAGTCGTAGGATTCTGACCTGTTTCTACTAGCAGAAGTCGTAGAATTCTGACCTGCTTCTACTAGCAGAAGTCGTAGGATTCTGACCTGCTTCTACTAGCAGAAGTCGTTGGATTCTGCTTACACTTCTAGCTCTTCCAGTAGATCTACGACACTTTGAAGCAGACAAGCTTCTTAATTTTTTTTTCAGGTATTTTCCTTTTCGCTCCTTATGGAGCACTGAGCCACCACTGTAGCTGATCTCTTTACAGGAAGCCGGCACCAAGCATTCACATGTTGCTGCATTGTTTCTGTGGCGATTTGTTTCACATGGTGAGGCTGCTAGTTTCATGCACAACCTTATATTAGTCGCACTGAACAGCATGCCTGAGGGGGAGGAGAGAAGCATTAGTCCTGTTCTTTCTGTCTCATTAGAGACACATCCCCCGGCGACAAAACGGGACTTTTCTTTCTGAAATACATCCAACAAAATTGTACCATTAATACTGCTGTTACCACTATTGCTGCATGTTTGAATTGAAAAGGGACCCAAAGATGCAGCAATAGAGAATGCAGTCAGCGACCCATAGCTTGACTGCTTGCATCAGGGTCAGCGAACCAGAGCTGATCAAGACCCTACTCCACCTCCACGTGGTGGTCCTGGAAACAGGCTGCATCACTGCAGTCTGGCTGAGAGAGTAGGGATCGCAGGGTGAAGGCAAACCCGGTCCCAAAAAATGCCGTGCTGAAGTCGGATGTGTCGACAGAAAGGTGCAGATATCACAGCTCCGGCGTAAACAGACACAACGCAACCAACGTCCTTTTCAGGACGAACGAGGAAGAAGAAGAAGAATTGTGTCAAACCGTTTTGACTCACAATTTAGTTCACATCCCCCTGGTGAAAGAATGACCACAAATATTCAGGTTTTAAAAACAAAGTATTAACGGTGGCTTTTCATCATCACTTTACTATGTGCTCCTTACAGTGTGTAGATCCACCACTGCGTCAGGCCACCTTGTAGGGAAGCCTACGCCAATAGTCACATGCGCTATCAGAAGTGATGTCTGTTGCAATATGTTTTACATGTTGAGGTTTGCCAGTCCTATGTACAACCTCATAATATTCGGCTTATACCGTACTACATAAAGATTGCTTGTCGTCGATTGTCAAATACGCCATGCTCCGAATGTGGCTTGGGTTGAATTTTTCACGCGGTGTATGTTACTTGCGATGAATTTTACATGCGTTGAATTCGGCTTTGCTGTGAATCCAGCACTGTGAATTTGTGTGCGATGAGATGGCGTGTGACGGTAATGATAAAAGACACCTCAACCTGATTGAAGTATTTAAATAAATGTCACAAAACTGGTACATTACACTGATACATATGGGAATAATGATAACATCAGGTGATACGAACAAATGATGGAAATAAATTGTTTTGTTTCCACCAGGGTTATTAATTGAACATGTTATTGTTTTTCACAATTCTGCCGTTGATAACATACATTTCTGTATATTAGATGCCAGCGAGAAAAGCGTTTGGTTTAAGTTTGATTTTAAGGACTATCTTCAGTGCTCCCATCTCCTCCCTTAGATCCTACAAGGAGGATCTCAGCATAGTGCACGAACTCTGTAGCACCAGCGAGAATCCCAAAGTGTTTATATAGGAATCACACATTCTATAAATATTTTTGTAGTGAAAAAATATATAAATTATTTCTATATATTATTAAAATATTATATAAAAATATTTTAGTATGTATATATTGCGCTAAAAGCGTAATATATACATGGTACTTGAAAAGTCATTCTCTATTTTTTCATTTTTATATGGGGTTCGGAGTAGCTAAGAAGTATGGCATCCTTCTCTATTTTTAAAAGTACCTGGTTCGGTCCCGAGTACAGGGAAAATACAGGGTGTCCTAAAAGTTACTATGCAGTAAAGTACCTCGTACAACGTTGTAATACCACGCAGCAGTTTCTCAGCAGATGTTGGAAATGTCCACCATGGGCCTCAAGACATGCCTGAACACACGCTTCTTCATATTGTCGAAGACTTTCTGCATGGTAGAACGGACAACTCTCACATCAGAACCGCTAGTCTAGTCTGCCGTATATTCAAGTTCATAGTAACTTTTCGGACACCCTGTATTAGATTGAAATTTTAGCAGAACAAGTGGGCCTAATAATGTCATACTCCTCTCTCATCCTGATCCCATTGGTAGTGAGAAAGCCTTCTCGGTGTAGCGAGATTTGGTACCACTTGGTTTGTTTGTGAAAAAATGTGTAACGCGACACACACAGCGCAGGGATAACGCGGCGGATCTTGCTTTGAAGTTTGAAGGTGGTGGAAAAATGTGCATTACGTCTATCCGAACGGCATTCAAGAACGAGGAAATAGCGAATATAGGAAATATGGCCGACTTTAAAAGTTTGCATTAACAGGAAAGAAAATCTAAAACTACAAGAGCAAGCCTGGTTGGAAGACATTTAAATAATAATAATTCACCAAAGGAGATAGACTATGAATGATATACAAAAGGATATTATTCAAATATTAATAGTTTTTAAAATAATTAACATTTTTCATCGTCATCACATCTGCTAAAAGTTAGCTAATAATCTTTAAAAATTTATTATAACTGCATACCTAAATGGATTTCGATAAAACTTGGGCAGAATGAAAGCCTCATATGGGGGAAATGAAAGGATACCTAGGAAGGAAGGAAAGAGATAAGTGTGTAGTGACAAGAAGAGAAAATAAGTACAGAAAAAGCACAGATCGCCTCAAACCGAGAGTTTAAACGAAATCTTATGGGACTTCAGACGGTGCTTTCTCGTACGGGAGAGACGCCCAAATATAAGAACAGAGCGGCTCGTTGATAATCACACACACCAAATCCAGAAGCCAGAGTGACAAACTGGAAGACAGTTTCTGCTAGAGAAGTTTTTTTTCTTTCACACTGCATGCAAGGCAGATTAACTTCAACAAATACAGCCTCACCGGGCGCTTATTAATCCTAAGACGGTATGTAAGTTTATTAAATATATGTGTGACTAATATCATTTCATTTCAGATTTTATTTACGATTTGATTGTATCAGACATAATAAAAAGAGTATACAGGAAGCCAATGACGCTAACCAGAAATAACCTCAACCGGCATTGTCAGGAAGCATAACCATTAATTGGTTAGCCAAATATATCATGGCTAGTTCTTGCCTGGAAGCTTACGACATATTAGCAAGTACATAAGTGACTTGGCATCCATAAGCAAGATATATCAAACTACTGTGACAAACTTTAGAATTCCATTGGAAGATACATCCAAGAATTTTTTCTATTATTTATTTTAATTTGTAACTATAAATAATCATACATTTTACCATCTTCCAACACCCATTTCTCATTACAAGAATATATAGATGTACATAATAAATTATAAAATTGTACTCATTTGACTTGGTAAATTTTTAACTGTTAAATTTTGAGTTACTTTTTCTAATTTAATTATATTATCACATAGGGTTACAATAGCGAAAGTGGCACAGTATACTTCTGAAGCCTAAATCTATTGTCCAGCTCAGAGTATTCACAGCCGTAACTCAATTGTGATACCAGTGCACTTCTCTGGCACTGGGACTTCATACTTTCGGGAGAGAGATTCTACTTCTTCTCTACCACTATCATCACACCAGAAATACCTTTCGCTATACTCGGATAAGAGCGAAAAAAATAGAAGGTCCCGCGTACAAGTTGCGCATGTTCAAAATCATTCGGCAGCTGGAAATCGTATAGAGTAGGTCATGCGGCTGCTGCCCTGGTAAAATTTACAAAATTAGGAAAACTTACCCGCCACAAAAAATATTGATAGAATGTGTGATTCCTACTACACACATTGAGATCCTCGCCAGTGCTACGGAGTTCGTGCACTGTGCTGAGATCCTCCTTGTGTGATCTAAGGGAGGAGATTAGAGCACTGACGGAGTTGTCCGTGTGTAGTGAAGATGCTCCTTAAAATCAAAACATTTTGATATTCTCAGTCCTATCTATTGGATGTACAAGACACGAATGCTAAAACAAGGATCAACAGCGGTCATGTGACTAATACGTTTTATGTTTTACAGTTATTTTACCAAAACAAAATAAAAGTAAAATAAGCTGCCAATAAGCGGACGTTTCAACAGTCATCATCATCATTCCTTTTCGTTCCCTGTGGAATATAGGGCAGAAACAGTTGCTCTCCATCGATTTCTGTTCTGGGCTGTCTTTTTCAGCCGTGCCCAAGTCGTTCCAATTTCCCTAGCCTCCTCTTCAACAGTTATTCTCCAAGTTCTCTTTGGCCTCCCCACTCTTCTTTTCCCCTGCGGGTTCCAATCAAGGGCAATTCTGGCTGTGCTTGATTTTTCTCTTCTATCCATCCCCACTTTCTTAGTTTAATTTCTGTTTGTATTTTCTGTTTGTATTGTTACAACAGTAGACAACAACAAAATCTCTGCCCGCTAATAAGTCAAATGTTGAACAAGCTGCATCTCACGCTCAGCTATAATGTCAATGTCATACAACATTCCTTACTTACTTACTTACTTAATCGTTCCTCTTCTACTGTGAGGTGTAGAGGTTTGGAAGAGACAGCGCCATACTATCCTATCGGCTGCTTTCCTCCTGGCCTGGTTCCATTCTAGTCCTCGGTCCTTCAGAGATTGTCTAATGTTGTCATCCCAGCGGACTCTGGGTCGTCCTGGAGGTCTGGATCCCTGGCTCTTAGCCTCCCATACCTGCTGTGGCAGCTGATCTTCTCCTATACCATACTCCCCCCTTCTTGTTACTTCAACCACCTTTCTTATCAATGTAATAAAATGACATTTAGCTGTCTTTATTTTGATGTTTGTTTCATATAAATTAGTTGAATAAATGTGAAGAAATAACATTTTCAAAATAGGAAGCGACTTCTCAAATACCCTGTACATTAAAATTATAGTTACTGATTTTGTTAACATCTAATCAGCCTTACTTTGATGTTAGGAAATATATGTTCATGTAAATACGAAGGATCTATGGTATATGGATAATTAGTGGAATTAGACCAGAAGTTGTGAAGTGAAGTATCGCAGCCGTTGACCCTAATAACTAGTGAAGAAGTGAAACGCAATATGGGGAGATCTGTAATACAGCTTATTAGAGGCAGGCAGGCAGGCAGGCAGGCAGACAGACAGACAGACAGACAGACAGACAGACAGACAGACAGACAGACAGATAGATAGATAGATAGATAGATAGATAGATAGATAGATAGATAGATAGATAGATAGATAGATAGATAGATAGATAGCACAGGCAGCTATATAAACACACAGTCAGAGAGATAACAGAGTTCACGTCTGGACTGGACTGAGAGTTGTTTCTGTTTTATGCACCCCCAGGCATAATCAGCTAGGGCTGGTGATTATGACAAAGACTGAACGTGCTCAGAAAGCACTGTTTACCAGGTTCGGCAGCTTATATAACACGTCACGTACTGTTTTAAGTTGCCCTAGCAGGCAGTTTTGCACACGTCAAGCGGCCCCAATGTAGTTCACGCCATGCGGCCCCAAAGTAGGGCACATTAAGCACAGTCGATATAAAATATCATAAGTATATGACCAATTATACAGTATTACAAGTAAACACCCAATATAGAACATTACAAGTAAACAGCCAATATAGAACATTACACGTCAACAATCAATACGGAACATTACACGCCAACAGATAATATAGAACATTAAACGTCAACTGCCAATACAGAACATTACACATCAACAGACAATATTGAACACTACACATCAATAGACAAAATAGAACGTTACACATCAACAGACAATATAGAACATTACACATCAACAGCCATAATAGAACATTACACGTCAACTGTCAAAATAGAACATTACACGTCAACCGTCAAAATAGAACATTACACGTCAACAGCCGATATAGAACACTACACGTCAACAGCCAATATAGAACAAGTCCGCAAACAAGTTACAGAATTTCATAAGTGGGTGCTTGCGTAGATTAAGACTGAAATTACACAACTAAGTCACCCATGTGGAATTGATAGCAAGAACCAGACAAGTGCCGGTGGAACAAGAGATGAGAAGAAGGACTGGACACACTTTGAGGAAAACTCTTGATAGCATTACCAAACAGTCCTTGTTCTGGAATCCCCAAGGTAAGTGAAGTGGAAGTAGACCGAGGAACACATGGAGTAGAGAACTCAGACAGAAATGAAAATAATCAGGGGGGGCATGGAAAGTTCATGAACTGCTGGCACGCGACAGTAGGCGTTGTCTTGTGTTTGTTGACGGCCTATGTTGCTTGGGGAGATAAAAGGGTATTGATTGACTGGCTGAAGCAAACAGTCTATTATATTAAGCCATGCAAGTAAACAGATAATATATCACGCAAGTATAACTAAGTGAAAATGAGTAATAAATGCTGCTCTTATGAATATGTCATGCGAAAAGAAACATTGATTTTACGTGGTATAGGTGGAGGGAGGCGCGTATATGTAAGTGTAAGGACCTTACTAACCCCAAGGCAAAGCCGGGTTCCTATTGCAAACAGTGCAATGTGTTAATGTTAAATCAATGAATTGATCAATGCTCTTATCTCTCATATGTGCACAGGTAAGCACATAATATATGTGTCACCTTTCCTTTACAATCTTATTTTTCAAATAAGCATCATATTGCAGTGACTCAGCGGATCACTCTAGTAATAAGCCCCCCTCATCGAACAAGAAATTATACAGGCACTCAAATGACTCCAAAAAAAAAATATACAGCGCGAGGCTTGACGGAGTTTCATATCCCGCGCCCGCCCCCCCCCCACCCTTTCCCACCTTATTTTACGCCCTTTCAAAAAAAAAAAAAACAATATTTTATAGCCTGCCGCAGTGTTTCTCAAACTTACAGTAGTCGCGTACCCCTTATGAGATATTAGTCTTACTGATGTACCACTTATCTCCTTTTTCGTTCACTTTCAGACGTCGACTTGAATACTTTCAACAACAAAAAATAGTGGTCAGCTTGAAGCTGTTGGTATCTCCGTAGAGTTTTCCCAGGAGTAGTACTGGTGTCGGCCATATGTGCTTTCTCTGTACCTCATATGTTGGGCACGTTTGAAGTAGATGTTCAGCGGTCATTTTATCAGTGCTACAGTTAGACTCATCATTAGTTCCTAGCTTGTTGAACAGATGGTATCCCAACCTATTGTACCTTGTGCGAAGTCTGAAGATTACCACTTGTTCACTTCTGCTAAACTGGTAATACGCATGATTTTTTTTTTTTGGGTGTGGCCTGCATTCTCTACTTCCCACTTGCTCCTGTATCTGCCCTTGACAAAACTCTTGGCTTCTTCATAAGTTGTACCCCTTAAGATATTTTAATCTTCCGGCGTAGCCGTCTCGTGGGGTAATTTAGGAGTAATTTTAAATGTACTTTTTTGTCTAATAGATATATATATATATATATATATATATATATATATATATATATATATATATATATATATATATATATATATATATATATATATATATATATATATATATATATATATATAGAGAGAGAGAGAGAGAGAGAGAGAGAGAGAGAGAGAGAGAGAAAGAGAAAGAGAGAGAGAGAATAATTTTAAAAATCAATAAAATAGGGTAAGAAACAAAAGTCACCATATGTCCTGGCATGCCAGCATATATGTATATAATGGATTCTAAAACTAGTATGATACAATAAAAGAAAAATTATGCCGTGTACACCTTGAACCTCTTTCGCGTACAGTCGGGGGGTACGAGTACCACACTTTGGGAAGCACTGCTATACAGACATGTAACAGCGGAACTTTATGGAGATGCATAAATACAAGACTATCCCCAAAAATAGAAGTAGAACACTTGACCAACAGAAAAGTAATACGTTATAGGTTCACATGGAGTCGAACCATGCACCATTTAAACGGCTATGGGCAAAAATCGAGAAAGAAAGAATGGCAGACAGTTGCCACGAACGGTAAAAGCCGTATACAACAACTGGGAAGGAGTAAAATTTTTAGCAATGGCTGAAACATTTCGGACATGTGCCCTAATATAACCGACAGACCTTGTGTCTAGGTTGATCTACGTACCTCATCAAAACAGTGCAAAATTCCAATTTAAAACACACAAAAAACAACAAAAAAACTGACTTTCATTTTAGACTGTTTAAAATGTTTTTTTACGGAACGGTCGAGTGGGGACAGAGAGTGAGAAACAAGCAGGGGGACAGAGGGAGAGAGAGAAACAAGCAGGGTTTCGAACACGATAGCCATATCAAGATAGCACAACCAATTACTGTAACTAGGCATGCAACAGGCTGGAACACACATGGTATAAGGTGAGTGAGGATGTAAAAAAAAAGAGCTACACAAGAACGATAGAACAGAAAGCCAAAACAAAACACAAAAATAAAACAAAATAAAACTGGAAATATATAAGTAAGCGGAAGTAGAGGATGGCCCAAAAACGAAATTTGTGGAAAACAACTTCATCCAAAACTGACGTTGAACAGATCGTAAAATTTGATGTTTACGAATTATACAACGTTAAACTTTCGTTAAAGACAAAACATGACTATTATTACCACACGCAATACGTAAGAGACGATTAATATGAGGTTGCACATGGAGGGATGACAACATCATCACGTAAAAGGCATTGCTACACAAACCAACGCTGCAAGAGCACATACATGCTTTGATGCAGGTTTCCTGAAAGGCAGCCAGCTGCTGTGGTGGTTCTGTGAACACGGAAAATGGTAATGCTGATGTCGATGATGATGATGATGATCGTGCTCTTCTTCAGATTTTCGTGTCATCAATACTCTTTGTAGTTGCAGTCAAACAGAAAAGATACAACATCACGAAACTTAAGGACCCCCTCACCAGAAAAGCGTTTGTGGTCGACGTAAAGAGACGATATCTGATTACCAAAAGCCAGGAAAGAACAGAGACCGACGATGTGGACCAGAAATTCAACACCATCTCAACAATATATAAAGAAAGCAGCAAGTCATGCTTGGGATTCCAGGAAAGAAAGAGCCAAGACTGGATAACACCAGAAACGCTAAACACCATAGCGAAGAGAAAGGAAATGAAAAGGAAGAAAACAGAAGCTAAGTCTCCCAGGTTAAAGGCAATATATAGTGAACAGTACAGTCAGCTGGACAAGGAAGTAAAACGTCAAACCCGTGCTAACAAAAGGACATTTCTGGATGACCTTGCAAGACAGGCAGAAGAGGCAGCACTGAGAAATGAACAAAGCACAGTTTATAAAATAACTAAAGCTATCAGTGGAAAACGAGGTGCAAACAACATAACGTTAGTAAGAGACAAGCAAGGAAATCTCATCACCACAGCACAGGGGCAGGAAACAAGGTGGGCAGAGCACTTCAGAGAAACACTGAATAAGGAACCACCAGAGACTCAGCTGAATGTTCCTGAGGCTGAAAGTGACTTAGACGTAAATACAGACATTCCACGAAAAGAAGAAATTATCACAGCTATCAAAGGGCTAAAAAATGGAAAAGCGCCTGGTCACGACAATCTGAATGCTGAGCTATTCAAGACAGACCCTGAACTAGCAGCAGAACTATTAGAACCACTATTTGCACAAGTCTGGGAAACTGAGACAACACCAATAGAGTGGAGTAAAGGAACAATTGTCAAATTGCCCAAGAAGGGCGACCTTGCAGACTGCAACAACTGGAGAGGAATTACCCTCCTCTCAGTTCCCAGCAAAATACTAGGCAGGATAATCATCCAGAGAATTTCAAAAGCAGTTGACCATAAACTGAGGAAAGAACAAGCGGGCTTCAGAAAGAACAGAAGATGTGCAGATCATATATTTGCCCTCAGGAACATTATAGAGCAGTGCTCAGAATGGCAGAGACAGCTGTACATTAACTTTGTTGATTTTGAAAAGGCTTTCGACAGCATACACAGGGACAGCCTATGGAAAATTCTGAGGGCTTATGGAATTCCCAGCCGCATTGTTTCCATTATAAAAAGCCTCTATTCTAACTTTACGTGCAGTGTTGGATCGAGTAATGTAACTTTCGAAGTGAAAACAGGAGTACGACAGGGATGCCCCTTATCAACAACATTATTTTTGACAGTCATAGATTGGGTGATGCGCCAGACAACAGAGGGCAGTTCAAGAGGAATTAGATGGACAATGTTTTCTACACTGGAAGATTTGAAATATGCAGATGACATTGCACTGCTCGCGCATTCACACCAACACATTCAAGACAAAACTGATAGACTGAATAAGTATGGCCAGCAGGTTGGCCTGAACATCAATCTGAAGAAGACGGAGGTCATGACACTAAATGTGGGCAATCCTGAGCCAATAACAGTAAGGAACCAGAAGTTAGAACAGACAGACACATTTACTTACTGTTAAACTCTCTTTCTTTGTGTGTAGTTGTTAACTCATACTGGCTACTAGTTGTTGAATCATGCTTTATTTGCTAAATGATGTGAATGTCCACCAGTGGATAAATGTAGATGTTGGGACTGGTGTAGTAAAGTGTAACGATTGTCAACTCATCAAACCCAGCACAGTTTTGGTCATACAGGTCATCTTGTCCTGGAACGTGATGAGGCTCCGACAAGAATGTGAGTGTAAACAATGAGTGTGTATCTGAATGTCAGTACGCGAATGGTAGAATGATTCGATAGAGTTGACAGGTTGGTAGTACATCACTCATACTCACACTGTTCGAATTCAAGAAGTACTGGAACTACGGTGGTCTTTTTATAACATTTAATGGGACGCACACTTGGACAGTACGTGTATGGTTACAGGAACAAATGTCGACATAGACAGCATAATGTTGATCACAGGAATATCATCTTAAGTTAGCATTCATGCTTGGCAAATATCATAATGGAGCATTCGTAAATAAGCATTCAGCGTTCCATCATGTAAATCATCTGGCTTTACTGACTGGGCACGTCAGACCATAACCAATACATAGGAAGGCTCCTAGACCTAACCTCGTCTAGCGAATATTCCTTCACGTAAAGTTCAATATATATATATTTCATAATATAGGAATCCCAGACATGGGTTCTCACATGTAGCAGTGATCTCTTGGTTCATCGAGCGATAGTACAGGCATCCCTTTTTCTCACTCGATAAATACAAAGTATATGAATTTCAACATGGCTGTTCTCTCTCTCGTGAGCTTCACTCACTATAGAATATAGACCAAAATTAGTCATTCATTAAATGTCCTCATTTCTTCATAGGTTCTCTCATAGAGGTAATTGAATAATATCATACAATCCAGTGCTGATACATAGGAATGTCTTCTTCCTTTGAATGGATATTCTTTTTAAAAGTACCACTGTGCATCTGCTTATCAACAACGATGGCGAAGCCCAAGTTCATAATAAATTGTGGTTTTACCTTTTTATGCGAAATATAACTTTGCCATTCCTTGGCAAAAGAGAATAAACACTGGGGTAAAGTACATACAACATGTCTAAATGATTATCACTTTTCCCCATCCATATATAGATCACTATTTCGGCAAAAAAGCCTGCTACAACAAAACTCGGCATCCTCACAGGATGACAGCCATGGATCACACCCCTTTTCTAGCGATACTTCCGCTGCATAGCCTTTGACCTTTTCTAGCGACAACCAAATTAGTTCGACTTAGAAATGCAAAGATATCCATATATAAGACAGACTCGTCCTACTCATACAAACACTACGTATAAATTCAGGCCATAGATATACTGAAGCAAGAACAATCTATTCCTACCCAGCCACAGAATAAATCGCAGTAGGCCTAGAGTCGTCTGCGGAGTCCGATCGAAGATGACAGAACTATTTTCAAGGGAAGCAACCCAAAAATGACTTCTCCTTAAGCACTTAAAAAGGAAATACTTTGCTTACAAAATATTTGCGAACATAATAAGAATATAAATGTATTATATTGCAAGATAGTAAAAATTGCCCTTTACAGTCTTACCACACCTCCCGGGAAAAAAAAAATAAAATTTTTTTTTTTAAATACATCTAGGAGCACCGTAGAATAGGCTCACAACGCAAGAATACTGCGCAGATGAAAATATCAGGAATAACTATAATTCCTAATATGACTGGTGAGAATATATATCTCAAAATCTGAGAGAAATTGTTTCCCTACGAATAAATGTTTCCAGGAAGGTGTGATGTACGTATAATACAATTCTGGTAATTATACAATGCATACCAAAAATTCACACTACAATCTTAAATTTATGATTTATGAAGAAACAATCATCAAAGAACAGCGGTGAATTAACATCAATAAACCGCTAAGTAGCGATACCATCATTCTATTATTAAATTACAAATGTGTATCTTAGTAAAGAAACAAAAAAATAACTGTTGTAAAGTTATACATATTAAAAAGATCCAATATTTAACAGTTAAGTGGCATCATGTGGGCATCTGGACAGAATGTCCGCCATCACATTTTCTGAACCACGGATAGCTCGTACCGAAAAATGAAAAGGTTGAAGAGCGATTGCGTATCGAGTTGATCTCGAGCTCTTCAAGTTTTTACTTTGGATAGCCGTAAGAGCTTTTTGGTCAGTTTCCACTACGAAATGCGCGCCCAGAAGGAATCTTTGGAGTTTGAGAATTGACCAAACCATTGCCAATAATTCACGGTCTAAAACCGAGTAATTCCTTTCTGCAGCATTAAGTTTTCTGGATATGTACATTACAGGATGCAGAGTTCCAGAGTACTCTTGCATTAGTGCCGCTCCAATCCCAGTGGATGAAGCGTCACTACGAAGAACAAATGTCTTATCTGTTGTAGGTAACACTAAAATAGGTGGTGATGAAAACATAGTTTTGATCTTCTCTAGTGAAGATTGGCATTCATGAGACCAGTGAACCATGTTAGGCGACCCTTTCTTTAATAGTGTAGAGAGAGGTGCCATGATAGAGGACAGATTCGGAATGAAACGTCCATAAAATTGTATGAGACCTAAAAGACTTCGCACTTGCTTTTTAGTCCTAGGGATAGAGATGTTAAGTATCTTAGTGATATTATGGTCTTCTGTCTTCAAGAAACCGTGACCTACTCGATGGCCTAAGAAAGCAATTTCGCTAAAGCCAATACAAGCTTTAGATGGTTTTGCTGTCAGGTTATACTCACGCAGAGTTGATAATAATTCAACTAATCCTGAATAGTGATCTTCCCAAGTATCGCTGAAAAGACAGATGTCGTCTAGATAAGCAATGACATCTGACCGATACGATAGGATTCGACGCATCATGCGTACAAATGTAGCTGGTGCGTTCATAAGGCCGAAAGGCATAAAATTCCATTGGAAAAGGCCTCTGGGAGTAGAGAAAGCGGTAAGAGGTTTGGCGCGTTCGGATAATGGAACTTGCCAATATCCTTTAGACAAATCAAGTTTAGTGAAAAAATGCGATTTAGAAAGACGAGTAAGTAACTCTTCTAGTAAAGGCATAGGTTCAGCATCGAACTTCGTAACTTGATTCAATTTGCGATAGTCAACGCAAAGACGTATGTTATTGTCTTTTTTTCGAACAATAACCATCGGCGAAGAATATGCAGAAGTGGATGGTTCGATTATTTGTAAATCTATCATTTCATCCAACTCCTTTTCAACCTGTGTTTGGAAATGTATAGGGATAGGATAAGGCCTAACCCTAATTGGAGTATGTTCAGTTAGAACAATGTCATGCTCAATGACATGAGTTTGTCCAGGGATGTCAGTGAGGACATCCTGAAATGTTTGTAACATAGACGAAACTTGTCGCCGTTCTCCTAGAGACAAATCAGGAGAAACAGTAACGTCTTTCCATGATTCACTAGAATGAAGTGGGATCATTGGAAGCGGGAGATTAACATCCGAAAAACTTGTTTCCTCATCCTGTATTACAGACAGTGATGAGTAATGACCATGTTTGACATGAGAATCGTCCGTTGCCTGGAAAATAGGCTGTAGATAGTCAGGACGTTCATGGAACTCCGTAAGCATATTGATGTGGAAGGTTTTATGCTTCCCGTTAATATCGACGATGTAGTCAACATCTGAAATTTTCGATATTATATCGTACGGACCTTTCCAACTAATAAGGAGTCTATTTTCACGACAAGGTAGCAAAACAAATGCTTTGTCACCAGGACAAAGTTGTCGTAAAGTTCTCTTCTTATTAGCAAATTGTCTTGCCTTCTGCTTAGCAAACTCAGAAGAGGACGTTGCCAATTTGCATGCTTCGATAATCTTTTGTCTCAGCGCGATGACATACTCGTAAGAAGATTTTGTGTCATCGTCAATATTGTCAGCTGTTATAAGATCATGCAGCAAAGACATTGGGCCGCGCGGTCGCGCGCCAAAGACAAGTTCAAAGGGCGAAAACCCTGTATGTTCATTGGGGACCTCTCTGTACGCGAAGAGGGCCGCGGGTAAAACCCTATCCCAATCCTGAGGATGATCCTCAGTTATCTTCCCTAATAAGTTCTTAAGTGTTCTATTTAGTCGCTCGACCATCCCATTGGACATAGGATGATAGATGCTACTCAAAGATCTCTCTATCTGTAGAGTAGACATTACTTGAGACATGGTATCCGATATCAGTTGGGTGCCATGATCTGATAATATTTCTCCGGGGAATCCCAGCCGAGAAAATATAAGCCAAAGAGCATCTGCAATGTCAGCGGTAGTAATGCTCTTTAGAGGGATAGCCTCTGGCCAACGTGTGCACATGTCTACACACGTTAAGATAAACTGATGTCCTCTAGCAGATTTGATCTTGAATGGACCAATGATGTCTATCGCCATTTTCTGGAATGGACGAATAGGAATATCTGCAGCCTGAATAGGCGCAGCATGACGAGGACCTTTGGATTTGACTTCTTGACATACTTTACAGGATCGACAATAGATCCGTATGTCCTTGTTCACAAAAGGCCAAAAGAAAGCCGCAAGAACTCTTGACTTTGTACGGGAAAAACCCATGTGACCAGCACACTGAGAGTCGTGTGCATGTTGTAAGATCTTAACTCTCAAATTCTTGGGTACAAGAATCTGAGAATGACTTGACTTAGTGGAGTCTTGCACCA
The DNA here is from genome assembly GCA_024509875.1 of Oreohelix idahoensis. Classification (NCBI taxonomy): domain Eukaryota; kingdom Metazoa; phylum Mollusca; class Gastropoda; order Stylommatophora; family Oreohelicidae; genus Oreohelix; species Oreohelix idahoensis. The sequence goes on along the minus strand of JAMPIV010006478.1, from coordinate 242,484 downwards.
TACGTACAAGTACGCCATTCTTCATTGTAATCCAAGATTTACAATTTGAATCTTTATTCGGATCACCTTTTGTTACAAGAGTGAAGAATTTCTTAAGAGTCGGATCTTCTTCTTGTTGTTTTATAAACGAGTCACGAGAAATTACCAAGGGATCATCTTGGTTATGCACTTCATTATCTTCAACAGATGAAGTTTCAGGCATATTGAGAGCTTGAGCTCTAGTGACTACTGCATTAGCAGATTGCATATTTTGATTTTCCCAACGGAAATTTGCTCCGGAGTGCATTCTTTGACTCCGTGAATGCGACCGATGATAAGATCAGCGATCGGATCCGGCAAAAGACATGCGTGTACATCTCCTGTGAAGAAAGGAGTAGCAATCCTAATGATAGCGGTAGAGTATTTCTCTATGGTGCCGCCAAATGTTACGCATTTGACTACTTTGCCTGTAGAATGAGAAGGATCTATGAGTGACTGCCTAACCCCAATAGTTGTGCATCCAGAATCAAAAAGTACTGAGACTGGATTGTCATTTACTAAACCTTTGTGTAAGACAAGAGAACCTCTCCCATCATGCGCGATTGACGCAGGAAGAGCGGGAAGAGGATGGCCACAGCTTAAAGTAGACACTGTGGTTGGCTCAAATAATGTTTTGCATTGGGGGCACTGAGATGCTCTCCCAAAATCAAAAGCGGCACATGCCATATTATTAGAGTCATCATTATCTTTATTTTGTTTATAGGCTTCGTGGGACTCTTGCTGTGCAGAGTTCGCCTGGTAATGAGCTTTATGTTTTTTGAATTGTGCTCTACCTCTGTTATTATTGCCTCTGTACTTATCATTGTTTCCACTATTATAACCTCTACTCGGGTTTGAATCATAGCTCCTTTGGTTACTATCATCATATTCATTATAATGAGTATCTCGGTAATTATGATCCTGTTGTCTCCATGAAGGAAAACTTGGATAGTTTCTAGAATGACTTCCTTTGCGAAAGTTCCTGTAATTATGACCACCCCTGAATCGAGGGCTGTCAGCTCTTCTCCAGGTATTCGAAGAAGAACCCTGAAATGATTGGTTACCTTGGTTCTGATAACTGTAATAGTTACCTTTTTTATTAAACTTATTTTGAGGTCCTTGGAATTTGTGAGAGTGATTAGGGTTGTATGGTGTTGCAGAAGCAACTGGCATACCTTCTTTAACCTTACTGTTGCTAATGGCTACGTCCGGATGTGCAGTGACGTATTGGGTACAATACTGTTCCATTTCTTTTAGAGACTTAGGTTTACGCTCATGTAAGAATTCGAGGAAAGGTTTATTTATACTTGACATAATCTTGTCTCTGAGTATCAAGTCCATAAGGGCTTCATAAGTCTTTTCTGTTTTGGATAGCTCAATCCAACGATCAAATGTAAGTCGTGTCCTTGCAATGAATTCTGAGAATTCTACACCTGCCTCAGGCACCATTGTCTTAAACAACTTCCGATAACCCTCTTCAGACAACTGATACTTCTTTAATAAGGCTGCCCTAATAACATCATAGTTATCTTTGTCAGCCTCTTCAACCAAACTTAAACTAGTCAGAGAATCACCTTTCAGATTTTCTGATAACTGGTTAGCATATTGTGATTTGTCCACATTATGTGCTCGACACGAGCGTTCAAATCTGTTTAGCCAGAATGTTATGTCATCACTGGAAGGGTTGAACGCTGGTACCTTGACCTTGTAAGTAAAGGGTTTACCATTACCACTAGATGCTTGATTAACATTACTTATGTTTGTTAACTTTAACTTTTCTAACTCAAATGCTAAAAGTTCTTTTTGGTGTTCATGTTCTCTTATTGCTTTTTTTTCTTGAGCTTCAGCTTGTAATTTTCTCTCTTCTGCAGCAGCCTGTAATTTTTTCTCTTCAGCAGCAGCTTCATCTTTTCTTTTCTCTTTTTCCATTTCCATCTGGAATCTTTTTTCATCAGTCTGTATCTGCAATTTCTTTTGTTCATCCTCTCTTTGTAATTTTCTTTCCTCAGCTTCTAATTTCTTTTCTTCAATCAATGCTTTTCTTTCTTCAGCAGCCAATGCTTTGTCATATTGAGCAACTGCCCATTCTTCTAACTGCTGACCAGTCTTATCAAGAGCCCTGCCTTGTGTGATAAAATAATCCAAGGTAGACATCTTGTCTAATAAGATCAGTAATTTGCAAAAGTAAATAAATTTACTTTCTTAGTCTTAATCAAAGACTTTGTATGATAACTTTGTAACCTGTGAAAAATAGTACTTAACTATCCCAATCACTGTGGGAAACAAGCCTTACAAAGGTCTTGTATAAATCCTTATATAATAACAGCTATAAGTTGCTGGTTCACTCTATAATATAAGTGCAGTGCACCAGAAATAGTGTTTTATATCATCAACTGTGTACCTTTAGTAATAGCAATTAACTATCAGTTGATTCTTGTACATCAATTTATATGATCAACTATATTTTAAATAGTGTATGTCGATCAGGCACAAAACAAAACAGTTATACAGAAAAACATGAAAACATTTGCGGAAATGAAATAAATAAAATTGGAAAAACAATAAAAGATAAACCGCAAGAGGATAACAAATACAAATAACGCCACAGTATATAAATATAAATTGAGAATAGAACTGAAAGATAGAATAGGGTAGACCAACAAATTACAAACAAATCAAAACAAACTAAAGAACAGAGGAATATTACAAAAAACAATGAGTACAGACTTCACAGCTAACACTAATAGCAACAGCTGTCGCAGCAAATTTCCAATGAAGAAAATTGCACCTATAGAAACGCACACATCAGACCCTCTATTACGTGGGATACTCTGCTGTGTGACACACCGCCCAACCGAAACAACAACCCGCTGGATACAAACAAATATCACATATAAATAGTTAAACATAAATACATAAATGCATAAATAGTATGGCAATATGATGTAAATAGAGTGTTGCAGAAAGAATGTGTTGGAATGAAGGCTCAGTTACACTGCCTAATAGTACAGTACTGTGGTACTTTATTAAACAAATACTTCTGGTCTAATTATTTTAAATTCAACACAGAAATAGAAGCTCCATCGTTGATTTGAATGATAACAATCAATGTAGGACTTCTCAGTTCAATAACATTTTCTTTCGCAAACACTGTCAAATATTCTCCAGTCCTGATGTGTAATGTTCTATGTTTCAACCAAGCTCGCTGCTGTGTAACACTGTCAGTTGTATGGCAAATGTCCAATGAACCAAATGTCAACAAACCCTGACCTAGTTACTGCATACTCTCGACAGGACAGGTCACGCTGACATCACTGTAGAGTTGTACTGCTGATGTATTTGTGTGTCGTAACAGACCCCAAGGAACGTCTGGTCTCAGTAGTTTACTTCTCAATATGGTCACTGTGCAGGTTGACCCAGGAAGCTGGCACACCAGTTGTTAAACTCTTTTTCTTTGTGTGTAGTTGTTAACTCATACTGGCTACTAGTTGTTGAATCATGCTTTATTTGCTAAATGATGTGAATGTCCACCAGTGGATAAATGTAGATGTTGGGACTGGTGTAGTAAAGTGTAACGATTGTCAACTCATCAAACCCAGCACAGTTTTGGTCATACAGGTCATCTTGTCCTGGAACGTGATGAGGCTCCGACAAGAATGTGAGTGTAAACAATGAGTGTGTATCTGAATGTCAGTACGCGAATGGTAGAATGATTCGATAGAGTTGACAGGTTGGTAGTACATCACTCATACTCACACTGTTCGAATTCAAGAAGTACTGGAACTACGGTGGTCTTTTTATAACATTTAATGGGACGCACACTTGGACAGTACGTGTATGGTTACAGGAACAAATGTCGACATAGACAGCATAATGTTGATCACAGGAATATCATCTTAAGTTAGCATTCATGCTTGGCAAATATCATAATGGAGCATTCGTAAATAAGCATTCAGCGTTCCATCATGTAAATCATCTGGCTTTACTGACTGGGCACGTCAGACCATAACCAATACATAGGAAGGCTCCTAGACCTAACCTCGTCTAGCGAATATTCCTTCACGTAAAGTTCAATATATATATATATCATAATATAGGAATCCCAGACATGGGTTCTCACATGTAGCAGTGATCTCTTGGTTCATCGAGCGATAGTACAGGCATCCCTTTTTCTCACTCGATAAATACAAAGTATATGAATTTCAACATGGCTGTTCTCTCTCTCGTGAGCTTCACTCACTATAGAATATAGACCAAAATTAGTCATTCATTAAATGTCCTCATTTCTTCATAGGTTCTCTCATAGAGGTAATTGAATAATATCATACAATCCAGTGCTGATACATAGGAATGTCTTCTTCCTTTGAATGGATATTCTTTTTAAAAGTACCACTGTGCATCTGCTTATCAACAACGATGGCGAAGCCCAAGTTCATAATAAATTGTGGTTTTACCTTTTTATGCGAAATATAACTTTGCCATTCCTTGGCAAAAGAGAATAAACACTGGGGTAAAGTACATACAACATGTCTAAATGATTATCACTTTTCCCCATCCATATATAGATCACTATTTCGGCAAAAAAGCCTGCTACAACAAAACTCGGCATCCTCACAGGATGACAGCCATGGATCACACCCTTTGCTAGCGATACTTCCGCTGCATAGCCTTTGACCTTTTCTAGCGACAACCAAATTAGTTCGACTTAGAAATGCAAAGATATCCATATATAAGACAGACTCGTCCTACTCATACAAACACTACGTATAAATTCAGGCCATAGATATACTGAAGCAAGAACAATCTATTCCTACCCAGCCACAGAATAAATCGCAGTAGGCCTAGAGTCGTCTGCGGAGTCCGATCGAAGATGACAGAACTATTTTCAAGGGAAGCAACCCAAAAATGACTTCTCCTTAAGCACTTAAAAAGGAAATACTTTGCTTACAAAATATTTGCGAACATAATAAGAATATAAATGTATTATATTGCAAGATAGTAAAAATTGCCCTTTACACTTACCTAGGAAGCATAGTAACACCTGACGGCGGAACAAGCAAGGACATTAACAACAGAATGAATAAAGCGAGAAAAGCCTTTGCTATTCTCAACAACATTTGGAAGTCTTCCCAGTACAGCACAAACACCAAATTAAGACTGTATGAGAGCTGCGTACTTTCTGTGCTTCTCTATGGTGCGGAATGTTGGAGAGTAACAGAGAAGGAAATGTCGAAACTGTCCTCCTTCCACACAATCTGCCTAAGGAAAATTCTCCGAATCTTTTGGCCAAACACCATCAGCAACCAAGAACTACTTATTCGGAGTAACCAGGAGGACATGCACACCATCATAGCTGGCAGACGCTGGAGTTGGGTTGGCCATGTCCTCAGAAGGGACCCTGATACCATCGCAAGAACAGCTATGCTATGGACCCCCGAGGGAAAGCGAAAGAGAGGCCGACCAAAAACTTGGCGGAGAACTGTGGAAGCTGAGATGCAAAGAATGAACCACAGTTGGGGCACTGTACGAAGGATGGCCGCCGACCGAGCAAAGTGGAATCAATTTGTTGCTGCCCTACAAGACGCCACCAGGCGTGATGGCCGCTGACTGCTTTGACGGTTGGCGGTTATGGATCAAAGAAGAAGAAGAAGAATACTCTTTGCCGCAAACACGAACCGTGTCTATTCCTCTCTGATGGCAACTGCAGTTTTTGCATTCTAGCTTTCTTCAGGCCTGTACCTGTACCGTTATCGTCCGTTCAATGTTCTTGAGCCATTGGCGGATTCAAGGGGGTGGCGAAGGGGCGATCGCCCCTTCCTTGGGACTTTGAAAACCTTTATTTCATATCAACCGCCCCAGTATATTTTCTCCACCACTTAGTACTTAAATATAAGTAATCGTTAGGTCGGACGACGGGCGAATTAAAACACGTCTGGTACTGTACAATGCTAATTACCCTAAACGTTACAAACGTAGCTTGCAAGTAATTCTACGTGGCAGGACAATGAAAGACAATAAAAGGAACTGCCACTCAACAATAAGACAAAAGACGGCGCCAGGCAGGCAACACAAAGGGACTTCACTCGAGCTGCTAAAACAGAGGACTTTGTGACAAGTGACAATATTTTCTGTATCGGGCTGCCAGTCCCAAATAGAAAAAAGGTTATGCTATAATATAAAATATGTATGAATTTATATAAAACTTTGTCTCTTTGTAGCTATACGTTACTTTTATGTAATTATGTTATAAAAAAGTAATTTTAAAAAAAATAAAAAATGAATATTTTTGAGATACTGTATAATAAAACTATCAAGTTGTCACATGTTTTCAAAATTCTTTTTTTATTTTGTCTAAAAACTTGTGTAAATAAGGAGCTGGGGAGGGGAGCCTTTTAATTCTGATGTATCGCCCCTCCCTTGGACAATTCCTAGATCCGCCAGTGTCTTGGGCAATGATTTTATTGCACATCAGGAGAGGACGGTTAGCGATCAGGTCTTCAAGGTTAAAAAAAAGGATCATTGGCTTCTGATTATCGACTCCACATGTATTAGGCTGAAGGCTAGAGTAGGAAGTTAGTGGAGAGTGATCCCCTTTCCTGTTGTGGGCCAAAAGCCCAGTCCAGCCCTGCTCCACATTTACCATTCTAGTTTTTTCTATTAGACACTGTAAGTTCGACGTACCAAATCTCTGTCTGCTCGATCTCAAAGTTCTGACTATTGCTGGTAATCTGGATAATTATAATATCACTAGTGTAAAAGCCCGTCATAAGACGGTAATTAAATTCAAAAGCACCAATACCTAACGGCAATTTTACTTATTCAAAAGTATTTTTTTTAAACCACTGTGGGTGCATCACCACAGTACACGAACTACGTAGCAGCAGCGAGGATCCCAATGTGTGTAAAAGAATATATAGATAAAAGTCATGGATAGGTTTGAGAAGCATGAAGAAGATTTCTGGACCCAGCTAACACAAGCTCGCTCGAGTCTGCAAAAATTACAGTCTGCAAACTGAAACGTCGCCTTGCTCTCCGATACGCCCGCACACAACCTATATAAAGGCCAACAGCGGACTATTCAAATTTACACACACAGCAGAAGACGGATAGACTGAAGGAGGGAGTCGCGTGTCAAGACTAAAACCTTTACCATCAGCTTGCCTGTGCAGAGCTACCTTACCAAACTGAGTCTGTTCTGTACTTTGCTATCTTCCCGAGAGGGTATATACATTTATGAATAATTCATTTGTTTTATTGAAGATTATTGTGTTAGAATATGTATCAGGATCAGACCAGAGGACTGAACTGAAACTTAGTTATGAATGTTTAAAGGAATTCGATGCATACAAACGTTTATCATGAAATGTCATTAGGAGTAATCAATTAAAATTATTGTATTGAAATAATGGACTTGGCACTCCAGAATGTGAAAGGCAAATGTAGCATCATAATTGTGTATAAAATGTATTATATTTTATTCATGTATTATTTTAGAAATGTTATGCAGATAGACACCTGTCTTGTCTCGCTATCCTAATCAGAACTGATCCATGTATCATTCATATACATGCAAACATCTGAACACTCTCATTCATGGACACATAGGCTTGTGGAATCTATGACCAAAGGCTAGCCATCTGTCACGTCACCTATTGTCTCCAGGTTCATTCGTGTCATACTACATCAGAGGTCTAGAATCCTAGATCAATATTGCATTCCTGGACCAACACAGGAGCATCTGAGATTGATATCTAGATTCAAGTCCTAAGCCCCATCAGTGCTTGGTGGTCTAGTGCAAGACCTGCAACTGACACTGCTGTGTATATTCAGAGAGGACAGTTACAGAACTTTAATGTTAAGTATTCTATGTAACAAAATTCCAGCAACCATTGTGAGTGGTCAAAGCAAAGTGACTAGTGTGTTATGATGAGAACACAGTTATGTAATAATAGATCAGACAAGAGAAACTTTAGTGATACAGAAACATTGGATGAACATTTTATGTTATTTTGAAGGTTCCAGAAAGGACATCTTATTTACATATTGAATATAACTAAATTATGATTCAACTTTGTAATTAAATTTTATTCATTTAAATTGTATTCATTCAATTTTCATCATTTCATCATTCATAATTGCACAAGAAGAAACAAAAGATAGATGTACATAATAAATGATTCAGTTTATATTGTTGAATTGTGAGTTTTACTGAATTTAGATTATCATAGATTAGTAGATGCGGGGGTTGGACAGGCAAATAACCTGACACTGAAGAACATACGCTATTCTCTGAAAATGGAACTACAGTCTTGTCGGACAGAATTCTTCTTCTGTTCTTTCAATAACTACTACTGACAATTATACTCTTTAAAACCTTTCGCTACACCACTGATATAGAATATTATAAGTCTTCTGAACACTAGTATTTCTAAAACTTCAACAATTAGTCCTTTGGCAGAGTGCTTCTTTTCTTTATCTCCATAGAACTTCTTTAATTTCGCTGTTCTTTCTTCCTTCCGAGGAAAAGGGTGATAATGAACAATGTACGATGATGAACAAATGCCGATGTAACCCCATTGTTATGCATGGAGGCATATCTGGAGTCATCCCCACATGACCACCAGCTATGCACAATGGTACAATATACGTACGTGGAAGTGAACCTATGTCTGTCATGCTAATATGTTTGTTGTTCGTCCATCACAGGTGATGAAGACCACTCTGTTCATCCAATTATTAGGATGTTAGGATAGTCTATGAGTACGAAGGTGACTGATGAGCCCGATGCGGGCCTGGAAGGATCTCGGACAGTGTGGGCAGGGAATGTTTGCTTCATGTGAAGGTTTTATTTCACGGTCTTTTCTAGCTTGTCTCCGCTGTTCCGCTGCTGCTCTTCTGGAAGATTCGCATGCCACTGCACCTTTACGAAGAGATGTGCGCCAGGCAGTTCGGTCTTGCGCAGCAGCTTCCCATGTGTCTGGGTTTATGTCAAAGGTTTTTAATGAAGCCTTAAGCGTGTCTTTGAAGCGCTTTTTCTGGCCACCATGGGAGCGTCTACCCTTCTGCATCTCACCATAAAAGAGTATCATGGGAGCGTCTACCTTCTTCAGTTTTAAGCTATAGGCTAGAGTAGGAGGTAAGGGGAAGGTGAATCTTTTTACTGCCGTCACCAAAGCGAATGAACAATGAAACTGCTGCGTTATATCTGCGTCATAATACTTTTTAATTCAAATATGATGCTCAAAGAAAAGCCCTACTGCTTTCACAAGCATCTCGTATTTGGCGACGAATATGGGGATGATGTGCACGGGGCTGGTAGCAGCCGCATCATGTTAAACAAACTGCATAGGAAACCATCACTGCAGAGCAGACAGATACTATGATGGAGGCTTGTAAGGGGGTCAGCTGCGGTGGTGGCTCTGCATAAGGAGCGAATGCAACAATGAGTGAGCATGATGCTTATTTCATTCAACACCATGACACAGATTCTTATATATATATATATATATTTGTGTGTGTGAGTACTGAGTTTGGACATGCGTGCTTGCGGACGTGCATGTGTGAATGTATACGTGTCTATTTAGTGTGCCTCGTAATAAAACGACTCAAAAGCTCTATGTAAATAAACCTACATACTTCGAACATTGATTTCAAATTTACAAGGGCAGACAAAATGTGACATGTCCTCAGGAAATCAATCTGAAGTCAGCTTGTCTGGCTTTACAAAAAATGGCGACAGCATTGATCTTGGTTGAAAAACTGTCTCTGAACATCTTTTGTTACTTTAATAACGAAACAATAGATTCTGCTCCTTTGAGATAGATAAACGTTTTATTTAAGATCACAAGTATGAAATACATGCTGTCCCGAGTAGTTCTGGGGGCGGGAGGGGGGGGGGTGGGGATGGGTGGGAGGTCTGAATAGGCAAAGAAAGGATATAACTACAGCATCCTATGACAAGTCGAACAAGTCGACTAACATGACCTTGTGCATGAGGGAGCTGGCATCATCATCATGTAAAGCAAACTGCCACGGGAACAACCACAGCAATAGCATGTGATTGCTTGGCGCGGGCTTCCCGCAAGGGGACCAGATACAATGATATCTCTATGCTCTGTAATTAACGCAAAGGAAACTGACGATCGTAATGATGATTAATAATTATTATCAATATATATAAAATCCCAGCTTTTTCTGTCACTAACGCTAAGGGATGCAACTTTGGTTGAAAGTTAGACATTATTTGTATTGTTTCCCTTATATGTATTCTCCCGAAAATAGTAACACTCGACAAAGAAAAGTGCGCACATGACGGTGTGCACAAAAATATTTATAGAACTGTGTGATCCCATATACACATATTGGGATCCTCGCTGCTGCTACGTAGTTCGTGTACTGTGGTGATTGCACAGTGGTTTTTTTTTAAATACTTTTGTATAAGTACAATTGCCGTTAGATATTGGTGCTTTTGAATTTAATTCCCGTCTTATGACGGGCTTTTACACTAGTTGTTATTATAAAAATTATATTACAAAATGTCATTTTATTGCCATCAGTATTTCTCAGCATTGTGCTTACAATGTGCCCTTCCATGTTTTTTAGAATTAACCCTCCTCTCATGTGTGGTTAGAAGTTTGTTTTCTTTTTCTAATATAAAATGATGCCTCATGTTAGCGAGGGGTGCTTTAATCATTCTAGATAGAGGGCCCGTCGGTTATATTAGATATCAAGTCTTAATATTGTGGTAAAGTGGGATGATATAAATATTTATAGGGACTTAGTGTACTGACTGAGATCAGCTGTGAAGGTATCTGTATCTAATATGTGTAGTGTTTTACAGATAACCTTACTTACTGCCACATATTTATATCTCAGTCAGAATTATTCTGGAATATTGTGTTGGCAACGTTATATGTCTAGGGTTATGCAATTGATGAAGTGTAAGTCACCACAACAACAACAGATAAACAATTTAATTATTCCATCACACTTGACAATACTGTGACACTCACAAACAGTCAACACTCTAGAAGACTATCTTAAAAGATTCAATGATAAATTTCAGATATGTACATATGTATTGATTTTCTCTACAATAGTGATCCTGATTCAACTACACAGTGAACCAGGCAATATAATAACATGTAATTTCAAATATTATGTACACAGATATAAATGTGGTCTTTGCATTGACATACAATATTAGTATTCTATGTGTGTGAGTTGTGATGTGGTAATATGAGGTAATACTGGTTTTGTTCTTCAAGATAGATTCTTATTAGACATCATGACTGCATGTGCTTGTGTATGTTTGGAACTAGTATTGGAGATGGTCTCAGTTCCGAACATTAAAACAATTAATTGCCCCTCTTTAATTAAGTTAGTGTCATTTACGAGGGGTACATAGTGTTGAGCTCTTTTGGCCACAGTGGGCTTAACTTTCGTGATGGCGGCAGGCAAGGACTCCTCTGCTCGACTATTCACTGTTTCTGAAGACACCTCACTGGTTACTATAGGGACCCAAGAGTATGTTGTAGCCTCTGGATTCAGCAAACGCTCAGACCAGGTGCGGCTTCAATACTAGGACCACAGTCCCTGAAACAAGAAGGATGTACCTTCTACTTCAGAACTAATTTATACTATCTGGCTAGACTGAGCACAATACATCACAAACACAGAGTTCAGAGCTTTATTTTTACTGCTATCTTCTTCTGAAGCAGTTTACTCCAGTATTAACCTCCTTAATGGTTACTACGCCTCTGCACTTTCAGCTATAAGTCCTTCCATATCATAAGGTAGGTGTCAGTGTACTATCTGGTAATTCCATGTAGTGTTACTTTTCTCCGACACCTTCTGTTCAGGTTGGAGCACTATATATATTATAGGCCTTGCCTCTTGTTCGCTACTGAACTGCACATATATACAGACATAAATTATCAATGTACATTCAATTTTCATTAAAAAGAGATCAAATATTTCAGCCTACCACAATTCATGGAAATAAACACAGATACGTTGACTAGCAATGAATTCTGGCACAAATACTGGCACAAATTCCCATCTGCTTATGTTCCAGGCTTTTATTTAGCAAAAATATGAGCTGGCTTCAACGCACTGTTGCTTTATCAAGCTTATTTGAACTAGTGGTCTCGAAACTAACGCTATCAATTAACTATATTAACCGACCTAACCAATCAGGCCATCTCTACCCAATCGTTTGAAAAAAAGTACTCTTACTTCCGTCTCCCTTGACAACAAAAGATAGCATTTATAGTCCGACTAATCGTGTTTAGCCTTACATATCATTCCATCCAATCAATTCAAATGTAACTTGTGGCCTATTTCCGTACAATGGTGGTTTAAAATTCTTTCACTGAGCGACTCCGAGTTTTTAGGTTGTCTGACACCCTCATTATTTTCTTTTGCCTATAATTTATTAATTCCTGGACTATTTGCGTAACACTTAACATATTCTGTGTCAGCAAGCCCTAAGGAATCCAAATATCTCAATCTAAGGGAGCTAGGTGGCTGCGTTCAAAATGTGCATTTTCTACCACCTCCTGTTCACTTCAATCCCCATGTGGTGTCTGGGTACTGTCATGTTTTCAAACGTAAATCCATCTAATGTCATCTTTCCTAATAAGCGTTTTCCAGGTTTTTTAAAACCTAACTCTGGGAAGGGTAGTGTTTTTATCACTGTCCGTCTGAAAAAAAGTTAGTGCATGTGGCCTTACACGCGTGATAGTAGTAATTGTATATCGCGTTACGCTTGTTGGGGGTGGCATTAATAGCGAGACGCGTGTTTAGTGTTGCATGCGTTCCTGATTTTCAGCCCTCCCTTCTTTCCATCCTACATCCATCTGTCCATTCGTAGTGTAATTAATTTAGGTCATACGCAGTGTGCCTCTCAATGTTTTTTCTTAGAAATGCAATACCCGTTTTAATGTGTTGTGGAAACGCTTGTATTATGCAGTGGCTTATATTTAACGTGGAAACGTTACAATTTGCAGACGAAGCATAAAACAAAGGGGATTTCGAGTACTGTCATTGTGACAGCACTGTTCTTTACCATTCTTCTTCCTTTTTTAGAATTTATTTGTTAGGCTTTACATTTACTTTTAATTTATATATGTGGATTAGAATTTCTCACGACAAATCCTCCCCTCTTAAAACAGACGTTATATGTCAGTCTATAATTCTATATACACATAGAGAAATTTATTATTATTTCTGGGGCTTACGGTGATTCTCATCACACGGATGGCGGCTTAAAAAATCCGCTCCCAGATTTGTTTTTCCACTTATATACTCTATGCTAAACTCAAATGGCTGTAGCAATAATGACCAACGGAGTAATCTAGTGTTCTCATGCCTAGCTTGTGCTAGAAACGACAAGGGTTTGTGATCCGTTTGCAACTTAAATGCCTTCCCATACAGATAAATATTGAATTTCTTTATCGCCCATATTACTGCAAGACATTCTTTTTCGCTAGTTGAGTAGTTGGTTTCAGCTTTATTCAACTTTCTGCTAGCATATGCCACTGGGCTTAATTCCCCATCCAATGCATCTGATTTCTGTAGCAGAGTTGCACCTAACCCAATATTACTGGCATCCGTTCTTACTACAAATTCCTGACTTAAGTCAGGTAGTTTCAAAATAGGTTTACTTGTGAGCTTTTCCTTCAATTCTTGGTAAGCCATTTCACATTGTGGTGTCCATGTAATTCGATCTGGGTTTCCTTTACGTGTCAAATCAGTTAACGGTGCACATATGGAATTAAAGTTTTTGATATACTTTTGGTAGAAACCACATAATGAGACAAAGGATCTCACGTCTTTCTTGGTTTGTGGTCTCGGGGCTTTCTTTAGTTTCTCCAAATTCTTTGGGTCAGGGGTCATATTTCCCTGATAAACTGTGTGTCCCAGGAATTCCAATTCTTTACATCCAACGCAACATTTGGTTGGTCGGGCTGTTAAATTCGCTTCCCTAAGTCGATTAAACAGCATGTTCAGAGAGTCAATGTGTTCCTCAAATGTTTCTGTTGCTATAAGGATATCATCCATGAAATTTGTAATGCATGGGTTATTCAGAGGGTCCAATAATTTTCTCATCATTCTAGAGAAGACACTAGGTGCATTCTTCAATCCAAATGGCAATCTGTAAAACTCATAGTGTCCTTCTGAGGTACTAAAAGCTAGATATGGTCTAACCTCAGGCTTTACTGGAATTTGATAGTATCCTTTACTCAAATCCACTTTTGAGAAATACTTAGCTTTATTTAGCCTGGCAAACAACTGATTTGTATCCGGCAATGGATCCACCTGTCCTTCTGTAATAGCATTCAGTCTCCTGTAATCTATACAGAGTCTATGTTCTCCAGAGGGTTTCCTTAAAAGTACAACACTGGAACTATACGAAGATTCACTGTGTGAAATAATTCCTTCCTTCAACAAATAGTCTATCTCTTCCTTCAAAGCTTTCTCCTTAGCAAAAGGAATCGAATAAGGCTTCATACAGACAGGTGTGGGGTCTATCAGTTTCATATCATATTCCAATAAGTTTGTATGCCCCGGTCGATCTGTTAACACCTCTGTATGATTATCTAGAACCTGTTGCACTCTCTCCTTCTGATTTTTCGTTAAATGCGTACTGATTTTCACCTGTGCCGCTGTCTCACAGGGGTGTAATGGATATTCAAATGATGAAAGTGGTTCCTTCTTCATCTCCATTGCAATGGACAAGGTTAGCAAGTGTGTCTCTTCCTGATGTTCTCTTTCCAAATATTTCTTCAGGAGATTCACATGATAGATTTTTTCTTTCCCCTTCTTATCTATCTTATAATTGGTTCTAGACACCTTCTCTAGAACTGTATATGGACCTTGCCATCCAATTTGTAACTTATTCTGATTTCCGGGTAAAAGAAGCAGTACGTTCTCTCCCACAGCCAAATCTCTGTCTTTTGCCTTCCTGTTATAATAAGCAGCATGTTTCTTCCTGGCTTGTTTCAAATTTTCATTGGCAAGTTTCCAGCCAGTTTTTAAACGAGTGGTCAGCTCATTCACATATTGGTATGAGGATGTAATATTTTCCTCTGCCGTTTCATCCGTCCACGTTCTTAACAGTGCTTCAAGTGGACTTGTAATTGTGTGGACCTATTTGTCCATGCACCGGTATGGTCTCTTCCACTCGAAGCTTTATAGTGATGATTTTTCCTCCCAGAATTATCATTCACAAAACGACCGCTACCAATTTTTCTTTTCTTGGGGCTTCTCCCCACTTAAAATTCTTGATGAGAGATTTCCTCTCTACATCTTCTTCCTCCAGTTTGTTTAAGTCCGATTGAGGGATTTTCGGCTTATCCTGGGGTAAGACATCTTTTTGCACTCTCCGCATAGTGGCCATTGTAAAACAGTTAAGTGAAGCTTGTCCGTGAAAAGGGGCTTCCCATTCCCTTTGGTCCACTTTATCAAATTTATTTCTCTTCTTATTTTCAGGCCTACTTTTGCCCCTTGGCGTGTCCAGGTCCTGATCAATGTTCCCACTTGTGGGTGTTCCCTCATGTGCTATGCTACACCTTTCTACAAAATTCTCAATGTCCCATCTTGCCTTGGGCCAATAATAATTGTGAGCCACCTTTTGAATGATGGTACCTATCTTCTCATGGTCCCCATCTGGTTTCACATGTAGGCTCCTTATTAAGTCTGCCCTATATCTTTTTGGAAGAACCAACTGTCCGTGACCATGGGATCTAGTTCCAGTCTTCCTATACATCAACTTGTTTTTCATGTAAAAATCTCCCTTGCCTGGAGTTGTATGACTAGTTGACAATTTCCTGAAACAAGGCTTGAGGGTCTTATCCCCAGCCTGTGCCTTCCTCATCTCTTCTGGAGTAGTATCTAACATAATATCCTCCTCCTTTCTTGAGGTCGACCTGACCTGAAGGGTGGCCATATACACAGGTTTCCTTCTGCAATGGTCAGTGTCATGATTGTCCATCTGACAATTTTTACACCACCTTTTTCCTTGGTTGAAAGATTTTCTTTCATCATATTTCCTTTCATCGAATTGTGGGTTTTTATTTTTATTGTCATACCGTGGCCTATCAAATTGGTGCTTACCTTTGTTTTGATCCCTAGGATCAAATTTATTAAAGTTCTGTGGTGCCCTAAAATTTTCCACCTGTTTCTTTTTATTACCTGATACTTCTGCTTGAGCCGCCTGATACCTTTCTGCAACAGTTAGCAACTCACCCAGTCTCTCTGCACCTTGTTCCATGAGAAACTTTCTCAGGTCTGGAGCCATGGACTCTCTTAATTGTTCTATAAGGACCATTTCCTTAAGATCTTGGGTTTTCCCCAGAGAAGTCCATTTCTCCAAGTATGTCTCTATCCGTGCAGAGAGACTGGTGATAGGTTTCACCTGACAGTAGTTTAGCATTCCTAAATTTTTTTCTGTAAAATTCTGCGTTCTTTTCATATCTTAACAAAAGAGCCTGCTTTAGCATGTCATAATTTTCCTGATCATCTCTGTGCATTTTGGCAAAAACTTCATAAGCTGCCCCACGAAGTCCTTGAGATAACTTTAAGCTCCACCTTTCTCTCTCTAACCCATATGTGGTAGCTAATAATTCGTATCTATTTATATAGCTCTCAATATCATCGTCTTTCTCAACAAAATGATCTAGATGAAAGTTCATAGCTGAGGTTGAGGCTCCCTGAGTAGCAGTAGCATCAGAGGCAAAGGGACTGGCACCATTTTCAGAAGCATGGCCCTGAAACTCAAACTCCCTTAGTCGTAGCTCATGTTCCCTTTGTAATCTCTTCTCCTCCTTTTCTGCTTCCCTTTCTGCAGCTAATCTCTTCTCTTCCCTTTCTGCAGCTAATCTCTTCTCTTCCCTTTCTGCCTTTTGTTCTTCTACTTGGAGCCTCTTAATCTCCCTATCAGCCTCCAATGCTTTAGCCTCTTTGTCGGCCTCAATCTGTAACCTCTTAATTTCTTTTTCAGCCTCTAACCTTCTTTCGGCCTCAAACCTTCTTTCTTCGCGTTCAATAAATTTGTCACATTCAGTAGTGACATAGGTAATCATAACTTGCCCATCTAATCCCAACTCTTTTGCAGTCTGTACAGCCGCAGATCGAAATTTGGCCAGGTCCGCCATTTTATATCAGGTAATTAAATAAAATATCTAACTAAACAATATAATCTGTAATTATATATCCAATGGACAAAACAGGCACCAAGAGCTCAACCTTATTTAATTCCACCCAAGGATACCTTTTAACTTTTTATATTCCCTGAAGTGAATTACCCCCAATATTTATACTAGTAAGAGATTCAAAATCCCGGACCGGACCCCAATATATGTGGTAAAGTGGGATGATATAAATATTTATAGGGACTTAGTGTACTGACTGAGATCAGCTGTGAAGGTATCTGTATCTAATATGTGTAGTGTTTTACAGATAACCTTACTTACTGCCACATATTTATATCTCAGTCAGAATTATTCTGGAATATTGTGTTGGCAACGTTATATGTCTAGGGTTATGCTATTGATGAAGTGTAAGTCACCACAACAACAACAGATAAACAATTTAATTATTCCATCACACTTGACAATACTGTGACACTCACAAACAGTCAACACTCTAGAAGACTATCTTAAAAGATTCAATGATAAATTTCAGATATGTACATATGTATTGATTTTCTCTACAATAGTGATCCTGATTCAACTACACAGTGAACCAGGCAATATAATAACATGTAATTTCAAATATTATGTACACAGATATAAATGTGGTCTTTGCATTGACATACAATATTAGTATTCTATGTGTGTGAGTTGTGATGTGGTAATATGAGGTAATACTGGTTTTGTTCTTCAAGATAGATTCTTATTAGACATCATGACTGCATGTGCTTGTGTATGTTTGGAACTAGTATTGGAGATGGTCTCAGTTCCGAACATTAAAACAATTAATTGCCCCTCTTTAATTAAGTTAGTGTCATTTACGAGGGGTACATAGTGTTGAGCTCTTTTGGCCACAGTGGGCTTAACTTTCGTGATGGCGGCAGGCAAGGACTCCTCTGCTCGACTATTCACTGTTTCTAAAGACACCTCACTGGTTACTATAGGGACCCAAGAGTATGTTGTAGCCTCTGGATTCAGCAAACGCTCAGACCAGGTGCGGCTTCCATACTAGGACCACAGTCCCTGAAACAAGAAGGATGTACCTTCTACTTCAGAACTAATTTATACTATCTGGCTAGACTGAGCACAATACATCACAAACACAGAGTTCAGAGCTTTATTTTTACTGCTATCTTCTTCTGAAGCAGTTTACTCCAGTATTAACCTCCTTAATGGTTACTACGCCTCTGCACTTTCAGCTATAAGTCCTTCCATATCATAAGGTAGGTGTCAGTGTACTATCTGGTAATTCCATGTAGTGTTACTTTTCTCCGACACCTTCTGTTCAGGTTGGAGCACTATATATATTATAGGCCTTGCCTCTTGTTCGCTACTGAACTGCACATATATACAGACATAAATTATCAATGTACATTCAATTTTCATTAAAAAGAGATCAAATATTTCAGCCTACCACAATTCATGGAAATAAACACAGATACGTTGACTAGCAATGAATTCTGGCACAAATACTGGCACAAATTCCCATCTGCTTATGTTCCAGGCTTTTATTTAGCAAAAATATGAGCTGGCTTCAACGCACTGTTGCTTTATCAAGCTTATTTGAACTAGTGGTCTCGAACTAACGCTATCAATTAACTATATTAACCGACCTAACCAATCAGGCCATCTCTACCCAATCGTTTGAAAAAAAGTACTCTTACTTCCGTCTCCCTTGACAACAAAAGATAGCATTTATAGTCCGACTAATCGTGTTTAGCCTTACATATCATTCCATCCAGTCAATTCAAATGTAACTTGTGGCCTATTTCCGTACAATGGTGGTTTAAAATTCTTTCACTGGGCGACTCCGAGTTTTTAGGTTGTCTGACACCCTCATTATTTTCTTTTGCCTATAATTTATTAATTCCTGGACTATTTGCGTAACAATTAACATATTCTGTGTCAGCAAGCCCTAAGGAATCCAAATATCTCAATCTAAGGGAGCTAGGTGGCTGCGTTCAAAATGTGCATTTTCTACCACCTCCTGTTCACTTCAATCCCCATGTGGTGTCTGGGTACTGTCATGTTTTCAAACGTAAATCCATCTAATGTCATCTTTCCTAATAAGCGTTTTCCAGGTTTTTTAAAACCTAACTCTGGGAAGGGTAGTGTTTTTATCACTGTCCGTCTGAAAAAAAGTTAGTGCATGTGGCCTTACACGCGTGATAGTAGTAATTGTATATCGCGTTACGCTTGTTGGGGGTGGCATTAATAGCGAGACGCGTGTTTAGTGTTGCATGCGTTCCTGATTTTCAGCCCTCCCTTCTTTCCATCCTACATCCATCTGTCCATTCGTAGTGTAATTAATTTAGGTCATACGCAGTGGCTTATATTTAACGTGGAAACGTTACAATTTGCAGACGAAGCATAAAACAAAGGGGATTTCGAGTACTGTCATTGTGACAGCACTGTTCCTTTACATTTTTCCTTTTAACGAGGTTAGGCGCATTCGTTTTAATTTAATATTAGACAGAGGGCCTGTCGGTTATATTAGATAGGACGTCCTAATATAAGAGACCGTTTGGTTTTTAGAATTAACCATCATCCCATGCGTAGTAAGGTTTTTTGTTTTTGTTTTTTTTTAAAATAAAAAGTTGCATCGTTTTTAGTTCAACCTAGACAGAGGGCCCTTCGGTTAGATGTCCAAATCTAAAAGACCGTGTGTTCTGATTATTCCTTAACCTAATAGTAGCTATGGTTAAAAGTTTAGGTGAGTTAATAATATGGTGTTGAAAGAAATGGGAAAAACAATTCTTAAAATATACTCACGGTCACAAAGCACCTCCAGCGAAGGAACGAAGTAGCTGTCACACACAATAGCCAAAGCCAAGAACATGTATATTACCAGGAATACATGCAAGGCCAATGCTCCTTTTGCACGCTGCTCCTGCGTGAAAATGTCTCTGGGAAACTGCTCCACAGCTCTGGGTGTGCAATTGGGCAGGAACAACAGGTGTCGAGATGCTACTGTAATAGCGATAAATAAAATGTTAGACAGTTGTTAATCAATACATGCTGAGTTAACTTCTTCTTTCACCTTTTAACTCCCACAGGAGCATAGGTCTTCAACAAACGTATGATAAGTCTTCCTGTCCCGTGCCATCAGCTCCAGGTCTTTCTATGTATTCCTCATCACCTTCATGTCTGTCTCCAGTTCTCTTTTCCATGTGTTCTTTGGACTTCCTCTACGTCTCCTACCCTGGGGATTCTAGAACAGAATTGTCTTGTAATGTTATCAACAGGTTTTCCAATTGTGTCCTAACAGGACTGCATGGTAATGTTATCAACAGGTTTTCCAATGTGTGTCCTAACAGGACTGCATGGTAATGTTATCAACAGGTTTTCCAATGTGTGTCCTAACAGGACTGCATGGTAATGTTATCAACAGGTTTACCAATTTGTGTCCTAACAGGACTGCATGGTAATGTTATCAACAGGTTTTCAAATGTGTGTCCTAACAGGACTGCATGGTAATGTTATCAACAGCTTTTCAAATGTGTGTCCTAACAGGACTGCATGGTAATGTTATCAACAGCTTTTCCAATGTGTGTCCTAACAGGACTGCATGGTAATGTTATCAACAGGTTTTCAAATGTGTGTCCTATCCATCTCCAGCGTCTTCATCACGTTTCTTGCTCCACTGGCGCTTGTCTAGTTCTTGTCATCAGTTACACATGAGTGATCTTGTCATCTTTCTCTGTGTTGCCTCATGCGTCTTCTTGCAGAGGACCTTCTCCTGTCTTGGATTCTGAGTTTTATTTTCTTTAGTTGACTTGTCCATTGTTTGTTGACGCTTTTATGATTTAACATTTTTATGTGATGGGGTAACGAGCCCCACGCCCAACCCTACTTAGTCTATTTTTACGACATGCATAGAAGGGAACAGTGTTACTTTTCTTTGCTCCCTTTTTAAGCAACGGAATCACACGGGTGAGGGTGTTAACTTGAGGGGGGAAAAACAAAGATTAAGAAGTTATAAACCTGTTTTGATAGTTTTTGACCAGAGAGCACTATATGCGGAACACCTGGCATGTATGATGTAACAGCAATCAATAATGAAGAATAAAGTTATTCAATGATTAAGATATGAACAAAAGCATGCACGTTTAATGATAATTAAGACAAATATTACCCAAATTAACAAAATGAAGATATAATCACTGGAAAGAAAATGCACATAACAAAGTAAAATAACAAAGGCAACACAGCTCAAATAGGCAGGAAATTTCGCGACATAGCGTAGTCAAAGCGTCACCCGGGACCTAAGAATATTGTTACTTATCTTTGTTCTTTTTTTAAATATTAGCCATATTTTCCTATCTCTTATCTTACCGAAGAAAGCATTTCACCCATGACGCAAAGGTCTTAATTTAGTTCACTCAAAGCCATACCGACTGTATGTCCAGCATTATTCGTTGAAGCACCTTCCGGTGTCTTATATATCCTCGTACCCGGTTAACATCTCCGTGTTTGTTTGTTTTTCACTTCTAGAACATGGATCATCTGGCGCTGCTATTAACTGGTTTCCTCAGTTACTGACCTATCCACTGTAAACGTATTTTCTTCAATTACATACCCACCGTAACCACATTTACTTCAATTATGGTTGCACTGGTATCTGACTATTTCGTTAATTACACATTGCTGATTCTGCAGAATTATTTTAATCCTTCTATTCTGCGTAACACGCACCTTTGAAAGTCTGTAACATTCATTGAATTCGTTGAAGGCCTGTGCTCCTTACAGAGCTGCAGGGTAATGAATGAAAACCCTGAATCGAAGGCTTGTTAATCCGGAAGGCCTGTGCTCCTTACAGAGCTGCAGGGTAATGAATGAATGAATGTTAATCCGGATTAACGATTTTAATGAATGAATGTAAATCAGATAAACGACTTGAATGAATGAATGTGAATCCGGATAAACGACTTGAATAAATGAATGTGAATCCGGATAGACGACCTGAATTAATGGATGTGCAATCCGAATAAACGACTTGAAGGAATAATAATCCGGATAAACGGCTATCATCTAATCCGAGATTGCTGGAAGCCGCATCTTACAACGCCTGTTACATCTATAAGCCCGATAGATAACGAGCCTCACTCTTTTTGAAACGACGCTGAAGGGGTTTATCCCATATCAATATTAGCCCCGTGTAGTTTCCTGGGGTTTCTGATAGAATCCTATATATAAAAGCTTTTTCTGTCAGTGCGTAACGCTAAGGGATGCAACTTTGGTTAATAGTTAGACATTAACTGTATTGTCTCCCTTATATGTACTCTCCCGAAAATAGTAACACTTACCAAAGAAGAATGCGAAAATGACGGTGTGCACAAAAATGTATTTATAGAATGTGTGATCCCGTATACACTGTCGTACGGAAGGTTAATTGTTTTGTTTTGCTCATCTGAGTATATAGAGTGGATGTCGACAGATACGCGAGAATGTATAGAAATAGATTTTTTCACAGGTGGTAGAATTGAGAAAAAAAAAGATGTCTCTGGAGTGATTAGATAATCTCTTCCAGCCTATCGTACTTTATAGCAAGACAGCTTTTATCTCCCTATCACGAATGTTTCTCTCTCTACACACACACACACGCGCGCGCACGCACGCGCGCGCGCACACACACACACACACACACACATACACACACAGAGCTATGTGACAACAAGGCACACAAACGTGAAAAACTACGGTTAAATGGGTATGGGTCTGACCAACACAAAAAGGTAAGTTTCTTTGTAGTTTATTATCATTTAAATTCGACAACATCAAAATATCTAAATGAAAAAGATCAAATAGAATCAGATTTACATACATATGAAATAGCAAAATAAATGCGCCCTCCCCCTATGGAGAAAAGAACTCAAAGTTAATAACCCAAATGTCGAAGGTTAGCACTATGTTACAAAATAGACAGTAAAGTAAACAAGTTCTTACTATATGCTACCCAGTAAAGTAAACAAGTTTAAGCAAATCCAATGTTGGTAAATTCTCTGAAACAAAGAAAAATACACACTTTCAAACAGTGGCCACTCACTCACTCTTACCTACTCTTGGTGATATATATTATCCGGTTCACTTTCCAAATTGGCCCCAGTTCATCCTCTAACAAACAAAGACTAGTGAGGTGAACGCCGAATCTGGTGTGTTTTTTCCTGGATGAACAAAATGTCACCGCGAATAGTTGGTGTAGGAACGTGCTCTTGGGGGTTCACAGTTTTTTTTTTTTTTTTCGTACGCCCGCTAATACTCGAGGCGAAATCTCAGGTTATTTTTTTTTTTAATGTCTAACCTGACATTGATTTTTACGTGAGTATCCTATTTTCTTGTACAGAGACAAGTGTCCCTCGCCATTCAGGCAGATACTCGCCGTTTTCGGAGGTGGTTCACCGTTAAAAGAGGAAAATACTTCCAGTATTGGGAAACATCCGGTTGCTAAAAAAATGTTACAAATGATGATGATGATAATCCTATCGGACAACTCTATGTTAGAGCTCCGATTCTGCACAGCGTAAAATGTGGATAAATCCGCTTGAATACGACTGTCAGAAGTCGGGAACAATAATCTTATTTTGTACACCCAAGTGGGCTGGTAAAAAGTGGAAAAAATATCTGGGTTTTGTAAGCCCAGTTAAACTTATAAGTTAAAATGTTTCTCATGTATCTTTGGCGAGTACACGTTTTATAAATGAAAAATCGGTACCGCTCAAACCAAGTAGAGAGACAATTACGTAACCCAGGGTAAACCAAGAAGTACAAGAAAAAATACAAAAATAAAACAAACCTCTGGATGCTCTTGTGATCAAAAAAATAAAAACTGGAAATTGTGCTCCCCCCCGCCACAAACCCACCCCCCAGAACAGGTCCCCCCACCCAGAACCCACCCCCCCCCCAACATCACCCCATAAAGAACATTGACCAAACCGTGTTATTCAATGTACCACACCCAGCACACCACATACTAGTTTAGGTCGGAACTAAACCGACCCCACCACCCCAACCCTCCCCCAACCAACACACAATGTTACAATTTTAATTATCCACATCCCAAACCAAACAAAAAATCCCCCCCCGTTTAATTACAATAAATTGATCTCCTGTCCTCCACTCCGTCAGTCCCACAAAATGATTAAATTCTTAAACCCCCCCAATCCTGAGACAGTCCACCCCCTACACCTGGGTTCTTACTCCTAGAAATTAGTTTACAAATTCCGTACCGAATTTTATGCAACCCAGCAATAATCATGAGTTAGTAGGTCGGGAAGGAAATTATGCAAACTCTTTGTCGACCAAAAATCAGAAATTGAACGTCTTTGCCCACAGCCTGTACACACCATTTTCCACAATAATTCGTTCTAACATTAAAAAATTCTCCCCAGGCCGCCAACTGATTAAGCAGTTTTTTAAAAACACAGTTTATATTCCCCCTCCCCTCGACCCCCAGATCTATACCTGACCCCCCATTAATTTTTCGCGCTAGTGACGGAGTATCCCAAACAAGTGTACAAAATCACACCCGGCTTACAGGACACAGCTCTGTCCCTAACCCATTCAGAAGCATTCGTATACTAACGGCCGTTTTTTTTCGGAAGATGTGTTGCCACCGTTCCAAGCCCCTATCGGAATTTTGGAATTTGCCCTTCCCACTGAGATTTGTTTTCATTGGGTCTGTCAGGGGGGGGTAAAACCCTAATGATTAACAGAGAAACTTAAAAACGAGTTATGATCCTTCCCTGATTCTGCATATGCGCACACTTCGAATTACACTGTCCGAGACATCTTATTCGCGTACACAGACTCAAATGGGTCAGGCTTAAAATAGAGCCCTGCGAAGTCACAAACCTCTGTCAGTTTACTGGTAATAAATACACAAAAGAAGATCAAGTTCTAACCACTTCCAGAAGTTAACCCAACAACGCAAGATTTTCTTGGTGTTACATTTATAATCACCCAGAAATCGTTTAGTACCGATCATCAAACCCAACCCTATGACTTTTCGTACTGGCACTATATTTTACCAGTAATAAATAACCAAAAGGTGCCTCGAAACAACCCCTATATAATAATTACAAAAATGCAAACCCCGCTGAATTCTTGTACATAGGTCACTAAATCAGAACATTTGTTACCAAGATATCCAGCAAAAGTAACTACACCCACACTCGACGGGGACCGACAAAGAACTAAACGTTCTCCACTCTCGTTGGGACTAACACGTGATGAAAATTCAATAAACGGAAACACACGTGTGGTTCCCGGAATTTTTTCCTATTAGTTTACAAATTCCGCTAGCAGCTGAGTTTAGGTCGGAAGGAGTTATGCAAACTCTTTCGACCACTGCTCGCGCCGGCAGTCAGCGTACAATGTTAATTATTATTTAATTATCCATATGCGCACTTACACAACATATCGCCTGTCGTTAATATCTATTAAATTGTCGGCGTCTGTTAGTCATCGTATTGTATTGAGTGACACTGATGGCAGGTTTAAGAAAACACAGTTTATATATCATTATATTTCTCAGATCTATAGATGTTGTTAATTTTCGTGCTACTGTTTGTAACGGAGAATCAGAAACAGAGTTATAAGATAAAGGCTTACGGTCGGTCTTCCGTCGGACGTTTTCGACCGGCATCAAAAGACTGATTACGTGTAACGGGGTTCTCGAAGGTTTTGCCCGCGACTTGACATCAAAGCGTACTCGGGGATTTTGGATTCCCCTTCGTAGACTTCAAAAAGATTCTGTGTTTTTCACGTGCGGTCTGTCAGCTATCGTACGATTGACAGATAAGCTCGCGTGAGAAGACGAGGTAAACAAACCTGGTTCGCTACCTGTTATGACGGGCAGGTCACGAAAGTTTGTAAACACATCGTTTGCTTGTGTTCAAAGAAAAGAGGCGGGGACGAAAAAGTAAGCTTGTGTGAGTAAAGACAGGCAGTAAATGCATGGTTTTAGCTAGCAAATCATGGAGCGCTACGAGGTTACAAAGATTACTGTAGGCTCTTTTTCCATTATACGTCACATACACACATTGGGATCCTCGCTGCTGCTACGTAGTTCGTGTACTGTGGTGATGCACTGTAGGTTTTTAAATACTTTTGAATAAGTAAAATTGCCGTTAGGTATTGGTGCTTTTGAATTTAATTCCAGTCTTATGACGGGCTTTTACACTAGTTATGACATAACAGGACTACTACTCCCTCAAGCATGTCGTACAAGGCGGCTAAAATGAGATTGTACGTGAGGCTAGCAGGTTCATCGTGTAAAATGTTGTGCTACAGAAACCCTCACTGCAAGAGAACATTGGATGCTCGGTGCAGAGTTGCCAGATGAAAACTGTGAAAACTGTGAAAAAAAGCCAAACACCGTCACACAAAAAAGCTAAAAAGTAAAGCCAAATAGTATATAAAAAAAAAAAGAAGAAGCCAGATTTGTGGAATTTAGCGTCAAAAAAGCCAAATTGGCAACCCTGGCTCGGTGTAGGTTTCCTGCCAGGAGACCAGTTGCAGTGTTGACTCCATCCTCCATAAAAAGCGAAAAGGACAATACTGGTGATAATATCAATATCCACCACGCAGCACGGCTGTCAAAAAGATCAAAGTACAATTTAAAAATTACAGCTCATTTAGACTGGTGGTAATTACTCGAAAGAACCAGTATTCAACAGTGTTTACCAGCTGAACAGAAGAGAACAAAGTGGCAATCTTCAGACTCCGCACTGGCCGCAACAGATTGATATACCATCTATTCAACAAGCTAAAGATAGGAACTACCGATCTGTGTAACTGTGGCACTGATAAAATGACTGCTGAACATCTGCTTCAAAGTTGCCCAACATATGCGGAGCAGAGACAGCGCATATGGCCGACAACAGTATCATTCGCGGAAAAGCTCTACGGAGATTCAAATAGCCTCACACTGACTGCTGCTTTCTTTGAAAATATTCAAGTAGACGTCTGAGAGTGTACGAAGACGAAGAAAACAGCGCTGTTACCAGGGTTGTGGAGTCGGACAAAAAAGTTTCCAACTCTGACTTCTGCAATTTTAGTAGTCCCACTCCGAGTACAGTTTTTTTTACAAGTAATATGGCTTCAATTCAAAGGAGTCCTGATATTTTTTACCGACTCCACTAAAAAAAAAAAAAACCCACCGACTCCACCAAAAAAAAAAAAAAAAACACCGACTGCACTAAAAAAAACCTACCGACACCACTAAAAAAAAACCCACCGACTCCACGACTCCGACTCCACAACCCTGGTTGTTATGTTTCCCCTCGAATGCTCTCCCTTGCAACATGAACCATAAAGAAAAGAGAGTAGGATTTACTTTAGATTCTAGGATTGCTGATCGCAGACCAGCAAAAGACTTAAAAGGATAGTGGATAATTTCCGGTAGCTAAATTGGAAGCCGGGCATTTCAACGTGAATTCAGTACAAAACTCCAACATTCTACAGCACAGATTGGAGGTTATTACAAGATCACTGTTAGCACGTTATTAAAAAAATAAAAATCTGTACGGGTAAAATTAACTGGCTATATATTAAGAAAGGAGTTTCGGATTGGTTATGTGGTTAAAGCGTTTTTCTCTCGCGGCATCGATAATGAGCTCCGAGATAGAAACGTGGTATCGCTCATGTCTACGCAGCTGTAAATGGGTACTTGACTCTGCTCTTGAGTTAAGGAAGGCAAAGGCAGCAAGAAAGGAAACTAGTCACCCGCTCCCTCATAAAGCTGAACCTAGTATGATGAAGTCTCTTTCACTCCCCAACGGCAATTTATGCTATGGGACAACTGTTACCGGTATGTTTTTTTTACTGGACTGTCTCTGATGTTGTCAGAGCTGTTGGGCTTACAACATGTGGCCGACGTATTACTTGATAACGCGAATATGATGTGGGCCGTCAATTTGGCTTATGGCTGACAATGGAGCCCGGTAACAATGTTTAAAGGGTCAATGCAGAATGACCAACTGGCACGGATAAACACTGTACTCGTTGGGAGAGTTAGTGTTAACAACATATTTATTCATGACGAAAACTTTACATCCTTAGTTTACAGACATTCTTCATCAGCAATGGTCATGGTAGAAAAATGTACATAGCATAATTACGAATCACCAAAGGCGTTGACTGACTGCACCAACCGTTACCACATCAAGGTTAACGTATTAGTGATATACATGGTTCTGACGAAGTGACCATGTTAATATTCTTTACGTAGTTATTTATATTCCTTTACGCTTCAATCAGCTCCTAGCGTTAGAGGGACACACTAGCAACTTGACACATCTGGTCAAGTTGAAGCTCTGCCATAACGGTACAGGAGACGAAGTATCGGAGGCAAGATACTTAAAACGAGCCGTTTCTGGCTAAATATTCAAATTATAAGCTTCTTGGCATAGCTCCCTCAAGAAGAGTGTATTCATCTTTTAGATGATCATAATGGCTACTTATTCGTGTCTTCCTTTGACTTGGGTAAGAACCCCATAATCAATCACGTCTATACAAGACGCTAGTTATCTCGATCTCCCTCCAGTACCTTGCCCGGATAGCAACAAACCGCGCCATACCCGTTTAAGAATGGTGCACGGTCGTACGCAAATAATTAAACATACAATTAACCTAGATGCGCTCAAATGTGCGTCTACAAAATACTAGACGCACATGTGAGGATCTCAAACATTTAACTCCCCCTCTATGAATATAAAATAACTTAACAACAACCTTTCTCGGAAAGGAAGGTCTTGGAAAACTGATGACAAACGGAGAAGTAGGGCCAAAAAAAAAAAAATCAATGGGAAACTTATTTCGATGATAGCTTGAGAAGATGGATAAGGCAACATTTAATATCTGAAGCAACATAGTGCTCACAAAACAGTTCTGGTGTGCAGAGAGTGTTAAGACTACTAGACCATGGCACATGACGATGATGAAGCCTTCAATTAAAAACAGACCCAAGATATCGAAATTGCTGTTATTCAGCTTTGTAATCTGTCACAGAAAAAAACAAAATCTTCTACTTCAGTGTAGATAAAGACTGGTGAACTTATCAGATGGGAACGCGTGAGAATTAACTGATTAATATTGTACGAGTATAAGCCGCTGGATTAGGTTTCTAAGAGCTGCTATAAATGAGCGTGGGAGTAATCTGCAAAACTATACAACAGCATAGACAGCCATTTCTGCGTTGTTTCTCTGGTGTCTGTTATTGTTGGTAAGAATTGACATCACTGCACTCTGAACAAACCAATAGCTGCTCAGCCTCCCTCAGCAAAATTTGATGGCTATGAATGCTAATTGTTCCTGTTGCGCGCTGGTTGTTCACACGACGCATGCATCCTCTCATACTTGTACATTATTCCATGTTAGTCTTACGTTTGATGCCAAATTCCAGCCTTGTTGATTTATCGATTACATTGTCGTTCTCTAAAGGGCGATCATTTATTGTCCTTAGTAGCTCTCCCTTATTCGTATCCAATGCCCCTTTATGGGTGATATCTGAGCTATGAATTATTAATCTCCTGAGATCAAGTTTACGTTGTGAAAGTAATTAAGAATGTGTTTTCTCCCTCCCGTGCTCACGCTTTTGTGTCCAATCTTGACCTCTAGTAGAAAAGAATTGTTGACCCACCGACTGTAATTGAGAAGTCGAGTCAGTTACTCCTGAAGTGAGACTTTAAAAACTGAGCGATATTCTTACTTGCGAGTAAGTAACCCATCAAAATATGACGGGGGACATAATTATGTTTTGATCTTTCTGCTGCGTGTCCTGATGAAGGCACTATTTTTCTTGTGTTTATTTGATTACTTTTTATTCCATTTTAACTTCACTGAAGCTTTGTAGCCAATCTTAATTTGATTTAAATTCAATGGTCAATGCCCCAATTTTTTTTTAAACTATAAGGCCTGCAGGCTCTTTTAATGGATGTTCAATTTAGTTTTCACGGTGAAATGCACGCAGTTTCTGTATTTTCCAGAAAGGGGGGCTGGATTGTTTTCTTTGCTCGTTTCAGAACGTTTCACTTAGACAATATGAGGGTTCCTGCGTCACTCTCTGTTTAACTTACTCACATACAGTAATTTCTTAGCCACTATTATTATCCGGGCTGTGCCATAAAAGTCATTGGTTTTAAATCACCTGAAATCATTATTACAATGATGTTTCGCGCGTTGTCTTCACTTTAACTTGACAGCGAGAAAATGTAAGGGACTGAGCAAAGGAACACATGAAGAAGGAACATTATACAGAGATAAAGAATGAGCCTGGAGATTGGCGGAGATCAAATCAAGGGAAGATGAAATATCTACATGACGATATGAGAGACGATATGAGAGACGATATGAGAAAGATATCAACATCCAAGCGAAAGTCATTAAACAAATCACAGAGAGAGACAGTCTCTTTCATAGGGGCATATTCTAAAAAAAAATTTAATGAGATAGAGGACTCAAGAAGATACTGGATACTATATTTGTCCAGTTCAAGGCAAGAACAGGGCTGATACGCCAGATGCCTCATAACATGATGAACGTCAGTATTATAGCCTTTGGCAATAATAACTAGTGAAGAAGTAAAACTCAATATGGGGAGATTGAGCTTTTTAGAGGCAAGCAGGCAGGCAGGCAGGCAGGCAGGCAGGCAGGCAGGCAGGCAGGCAGGCAGGCAGGCAGGCAGGCAGGCAGGCAGACAGACAGACAGACAGACAGACAGACAGACAGACAGGCAGATAGATAGATAGGTTTTGCAGTATTAAAAAGCCGTAATGATAGACGAGATCAAAATGTAGCCAATTCAACTACTATCACAAGCTGTCAACTGTAAGCGATCTGGATACAGGGCGAGGAGACGTACGAGAGGAAGGTGGATGAATAATGTTTAAAAAAACACTCTTCCAAAAACATGGCATGACGCTGGCAAAATTAACACACCATGCACAGAAAAGACACAGATCCACCTCACGTCGCTCAACGGTACAGCTGATCAGGCAAAGAAAAAGAAATACACAAAAATAAAGTAATGGATGTGAAAAATCGATTCCCATTTAACAAACAGTACGTTCCGTCCTGAAGTTTGGCAGTGCCTATTTTCACTGAAGATGTTTGTTATGAAGCTTGGGGGTAAACATTTAATATTTCCTTAACACTTCAAGTCGATATGAGTGTGGAAAATCGATTTCAGAAATATTTCAAAGATATGACTGGCGTATTTTATAAGTATTTTTTTGAGCAAGACAATTTGAGTGAACTTCAAGAATTATAGAGAAAACACAGATAATGTGTGAAATTAGGGAGAAACTTAAGACAACTTATGAGGTAGCACAGTGGTTAAGTGCACTGGCTTCCTAGCTCGGTGGTCTATGGTTCAATCCCCAGTTGAGGTGGGATTTTTAGACCGCAAACGGCTCCGGGGTCGACCCAGCGTCATGAATTGGGTACCAGAGCAACTCTGGGAAGGTTAAGGCGCCCGGCGTGATGCTGACCACATCAGCCCTAGTGTGCCGATGGTCAAGAAAATACGGGCCTAACACCATATTCCTAATATGCCTCAATGGGCGTGTAACGGGATCCTTTACCTTTTTTTTTAAAGACAACTTGGAAGTAGACAACTTGGAAGTAGATCTATTAAAACTATCACTTTTTCCAAGCCCCACAACTCACTTATGTATTTTTAAGTATTACCCGCTCTCTCTTCATTCTCACAGACGGATAGAGTAATAGTAAGAGCTTACACAGTTACTTAATAATAGGTATGGATGAAGGTCTTGAACAGCGCATTAACAGAAAGTTAAAATTTATTCATATTCTTTTAGGTTGTAAAGAAAAACAAAGAATTAAAAAATCTCAGCACATAATAATTGATCAAATATCAACGTCAACAATTACATAAATTCATACATCAAGGAGAACAAAACCATCTCGTAGGACACCGACAGGGAAAATAAACCGAGAGTTAACAATCCTTCAGCTGCTTGTGAAAAAAAAACACACCAAAAAAAAACTTAAATCAGTGTCTTTATGTCTCTGCCCACAAACTGAGGAAGACATTTATAAATCCACTGAAAACGCTAACCCTGCACCGTTTTTCACAAACTGATCTAGCCTAAACCAAGATAGGCTGTCGGTTAACTCTCTCTTTCATCTGACAGCTAATAAATGCAGGTGTCGTACTGACCAGAAGGCATAACAAGTCGAGGTCAGCTCAGAGCAACCGTCCTTAATTGCGCTCCTATCCCGGAGCTGTAAATTAAAGCAGACGTGCCCCAGTATCTAGTACTCGATGCGTAATCAGGTTGAGTCTGGTTTGAGACCTATTACTGTGACGGAGCACTCCGTTTAAGCACACAGTAAGATACTTTCAATTAAGCTGGCGATGTTGTGTTGGCTGATATGCTGGATGCCACTATGCTCTGACATATGCTAAATAGGCGAGTAGGAAAGCACTACTGCACAATACTTGACGTCAGGCTGCGGTCGCTGGTTCTACACTGCAATGAAGGAAGTTTACGTAATTTTTCCACCCGTTTAGTGGGGTTATGCGAAGTGGGTATAGTTGACAGGACTTGTTGACACTCACCGTAATAGGAAAAAAAAACGCTAGACATGTGAGAGAATTGTGCGTTCCGTCCGCTGGTCGTTTAGTAGACCTTTGATTAGTAGTGGGTGCACCTGGAACTAAGACCATACATACGCCAATTACCTCAAGCAAAACAAAATCGTAACTTAATATTATATATAAGTTTTAGGCACCAATACGATATTTGTTTTATTATTGCTAGGTAAGTCTTTATGTGGAATCCATATGAGTGGTTCGCCTGTAAAGTCCACAAAATAAATTCTCAACATGCATCCCACATAGAATAATTGTATTTGTACATACATGTACTTCAGAGAATTTGCTCTGTCATTAACGTTGACTGAGTGTCCATACCCAACTGAACACATGGGTTTCCTATCATATAATTCCCGTTGTGAAGATGCACTCCTCATATTATACCATTGCTTGAATGTACATAACATATTAGCATTAAATACATTACGCCAAAAATTTCACCGCGCCCCGCGGGGTCGCTAGAAAAAAAAATGGAATACATACAGATGCAATGTTCATGCTTGTGATACATGGTGACTTTACATAGGACATAATTTTTTCACTGGCTGGTGGCTAATTCTCGAGGCTGCCTTGTAAGTTATATCTAAACTACACAATAGACATACCATAGTACCAAATCCTATCATGAATAATTCCCAACATATAAATCACTTCCTCCCAAGAATTCAGCCGTTATAGCAAACACCCGTCACTATTAAGATTAATGTAAATAATTTACACAACTCTTAAGTCCCCAAAAGTAATGTCAGCTTAAGCTTATTATAGTTAACCCATTGAAAACACCAATAAAACTGTGAGGCTCTTAACATATTAAGTATCTGTTAGCTTATGTTGTAACGGAGCTACATTGGCACATTTAACCCGACACCTCACTGAATAAATTACTTAGGAGCTGTCACATAAAAAAAAATGCAACTCACTGCTATCAGTTATGTATATATATATATATATATATATATATATATATATATATATATATATATATATATATATATATATATATATATATATATATAAAAGCTAAGTATATGTTATATGACAAATGTTAACTCACCCCGAGATATCTAGAATTTAGACACAGGGGTCGAACCTTTCGCCTCAAGTGATCTGTCTAATTCGGTTATCCTTGGACTCAGTTGCTGGCAAGTGTAATGAGAGTTAAATTCTACCAGGTCTTATAGTCTTGTTATTGACGCTGACCTGAACATCTGCGGTAGCGTGGTTGTCGCAAGTATTCAGCACCCCTGCTGTATTGTATAACCCCGAGTAACGAAAACATTATTCTAGAATCCACATCAGAGACACTAAAGTTTCCTGTATTTTACATAACATTATACACTGCTAACCCAGCGTTTGACAACTTCGGCTCTCAAAGGCCTGCTACAAAGGCACAGAACGAATGCGAGTTTCTCTCTCCTGGACGGAGACGTAAGGAAGTTATCTGGCTTTCAAAAGGTTAACCACTCGGTGCAACTCAACGTAAAAAGACTTTTAGTAAGGCTGCCTCACAAGCATCAAGGAATCTATTTATTGGCTGGTGTAGTCAAAACCTATTACGTGCAGGGGTGACCCCTTAGGCCGTCGTACAACAAACTGACATGCGTGAAGTTGAGAATCGTACGTTAAAACGAAGAGAAAAATGACAGAGGGCGTGGATAAACTAATATGGCGACGGCCACGATTGATGAAGTAGAAAGGACGAAAGTTCATATAGCAGGCAAGAGCAGAAAAAGTTAAAGAGAAGTGCCAGGAGAGGAGCAGGGACGGATTGGAAAATTCAAATTTACTGTCAATTTGCAACACCAGAGACCAATTTGGGGTGAATGGATTCTAAGAAAGGTCCGTGTACATAATCTAAAATTTAAAACGTAACGCCTTTTATTGTACTTTTATATACATTTTATTTCAAGAAGGGATTCACAACCTTCATCAGACAATTAAAGGGGTTCAGAGCCTTCATCGGACAATTAAAGGGGTTCATAGCCTTCATCAGATAATTAAAGAGGTTCATAGCCTTCATCAGACAATTAAAGAGGGTCCATGGCAGAAAAACAGGTTACGACACCCAGGACTAGCACGAGGAGAACATACAATAATAAAGCTCACATCGAGGACAGACACACACTTACAAGTCAGGGCTGGCCTTTGTAATTGTGGGGCCCGGTTTGGACCATTCTGATGGGGCCCCTGGATTAACACGAAAGTTTTATTGCAACACGTTTTATGCCGATATTTAGCTAATAAATATAGATTTTGTTTTGTTTTTAATATAGTGTTGTAGCAAATATTCACGATATTTAACCTGAAATAAGCTTCAGCCCTTATTTTTTTTCCAAAGTTTAAGTAGGCAAGCCGAGCGTGGCGCCTAATTGGGTCATATAGGTTAAATCGGCCTTAGCCTGGCCCTACTCACAACGATCTTCCATTCCCAAGACATGAAACTAGTCCAAAAATAAAGTGTCAAATCTGTCAACAAACGCAAAAGATTAAGAGAACGAAGAAGAAGAATGAATAACAGACGTGAGCCTAAAAAATCGACTGCGATACTGAACGATATGAACAAACTGTCGCATAAATATGCACTGCTGGAGAAGGTGGGTTGATAAAAGAAGGAAGAAATGAGAAGGAACGCGCTTGAGAAGAAGATAGAGGAACCAAAGGAGCAAAGTGTGGAATAAAAGCAGAAGATGAAAATTGAGAAGGAAAATAACGAAGAGGAGGAAAAGAATAAGAAAGAAAAGCGGGGAAATCAGTAGGAGAGAATTATCTAATGTTTGGTTTTTTGGGTTTAAGGACCTTCTTCAATGCACACGGAAAACTTCAGTGCTCCGATCTCCTGCTTATATCACACAAGGAGGATCTCAGCACAGTGCACGAACTCCGTAGCACCGGCAAGGATCCCACTGTGTGTATAAAGGAATCACACATTCTATAAATATTTTTGTGGTCGGTAGGTTTTCCTAATTTTACCAGGGAAGCCGCCGTATGGCCTACTCTTCACGACTTCCACAACTGCCGAAGGATTTTTAACGAGAGCAACTTGCACGCGGGACCGCCTATTTTTTCGCCCTTATCATTCTAATGTTGAAAACAGATGTGATTCTAATGTTCTACTTTTACAA
This sequence comes from Oreohelix idahoensis, assembly GCA_024509875.1. Classification (NCBI taxonomy): domain Eukaryota; kingdom Metazoa; phylum Mollusca; class Gastropoda; order Stylommatophora; family Oreohelicidae; genus Oreohelix; species Oreohelix idahoensis. Next base: position 206,530 of record JAMPIV010006478.1, on the reverse strand, counting down.
ATGGGTGCTAGAGTAACACAGAAGGACTGAAACGGTATGAGGAGATCACCAATGTTGAACTGATGAGTCGAGGCGAACACGTTCCATTACATAATGGAACAAGAGTCGAGGCGAACACGCTGGTGATGCACAGGACACTCAAGTTCCTGTTGATATCATTACAATGCAGACTTTGGTCAGGGATCCCCGTAATGAAGAAAAAATGAAGACGGAACAACACATGAAAAGGGGAAATGGAAGACAAGCGTAAAATATTATGAGAAGGTCAGTAAATAAATATTAGACAAACTGGCACTTGTCAGTTCCTCGTCATGAGTTCAACATTGGTGATCTTCTCATACATAAGGAAGGGAAACCCGAGGCCTGTAAACAGTAATATTTATTTACTGTTTACAGGCCTCGGGTTTCCCTTCCTTATGTGTTATAAATGTTTATACAATACCAAAAACCTACCCTCTGTCCTGTACTTACTGTTCTTAGTCTTCTATCATTTACTAGACACAGTATTGAGGTCTTTGTCTTGTGTAGTCTGACCTATACTGTATAATAGGGGAACGACAGAAGTGATTGCGTCATTAATAAGCTCGACTGCCCATGGTAAATTTCCGGTGCTATGTGTTGCGGGTCGCACTAATGACCCGTCATCGAAGCATCATTTTTTTAGTGATGCCTAGATGGCAGGGAGGATAGTGTGATTCGCTTGCATAGCTAGGCGGGGTTGTCGCACGGAAGGTCCTGGGTTCGAGTCCTGGGTAAGCCACTCACGTCTGTTGTTTTTCTGTTGTCTAGTTTTCTACTTCTTTATTTCTTACGAGTGCCTGAAAACATACCTTTATGTTTGTCTAATATTTATTTACTGTTTACGGGCCTCGGGTTTCCCTTCCTTATGTATGAGAAAATCACCAATGTTGAACTGATGACGAGGAACAGACAAGTGCTAGTGGAACACGAGGCAAGGTGGAGTCGCTGGCGTTGCATAGGACACCCAGAAGCCTGTCGATATCATTACAATGCAGTCTTTACTCAGGAATCCCCGTGGTAAGAAAATATAGAGGGAGGCCGAACAACAAACGGAGAGGGGACCTGGAAGACGACATGAAAGGAATGTCGAAGATATGAAAAGACAGACAGAATAGTACAGGACAGGGAGACTTAGTATGAATATGCTGATGACCTATGCTCCTTGCGGAGCTGCAGGCAGATGCTGATGTTCTACCATAAGACATAAAGTGCAGTGATCGAAAAAGTGAACAGAAGGAAATGTATACAGTGAGTAGGGACTGACAGTGATATGCGGTCCCTCCCCCCCCCCCACCCGGGCAATAAGGGTCACTGGCTCCTAACTACCCACCCGGGCAATAAGGGTCACTGGCTCCTAACTACAAAATATTTCTTCAAATGTTTTTTTCTAGTTGTCAATTATTTCTTCAAACGTTTCTTCCAACAGTCAAATATTTCTTATCCTGTTTCTTGAGGTTGTCAAATATTTTTTAAAATATTTATTGAAACGTATCTTCCAGTTGTCAAATATTTCTTCAAGTTGTCAAATATTTCTTCAAACGTTTTTTCAAGTTGTCAAATATTTCTTCAAACGTTTTTTTTTTTCAAGTTGTTCAAATATTTCTTCAAATGTTTTTTCTTCCAACCATCAAACAAATTCAAAATCGTTCAGATCGGGAAATCCAACAAGAGCTGACGAATATTTTTTGTTGTTCTTATTACAACGACTAATTGTGTTACCACTAGTTATGAAACCGGATCGAAGGTCAGCGCAGACTTCGCGAGGAAACCATTGATCGTATACTTTTATAAAATCCCGTTACCATAGAGGGTCGAACGGCTTCGGTTAGGTCAGGTGGCGTCAGCGCTAAATATAGGCTGTCGGTATCCATCTCGCATAACTGGAAATTGGATCGATCTACGAACCTAGCTAGAAAATCGTAATAAAATTCGGATGTTGTTTCTGATGTTAAATATGACATGTCTGAAAGATCGATCCAATTTCCAGCTATGCGAGATGGATACCGACAGCCTATATTTAGCGCTGACGCCACCTGACCTAACCGAAGCCGTTCGACCCTCTATGGTAACGGAATTTTATAAAAGTATACGATCAATGGTTTCCTCGCGAAGTCTGCACCGACCATCGATCCGGTTTCATAACTAGCGGTAACACAGTTAGTCGTTGTAATAAGAACAACAACAACAAAAATACGTCAGCTCTTGTGGGATTTATCGATCTGAACGATTTTGAATTTGTTTGATGGTTGGAAGAAAAAACATTTGAAGAAATATTTGAACTTGAAAAAAAAAGTTTGAAGAAATATTTGACAACTTGAAAAAATATCTGAAGAAATATGTGACAACTGGAAGATACGTTTGAATAAATATTTTAAAAAATAGTTGACAACCTCAAGAAACATGTTAAGAAATATTTGACAGTTGGAAGAAATGTTTGAAGAAGTATTTGACAACTAGAAAAAAACATTTGAAGAAATATTTGACAACTTGAAAAAAAACGTTTGAAGAAATATTTGACAACTTGAAAAAAACGTTTGAAGAAATATTTGACAACTTGAGAAATATCTGAAGAAATATTTGACAACTGGAAGATACGTTTGAATAAATATTTAAAAAAATATTTGACAACCTCAAGAAACATGTTAAGAAATATTTGACAGTTGGAAGAAACGTTTAAAGAAATATTTGACAACTAGAAAAAAAAAACATTTGAAGAAATATTTGACAACTTAAAAAAACGTTTGAAGAAATATTTGACAACTTGAAGAAATATTTGACAACTGGAAGATACGTTTCAATAAATATTTTAAAAAATATTAGACAACCTCAAGAAACATGTTAAGAAATATTTGACAGTTGGAAGAAACGTTTCCGGACATACTTGACAACTAGAAACAAACTTGTGAAGAAATATTTGACAACTTGAAAAAACGTTTGAAGAAATATTTGACAACTTGAAAAAATATCTGAAGAAATATTTAACAACTGGACAAAAAACATTTGAAGAAATATTTGACAACTGGAAAACAAACATTTAAAGAAATATTCGACAACTAGAAAAACCATTTGAAGAAATATTTGACAACTGCAAGATACGTTTGAATAAATATTTTTTAAAAATATTTGACAATCTCAAGGAACATGTTAAGAAATATTTGACAGCTGGAAAAAACATTTATAGAAATATTTGACAACTAGAAAAAAAAAAAATTTGAAGAAATATTTGCCAACTTGAAAACACGTTTGAAGAAATATTTGTCAACTGGAAGATACGTTTGAATAAATATTTTTAAAAATATTTGACAGCCTCAAGAAACATGTTAAGAAATATTTGACATTTGGAAGAAACGTTTGAAGAAATATTTGACAACTAGAAAAAATAACAGTTGAAGAAATATTTGCCAACTTGAAAAAATATCTGAAGAAATATTTGTCAACTATACAAAAGACATTTGCAGAAATATTTTACAACTGGAAAGAAACATTTGCATAAATATTTGACAACTAAAAAATAAACATTTGAAGAAATATTTGACAACTTGAAAAAACGTTTGAAGAAATATTTGACAACTTGAAAAAATATCTGAAGAGATATTTGACAACTAGAAAAAAAACATTTGAAGAAATATTTTACAACTGGAAAAAAAACATTTGAAGAAATATTTGACAACTAGAAAAAAACATTTGAAGAAATATTTGACAACTGCAAGAAATATTTGAAGAAATATTTGAAAACATATTTGACAGCTGCAAGAAATATTTGACAACTTGAAAAAACAGCTGAAGAAATATGTGAGAACATCAAGAAACATGTTAAGAAATATTTGACAGTTGGAAGAAACGTTTGAAGAAATATTTAACAACTAGAAAAAAAAACATTTGAAGAAATATTTGACAACTTGAAAACACGTTTGAAGAAATATTTGTCAACTGGACAAAAACATTTGAAGAAATATGACAACTGGAAAAAATATGTGAAGAAATATGTGACAACTGGAAAAAACATTTGAAGAAATATTTGACAACGTGAAAAAATATCTGAAGAAATATGTGACAACTGGACAAAACACATTTGAAGAAATATTTGACAACTGGAAAAAACATTTGAAGAAATATTTATCAACTGGACAAAAAACATTTGAAGAAATATTTGACAACTTGAAAAAAAATTTTTTGAAGAAATATGTGACAACTTGAAAAAACATTTGAAGAAATATTTGACAACTTGAAAAAAAATCTAAAGGAAGTTAAATTGAGGCATGTGGGAACTGGACCCAAAAAACATTGACCGTCGGCAATAAAGGGGTATTTGGTCGGCATCACTGCCGGCCGCCTTAAAAAATTGCACATTTGCTCATAAATATTTCGACCCAGGAAAAAACATTTGTGCATAAATATTTTTCAATCTGGGGAAAGAACCATTTGAACTGCGCTAGAGAATATTTAACCACTACACCGCGGAAAAAACATTTGAAGAAATATTTGACAACTGGAAAAAACATTTGAAGAAATATTGTCAACTAGAAAAAAAAACATTTGAACATTTGACAAGAAATATTCAAAGACATTTTGGCACGTGCAAAAATTTGACAACATTTAAAAAACATTTGCATAGCTTTTTACAACTACAGGTTTGGAAATATTTGAGCAGGACTGGTAAAAAACATTGAAGACCATCTTTGACTGGAAAAAACATTTGAAGAAAATTTTCACTAAAGTTTGAAAATTGCAGGACAAAAAATATTAGAATATTTGGCCGTTTGATAACTGGAAAAAGAAGCTATTTGTAAACATTGGAACAGAGAGGATCGGACTGTTAGAAAACTTTGGGACCATCTTTTTGCTGATTGGAAGAATTTTCACTAAAGTTTGAAAAATTGCAGGACAAAAAAAAAGCAGAAACCGTTCCAACTGGAACAAAGAAGCTATTTGTAAACATTGAAGAGAGAGGATCGGCTGTTTTCATTCCATATTTGGGAGACATGACCTCTGCAGTAACGCGCAGAAATTTCCAGGCTGGATCATAGAATTGCTTCGAGCTTGATATAACTGGACCATTTATAAATTAATATTTTAATATATATATATATTTTTTTTTCTATAACCAGCGGCACTCGAGCTTTTCCAGCTCTTTCGGCCCAATGACATGTCATTGCGAGGCTGGGGGGTCAGTGGACTTTCCTTCCAACCCGGTCAGGAGCTTCGCTCCTTCCCATCCACACGGGATTTATGTGCAGGAGCCGTTCAGATTATTCAGTCAAATTTCCGGTCGTAAACATTTCTTCAAACGCCGACGGCCGGGTTTGAACCATGAACACCTGGTCGCCAGTACAACGTTGTAGCCATTACACCAGCGCGGCTCCCATATATATATATATATATATATATATATATATATATATATATATATATATATATATATATATATATATATATATATATACACACACACACATACATACTGTCTGTTAAAGCGTTTGGAGCCCGTAAATTAGGGGGAAAGCTGTAATATTTTGAAATAGCAAAGAACGTTTTTCCTTCTAACATTAAGAACGCTTCGTGTGTTCAAAGAGAGCTAACTATGAAAATAACAATTTATTATTTTAACGTCCCTTAATATTAAAGTGGAAATAATTGTATAACCAATGTTGCACGGGGAATGAATTAGGCATACTTCTAATTTTAATAACCGTACGTCCTAAAGAAACTTTCTTTAAACTACAAAAAGATGTGTCACAGCAGTATTAAACGTATTTGGCTGTTTATAAATTTACAATAATATAAAGGCCCCCCCCCCCCCCCCTTTTAACTTTTAGCAATTAAAATATTTTTAATCTGTTAAATATTACTTCACTGTGAAATCTTACGATATTAAGGAGAAGGCATGGAACTGCAGCAGAAAATCTGTTATCGCTTCTTGGCCTTTTGGTTAAGATCAAAGTGTAAACAGTTATTCGTTGTAATAGCTGTGGCGAGGGGATTTTATTTGATAAGAGAACCCTAAGGACTAGAATACGAAGGTAGGGGGATGGTATCTTTATGTAGTAAAACCTACCACTGTTTTGGCAAGCATGATAAATCTAGTACTAAGGGGCTCAATAAACATCACAATAAGCTAGACAAAAACACGTTTTTGGAGGTTCTCACTACACAACAAGCGCAGGGCGGGGAAAATGTCGGTTTTAGAACACACAATTCAACCGTCTACTCATACGAACAACACAGAATTTCCCTGTCATTTTTTTACATAAAAAGACATGTCCACAACGATAACGTAACCACTTCACCTATTTCCATCTAAAAATAGCTCTCTTCCATTATGTGTTCTGTTCGTATAATGTTTTTCTTATATAAAGTATACGATCAATGGTTTCCTCGCGACGTTTTGCGCCGACCATCGATCCGGTTTCATAACTAGCGGTAAAAGAACGTGAGTGTTTGAACTTTATTAAAAATGAATGAAAATGTCCTCGACATTGTTCCAGTTGCAGACTGTACAGCGACACTAAGGACTGTCTAGCTGACGCCATAATCTAGTCTGCATGTGACATATGTCTCTACGGAGCCTCGTTGTGTTCAATAAAACTGCCTATTTGGAATTGTCCAGCCTGGCCTTTGAGAGTATTTTTTATGTTGGAGAATACGGCTGTGTGCAGGGTCGCTTACACACCACAAGATGGACATTGGCCTGAGTAGACTTATTACTCATGATATAATATAAATAATAAAGAAAACTACCCCGTGGACCAGAACCCGTATCAATATGTAATTACATTCACCCAACTACGGAAATTCCCTGTCATATTTTTACATAAAAAACCAGGTACACGACGATAATTACACCACTTCACCACTCACCCCCCCCCCCTATATTCTCATCAATACCTACACGCAAAACACCAGACAAAACCAAAATCACCCACACCAAACCACGCTCATTAGCCATCTTCCTCTATAAAATGTATCACTTTTTTATATTTTTCTCTTTATCTCAAGAGTGCAGGATTTTATCGAGTTTTTGACGTCATTTTTTTCCTCACGCCAACACACAACCATGAGTCATCATCAATACCCCCCATGCACTCTCCATTAAAAAACCCCACCGACCACCTAACGACAACTTACATGATTTTTTTTTTCTCTCACCCCTATATTCTCATCAATACCTACACACAAAACACCAGACAAAAACAAAATCAACACCACACCCCAGCTGCCAGCTACACGCCAATGGGGGATCTTTCAATAATGCTCGCATTCATTTAAAAAAAAAACTCACTTCTTTTTTCTTAAAAAAATATGTAAGCTCTGTTTGCTTTAGCTGTCTTATATATATATATATATATATATATATATATATATATATATATATATATATATATATATATATATATATATATATATATATTATATATATATATATATATATATATATATATATATATATATATTTATATATATATATGTATGTGCGAGCTTACACATTGTCTTACTTCCACGAGTCATCACCCCCGCCAGTCAGCATCAATTCACTCTCCATTAAAACACCACCGACCAACTAACGACATCAATTAGCCTTTGTTCCCCCATTTTGTCGGTTTTTTGACGACATATTTCCTTACATAAACTATTTTTTGTTATTCTTTTTTATTTTAACAATGTCACCCATATAACCATATACATAGTATATTTTTCTGACCCACATATATAATAATTATATTATATTAATACGATGTACACCTTCTAACCCCCCCCCCCCCATCCCCTTATTATATAAATAAAAATATATAAATTAAAAAAATTGTCTCACTTCGTGTTCGTTTGTATTCTCTCTTCCATGTTTTTTTTCTCTCACCCCTATATTCTCATCAATACCTAACACCAGAAAAAAAACCACAATCATCCACACCACACCACGCTCATTAACCATCTTCCTCTTTAAAATGTATCAATATTTTATATTTTCCTCTTTATCTCAAGAGTGCAGGATTTTTTTTTCTCTTTATTCTATAGAGTGCGGGGAACATGCTAATCGAGGTATGTGTGATGCATGTGGTGTTAGGCCCGCCGGCGTGCTGTGGTCAGCATCACACCGGCCGCCTTAACCTTCCCAAAGTTGCTCTGGTACGCAGTTAAAACTTGGTCGACCCTGCCGGGTTGTGTGCGGTGCATCACACATACCTTGTGTAAAACGTAAAAAATCATTGGCCTTTGTATAAATGTTGTCTACATGTTGTAAAATATATATTGTATGTATGTATGTATATATATATATATATATATATATATATATATATATATATATATATATATATATATATATATATATATATATATATATATATAGTATATATGTTGTATGAATAAAGAAACATAACAACACTGAATCGATCGGTATATTTCCCTATATAAAAGTCACGCGCCCCCACCAGAATCCTAACCGAAACCCCCGCACTATACTACTAAAGAGCGAAGTAGTGAATAGTGACTGCCTCGAATAAGCTGGTGAATGCTTAAGGCGTTAATGCTAGATGCGTAGAGTTACATGGGAGATCTTAGAAGAGTAGTGGTGAATATGTGAATACTTCAAGGAGATTTGTGAATGAGTACATACTAGCAGCACAAGTGGTAAGTGAATGATTGCTTGAAGGGTCACGTTGATAATTAGGAAAAGAATCAAGTGGTGAATAGATAACTGCCTCGAATATACTTGTGAATTCGCAGACGATGATGCTAGAAGCGAAGAGGTAAATGAGTAAATCTTATCAGAAAAATGGTGAATGGGTGAATACTTTTACAGAATGAGGAATGCGTAAAATAACAGCAGCACAATGCTGAGTGACAGACTGCCAGCAGTGCAGTGGCGGATAGTGAATACTGCATAGTTGTAGCGCCAACAGGTAATTCTTGTAGCGTCGTTGAAAGTTACTTCATTTGTAGCAGGAGTGAAGTGGTATTAGTTGAGCAGGGGTGAAACACTAAACATTATCTGAGTTATGATAAAATGGTGTATACATCAGCGGTAGGGAATCCAGGAACTGAGGAGATGTAATTTAGAAAAAAAAAAAACAATGTGCTCTCTATAGATGCAAGTTAAAAGGTAAAGGATCCCGTTACACGTCCATTGAGGCATACTGGGAATATGGTGTTAGGCCCATATTTCTTCACCATCGGCACACTAGGGGTGATGTGTTCATCAACACGCCAACCGCCTTAACCTTCCCAGAGTTGCTCTGGTACCCATTTCATCAGGCTGGGTCGACCCCGGAGCCGTTTGCCGTCTAAAAAAAATCATCCCACTTCAGCTGGGGATCGAACCATAGATCACAGAGCTAGGACGCAAGTGCACTAACCACTGCGATACCGCGGCTCCCTTCTATAGATGTACCTTGACAAAATCATGTCTGTTTTCAGGTTTCAAAGTATTTGGAATAAGTAAAGTCTATATGTAACTTTTATCCCTGCCAGACAATCTGCTACCTGCTATTCTATGGACAGAAAAAAGGAAAATTCAAGTTAACTTATTTTTTACCGAATGTTAACGTCAAAGAAAAGATCGCTTTCCTTTCATATCCAGATCACGAAATAAGTGAATTTTAGGAAGTTATCTCGTGAATTTTCACTGGGTATGCGGAAAAAGCACCTTTAAACCTGGAGATACCGCTCTTTTAAATATTGACGGGAAAGGACTAGTCCGAAATCTCGCTAGCTTAAAAATTCCTCTTTCTCTCTCCACCCACTCCTTTCCCTTCGTCACTTAAAGATCCACCAAACCATCCAATATGCAACAACTACTTCCGTCTAATACCAGGTGAATTGTATGCATTAAGAAATCCTCATATATTCAAACGGGCGATATAAGTGGCTCTTGGAAGAATAATGTAGTATATCATGACGCGTGATACGGCTCTTGGGAGAATAATGTAGCACATCGTAGCGTGTCATACAGCTCTTGTACCATAAATAGTTAATATAAAGAATAATGAAGGATCCTCTTACAGGCTATGATTTACAGAATGCAGCCTTGAAACGTAGAGTAACTATCCGAAAAGGCATGGAGTAAGCTATTTGCTACACGCTCCTATATGGAACAGTATCACACACTCCTGTAAGGATCAGTGCCACATGCTCCTGTATGGAGCAGTGCTGCACACTCCTGTATGGAGCAGTGCTACACACTCCTGTATGGAAAAGTGCTACGCGCTCCTGTATGGATCAGTGCTACACGCTCCTGTATGGATCAGTGCCAGATGCTCCTGAATGGAGCAGTGCTGCACACTCCTGTATGGAACAGTGCTACACACACCTGTATGGATCAGTGCCACACATTCCTGTATGGATCAGTGCTACACGCTCTTGTATGGATCAGTTCTACACGCCGCTTTTGTATGGATCAGTGACACATGCTCCTGTATGGAGCAGTGCCGCACACTCCTGTATGGAACAGTGCTACACACTCCTTATGAAATAGTGCTACACACTCCTTATGGAACAGTGCTACACACTCCTTATGGAATAGTGCTACACATTACTTATGGAACAGTGTTACACACTCCTTTTGGAACAGTGCTACACACTCATGAATGGATTAGTGCTTCACACTCCTGCATGGAGCAGTGCTACACTCCTGTATAGATTAGTGCTGTACACTCCAGTATAGAGCAGTGCTACTCGCTCCCGTATGGATCAGTGCTACACGCCGCTCTTGTATGGATCAGTGCCACATGCTCCTGTATGGAGCAGTGCCGCACACTCCTGTATGGATCAGTGCTACACGCTCCTGTATGGATCAGTGCCACGTGCTCCTGTATGGAGCAGTGCCGCACACTCCTGTAGGGAGCAGAGTTCTCGAAAAGAAAGGATAGATACGTAAAATACCTGCGAATGCAAGAACATATAATTGCTTTGAGCAGGCTTCCGGAGGGAGCAGTTATAGTCGTGGCTCTATACTCCATAAGGAGCGCAAAGGATGATGATGATGATGATGATGATGATGATGATGATGATGATGATGATGATGATGACGATGATGATGATGATGTTGATGATGTAAAATTCCTGAAAATTTGAACTTACATGGGAATACCTGAGACACCATTGACACAAATGATACTTAAGACAGAAATGATGAAAATGATGTGCTGTGGGGGATGATCTGATAAAATATATAACATTTTAAAACTTGCTTATTTTTTACAGCTGACCGTACAAAGTGAGCTTATATAATTTCAGTTTGTAAGAAACAAATATGAATTGTGAGATCATTAGAAGAAAGCAGACAAGTACAATTTGACAATATCACAAACTGGACTTGACCAAATTACTAACCATGCTCTAGAGAGAATCTAGTGTCTCTGAGAAGACAAGATAGAACAGAAAAACTGTTGTGCACGGGAGCTGGAAATCTCATCATGTCAAACAAATTGCTACACAAACCCCCGCTGCACGAACATGTGGCTGCTTGGTACGGGCGTCCTGCCAGGGGAGCAGCTGCAGTGGTGGCTTCGTAAGGAGCACTTAGAAAACTGATTAGGATGGTGACTGCAAGCGCACAGGAAATGCTTTGTTGCAGGTTCCCTGAAGAGCGCCGCTAGGAGCGAAAGGTGGAGTTGAAGTACACACTTGGAGTAATGAACAAAGATCGTAGTAATCAATCACCAGAATGAACACAGAAACAACAACAACAACAATGATGATTGATGACCCTACAGTCTCACCTTGAAGTACCCCTTCTGCTCTCAATAACAGTAGCCAAACTTGAGAAATACGGAGGGGTATAGCAAGAATATATTGCAAGGGATACAGAAGGATTGAAATGGTATGACAAGGTCACCAATGTGGAAATGATGACAAGAACCAGACAAGTGCCAGTGGAACAAGAGATGAGAAGAAGACGCTGGCAATGGATAGGACACACATTGAGGAAACCTGTTGATAGCATTACAAGGTAGTCCTTGTTCTAGGATGCGCAGGGAAAGAGAGGCAGCGTTAGACCGAAAACGCATGGAGAAGAAAACTGGAGGCAGAAGTGAAAATGATGAGGAAGACGTTAAAAGAACTTCAGCTGATGGCACAGGACAGGAGGATTTGGCATGTATTAAAGGGATATGCTCCTTGGGGAGCAAAAGGATATTGACTGATTGATAGCAAGAAACGATCCTTGTCGTTTAGGCGAACGGTGTCAAATCTTCAAAGTACCTAGTAATTCCTACCTTTATTCATCTCACAATATAGTGGTTGTCAAGTGCTTAGCTGTGAGTGCACATTGACAAATATATATATATATTACGTTATACATGGAGCGACAAATATTGCTCGTTATCCACAGCTAATGTTAACTCATTGAACTCCAACACATAGGCACGATATCCGACGACTTTATGTCACAAACTTTATCATAAACACAATGACACAGGCAGACTGCCACTTTGGCCAAGAATCATAAGAAATGCACAATGTATGAGGTGCATAATTGGAACATCATCCAATGGAACGAATTTCACTATACTCAATATACTTTCTACTGTTTACTTTCCTACATCCAACTCGCCTTCACTCCCCACATAATCTCTCCTCGCTCCAATCTCTCTCTCTAATCCCTTCCCACACATGACTCTTTTCACACCTGACCAGTCTTCACCACCACTTCGTTCACAATAACTCAGTCATGCCCGTGAACTCGACATTAACGCTTACTGATACTAACGCATTCATGCCCACAGTCAAACACCATTCACTCACTTCAACTTACATAAACGCATCTAGCTCCCACCGGAGCATAAGTACTGACATTCATTCTATAACCGGTTCGTGACATCCACCCCTCCCTCTCCAAGTGAAAAACAGTTTTTCACTGGATGGGTGGTAGATATCAGGAACCCAACCATCCAAAACGTAAAATTACATGTGTGGGCAACATCTATTGCATAAGTGTGGACACATGCCATCTGCAAATAATCAAAAATAGCATGCTGAAAAAAAAATTACAATAGAAACGGGTTGCTAGAAAAATAGAACAGCAACCGTTTGGCAATAATGATGCAACTCTAATTACCCACAAAAAAGGTGATAGACATTACATCACTGTCATCAAATTCTACCGTACTGGAGAATACCTATTCTATAAGCCTTTACTGGATACACAACATACTATCAGAATATAGCTTAAACAAAAAACGTGCAGAATACATTTGGCAAAACAATAATCTTGAACAGGTATCAGATAGTACAATGGAAAGGGTGGTTTAAAAAAACAAAACACACACACACCCATTTCTAAACGCAAGTTTTCATAATCTCGATAAAGAATCTGCAAGAACATTTAATTTACCCTGAATGGGAAAAACAGTGAAGTTGTACTGTTGTAATAACAACGACCATCTTGTCAAACGCGAATTTGGTGATCTGGATGGAAAAGTCAATGGACAATGGTCCGTTTCCAGCCCAAAATGAGATCCTAACAAATAGCATGGAGAAAGCGTGTTTGGTGAACAAGTCTGGGTGGCTGAGAGAGTACCCGAATGTGACTAGGGAGAGTCTGTGCTTGATAGCCGAGCTGTGCGCTCGAGGCTGTGAATTGTGGTCGAGCTGGGTGCTCGTATTATGTGACAGTTGAGATAATGATATAGTGATTATGAATATAGTGATTATGTCTTACATATTGTTGTATAGGCGATGTCTTCCCGCCTAGAAGTGTTCTGGAGGAACTTTGGGTAATGTTGGTGGAGAACATATTAAGGCGATGAGTTGGTCCCGCCTTTGGAGCTACGGTGGAGTAAGGGGTTGAGTATTGTCCGCCTTGTAGCTATATTGGAGTAGAATTTATTTGGCGATGTTGCATTCCGCCAATCACTTGGGATAAGTGATTTACACCTGGATGGTGAATGGATTCGTGCGAGGGTTGAATGCCGCACATAGAAACGTGTGGTGTGTATTGTTAGTGTGTGGACGGTCATTCTCACAATATTGTCCACTCAGCGTATCGTTGGTCTACCCCATTTTCTTGTACCTGGGAATGCCCATCTAAATACAGTAGTGGCTACTGGATTGATCTAGGTTCATTGGCCACACTCTGATGTTTGCGGACGTTTTATAAACGATTTCTTCTCTCTTGTCTAACGTGTCACATGAATCTGTACTCGCTCTATCTGTCTATACCATAAGACATGTTCCTCACACAGATCTTTTATAACACTTCAAGAAATTTATAAAACAAGATATGTCAGTATTGCAAGGCATTACCACAGTGACGATGTTTTTATGCACCGACACGAAACAATATCCGGGAGAATTAAGGAAACAAATAACCATCGCCTGCAACCAAAAATTGATTAGGAAAACTGTGGCGATTTTTTTCCAACTTTATTAAAATAACAAGGGGCTATGAGTTTCCAAACAATAAGAGGTAAGGAAAAGGTTGTCCTATGGCAGATACTACCGCAGGGGTGAAAGTGTTAGAGACGTCACTAAACTAGGTCCAGCATCAAGAGGTGGAGGTGACCAGTTCCCTTCCTCATTGCCTTTTCCTTCACTAACTCAAGAACAAAGTCAGGTACCCATTTACAGCTGGGTAGACTGGAGCGTGACGATACCGTGAATCGAACCCGACAGCTTTGCCGCGAGAGAACAGCGCTTCTACCACTGTGTCAATCGGACGTTCTTCCCCAAAAAATACGGCGCAATAAAAATAATAAAGCGCACAGTGTAAGCAATACTGACAAAATAATACTGACAAAATGAAGGAAAACACGTATAAAATAAGTGACAAGCATTTTGATTCAGGCCTCCTGTAGTTCTTGGAAAGGTGGGGGGGGGGGGGGGGGGTCTATCTCTGAAGAGACAAAGAATGAATATGGCTACTGCACCCTCACACATGTCGTACAAGGCGAATAATACGAAGCTGTGTTCGCAGCTGGTAACCTCATCATGTAAAACAATTTGCTACATAACCCACCGCTGCAATAGCAGATTACTGCTTGGTGCAGGTTTCTTGCTAGAGGCCCAGCTGCAGTGGCTACGCCATGCTCGGTAAGGAACGCAAAGGAAAAAGATGATGAACTTCAATTCAGCCCGGAAAAAAGAACAGGGTTGTATTAAGAACGCTTAAGTACAAGACAGAAGCGTAGAGAAAGCTATACCCTCTTGTCTGAATGTGAGCAATAACATCTCAGGAGACTGAACACTAAAGAATAGTAATGGAATCTTTGGGAGTCTGGAACAGTGTGGTTTATGCAGACTGATCTAAAGTAACATATATCATCGTTATTTCTTTCCCTTTACGCTTCTTAGAGAGCATGCAGTCACTGTTGCCGCTGGTCCCTTTGCAGGAAGCTTGCACCGAGCGTTCGCACG
The DNA here is from genome assembly GCA_024509875.1 of Oreohelix idahoensis. Classification (NCBI taxonomy): domain Eukaryota; kingdom Metazoa; phylum Mollusca; class Gastropoda; order Stylommatophora; family Oreohelicidae; genus Oreohelix; species Oreohelix idahoensis. The sequence continues at coordinate 191,158 of JAMPIV010006478.1, read as the reverse complement.
TTCTTGCAGTAGTGGTTTCTGTGACATTTTCTTTTTCATCATGAAGTTGGCAGCATCGCGCACAACATGTTGCCTTGTACGACATGCCTGAGGGTGCAATGGGCCTATTCTGTCCTTGGCTCTTCAGGTTTGGTTTGAGGGACTTTCTTCAATGCATAGAGACAACTCCATCAGCGCCCCGATCACCTCCCTTAGATCACACTAGGAGGATCTCATCACAATGCCCTTGTGCGTATATAGGAATCACACGTTCTATAAATATTTTTGAGGTGGGTAGGTTTCCCAATTTTTTTAATTTTCAGAGACCCCACGGAACCTACATAGTGCTAAAGTAAAATGAGCTTTTTTTTTATTTAATAAAAAAGTAAAATACACACTGAAAGCAAAAACAAAGAGAAATGAGCCAATAGATTACAGCATTTTATAACGCAAATTAAAAATCCTTTGTTTAAACAACTGTACACAGAACAGCACTTTTTCCATTATACGTTTTGATGAAGTGTTATCTATCTAGCCACTTCGCCACCCCACTTATGGCACTTATATCACATTTATTCCAATAAAGTATCAGTCTGTTTATACCATTCGTATGAAAGCCTGTCAACAGTTGATCATCATCATCATCAGTTGCCATCTCCACAACGGAGGTTGGCTGTAATGGATCTCCAACGTCTTCTGTCTCTTGTCTTGGTGGTACACTCTGATAGACTCTTTCCCGTCCATCTCTTGATGTTATCTTCCCACTTATAGCGCTGTCTTCCCCTTGCACGTTTACCTTCAACTCTCCCTTCTGTTATGGTCTTCTGCAAGGTGTTATGCCTTTTTATGTGGCCAAAGTATTTTAGCTGCCGAACTTTGACCTCTCTCATTAGTTCTCTTTTCATACCTAGATTTTCTAGGACCTCCTTATTTGTTTTCATCTCTTTCCATGAGATACGCCCCATTCTTCTATATATCCACATTTCAAGAGCCTCAATTCTTTCTTCCAAATGCTTATTCATCGTCCATGTTTCTGCACCATACAGAAATGCAGAATATATATAACACTTTATGATTCTCAGTTTTAATTTATGAGATAACTGTTTGGATGTCAGTATATGTTTCATGTTGTTGAATGTAGCTTTGGCCATTCCTATTCTCTTCTTGATTTCTGTTTCACATCTGCCATCTTCTGTTATTATATGACCAAGATATACGTAGCTCTACAGTTGATAGGCCTACTTTATTCTTCAGATTGCTATCTATTTAAACAGATTACAGAAAAAAAGGCATAACTAACCGCCCCATAATTTCAACTCAGAGAATAAAATAAAGAATAACACGTGTTAATCAGTAGTTCAATGGTTAACAACAGCTTCTTTAGTACATGAATCCGAGTGAAGACAGAAATCGACGTCCAGAAACTGGGTTTCTTAACAGGGGTCAGTGAACGAATTCTAGGGGTTCCGTGTACATAACCTAAAATATTTAATGTTTAGTTTTTTTATATTATGCAATGAATGTACATTTTTTTCCAAGAGAGGGCCCATGACCTTCATCGGACAATCAAATGGGTCCATAGTCTTCATGGAACAATCAAATGGGTCCATGGCACAAAACAACCACAAACAACAAAGACAGACAGCCAGAAAGCAAGACTGCCCCAAGTACTCGTGCCGGGACCGATCCTTCTCCAACTCTTGACACGACGATTGAATTAGTGGTGACGTGTGTCGGGCCGACTGATAGTCTGATTGGCCCGACTCCTGGCGAGACAGAGGAGAGGGCAGATGCAAACGTCCCTGGACTAAAGTAAACAGACACAACGCAACCACCGTCCTTTTCAGGGCGAACGAGGAAGAAGATGATGAAGATCCAGAACGTGAAGAAATAATGAGAGCGTTACAACAGTTGGAGCAGATGATGGAAAGAATAGAGAAAAGGGCAGAAGGAAACGTCCCTGGCCTAGATGATGAAGACCCAGAACGTGAAGAAATGATGACAGCGTTACAACAGATAAAGCAGATGCAGGAAAGAAGAGAGAAAAGAAGACAGGAGCTTAGAGCCATGGGGCCACCACCGCACATACCCGAATCATCAGCAGAAACCCTGTCTACCACAGAGAAACTGCACCAAACACCGAAGCTACCACCACACGATGCCGAGTTGACAGCTGTGGCTACCCCAGGGAAGATGCTCCAAAATCCGAAGACAATAAAATCACCACCAAAGCTTGAATCTAGTCCTGACCGGGACCGGAGAAGGAAAGAGGGAACAAAGGCAAGCAAAAAAGGCGACACAGATGCGATAGAGAGGATCGTTAAAATCACGCAGATGTCTGGAGGCTTCACTCAGGGCCCTACCAGATGACAAAGTGATCTGCATCCTCGAGACAATAACTGGCAGGAGAGGCATCTCTAAAGTAAGGAGGCACGAAAAGGGAGTCGTGCTTTCCCTTAACAACACTGAAACAACCACTTCGCTGATGACAGAACTGGGGGCCGGGCCAAAAAAAGTGCAGTTGCCCCACCAGATAAAAGTGGTGGTGGAAAAACACAAGACCACAAAGAAGTTTGTTGTAAGAGGGGTGGACACTAGATGGCCCGCCAACGAGGTTCACAACAAACTACAGACCGAAAACGCAGACGTCAAATTCACGCAGGTCGAAAGGATAAAAACATGGGACAACAAAGACACAAACCTGATGGTGATAACCATTGAAGGATCGACACGACCTGAGAGACTGACGCTCGAAACTACTTCAAAAAGGACAGAGGCATATATCCCTCCGGTCATGCAGTGCTCTAAATGCCAGCAGTTTTCACACACAAAGAAAACGTGCAGGAGAGATGCAGTTTGCCGGTATTGTGCGGGTAGCCACCCATATCGCGACTGTCCCAAGGCGAAGGAGGATAAAAATTACAAGGCCATAAATCCAAACCGTACCTGTGCAAACTGCCTCGGAAACCATGGGGCAAGATACCGAGGCTGCCCGATGTTTCAGGAAACGAAGAGCATCTTGAAAGAGGCCGTGTCCAAAAACATACCTTTCAAAGAGGCAAAACACAGAGTGGCTGCGGATGTTACAGACAAACAGTGCAGGATTGACAGAAGACAGTTACATCACCTGACAGCGGAAGTAAAAGAGATGAAACGGAAACTCCAGGGCGAGAACACAAGCAGGCAGACTCCCGAAAAACAAATTGACAATGAAGATGTAATAGATCTTAAGAGCATTAGGGAAATGATGGACGACATGAAAATAATACAACAACAAATAGAAAGAGATGTCAAGAAGCTGACAGAACTGAAGGAAGAAAACTCAGAAATCCTCAAGAGAATTGAAGCAGAACGAAGAGTCGTAGAGGAAATGACATCCAACACACGGGAAACAAATAAGAACAACCAAACAGACGAAGAAGTCATAGAAGAAACACTAAACAGCCTACTACCTGCAATCATAGAAAAAGCGCTTTCTCAGATCAGAAACGAGGAGCATAAAAACACACACAACCAAACAAGCCAGATAGGGAGACAGGATATGAACACCATGAACACGCCACGACAATTTTGCCTTCTATCGATCTCGTCACATTTTTACTGTACAGATTGACGAGATCAGGTGAGAGCACAAATCCCTTGCCTAAAGAACCAATTTTTATCTGCTGAAGCATTCCTGTCTCGTAGCTGCTAATTCGTATATATCAATGCTGATGTTTTTTTTTTCTCTTTGTACACATAAACATGGATAATGTATCTTATGTTCAGCTCTGCATACTTAATTAAACAAACACAAGAGGAGATGAACCAAACGATTAATGCCGTATTGAATGATGTTAAGACATACTTCAGAGAAAAAATTTGCTGTAATATATTTAAAATTCTATTTTGTCATTTCTATCTCGTAAGAGATAGTTGAGACTTGCGTTTATTAACTATTGTTTTCTCATTTTACGCAACAATCATTGATAGTGTTTCTTGCACTCAACTCTGCATACTTAGTCAATCAGAAACACTAGATTTACGATTAAACGAAACAAAACAAAAATAAAAAGTATATAAACCAATAAAACGGTATTGAATCAGTTCTACAAATAACGGTTCACATGAAACAAGGGACGTTTCGGGTTTTACCCTTCGTCAGCCACAAACAGGTGACAAGGACAAGAATTACATATAGGTACTACAAAAACATACGATGATGAGAAACATACACCAAATGAGCGATACAAGCAGATGGAAAAAGTAAACACCCACAGTGATGAGTGTTAAGTCCTTTTTGCGCGCGTAATTTAAATGTTGAGCACATCTAAGAATATATATATATATGATTAATTATTTACGCGCTGTCATATATGATGTTGAACACAAAAGCGCAACGCGGTGCGCTCTGGTTTGTTGCCAAAGAATAATTACGTTATGATAGGAGATGCCTAAGGTCTATGACCTGAGACGGTCGTCTTTGGACGGAGCTGATTGTAAATCTTGCCCAAATTGTGGGAAGCATCCATAAACCTCCTTGTATGGAGTATCTACGTTAGCCAGTACAGGGCTCGTTTGCATATTATATATTATGCTATTTTCGTCATTTGCCAAAATCTGGCTGAACTTCGACACATACGCCATGTTGTGTCGCTAGTGGGTTCCAGATCCTTACCGAAGATTATCGGGATTATTATTCAATATATCTTGAGGGTTAATCAATAAAACCCCTGTCGTTTTATATAAGCTCCGAAATGAAAGCCATGGTAGAACTACTTGTCGTAAAGTTCATCACCGTCCTTGAAGGGTCGGCCGTTATAGAATGTCGATCAAATCCATGATCAAAGTTAGATGAGATTGCAATGAACTATGATGTCTTGATGTTATAACCTAATCTATTGATATGATGCCTACTACTACAATGATTGATCTACTGTATTGCGTCCACCAAATAAACGTGTGTCTGATGTCAAGCCATGACTCCACTCGACATTGATTACCAGTTGGTGAAATTATGTATTAACCGTTGCCCATCTTTCGGCCCACGATGTTTAATGATTCGCGTTCTATAGTAGTCGGCAATCCTTGTAAGCCCGACCAAGACTGACAACATTTTAAAGTCAGTAGACATATTAACAGTCTCGTATAAAGACACGCCGTGTTAACCAAAACATACACATATAAAACAACGGGCGTATCAATGAGCGAAAAAAGAACAATAATAATACAAGAAAATCGTAAAACCTGAAAGAAATACCGAAACAAGAAAGTAAATAATCAACGAAACGAAAAAAAGAATGAACAAAACTTCGGAACAAGTAAAAGGTCACTTAGCTAGATCCTTAGATGCTTGGAATAGAACACTGAGGTACCTTGTCCAAGAAAACGTCTAAGGAAGTGACGTATAAGATAGTGACAATTTAAAAAGATACAAAAGAATACGAAACGAACCAAAACACAAACATAAGAAGATAGATTGAAAAAAAAACAACGAATAAAGAAGAATGAACAAGAGAGAAAAGCTACCAGAATTTATGGAAAATGATGTTGGACATTAAGGAAATCAGGAGATAAAACGCCAATTTGAAAAATAAGACGATTCTCCAACGAAAAGAGTCGTCCGGTCATCACCGACACATGAAAGGAGGGCAGTGACATGAATATCCGGAATTACCTGAATGGTCAGGCCTATTGAAATGAAGGGCCACCGGTAAATGTTTGCCATGATAGATGTCATTTAAGTGCTCACGAAACCTGTCTGCCATACGCCTGCCAGTTTCACCAATATAGGTAATGCCACACCTCTTGCAGATGATAGCATAAATAAGGTTTCTAGATTCGCACGTGAAAGACTTTCTAATGACAAATTTTCCTTTCGGAAAAGTGACTGTCTGAGTTTGGAGTACAAACGGACAGCTCTTACATATACGGCGTTGGCACGGTTTAGTACCAAAGTATGAAGGGCTAGTATGTCGCAAGCGACTGTGTACTAGAATATCCCTAAAATTCCTATCCCTACGATATGCCACCAAAGATGTATCACGAAACAACTCTCTGGTGTCAGGATCAGAGTGGAGAATAGGCAGATGATGAAAGAGAATTCTCTTCACCGCCAGACAGTGAGGATGGAAAGTTAGAACCAGTTTGAGTCTGTCAGATTGGACAGAAGGTTTAGTAGTGAGTGCCATCTGACGAGTGACGCGTGTGATGCGATTAAGAACATCAGATAAAACATGTTCTGGATAAAGACGTCGGCGAAAGAACTCGAGCATCTCTTGAGCTCGCTGATGGAAATCATCATCATCGTGACATAACCGACGCAAGCGAAGAAGTTGAGAAAAGGGAATGGAATTTTTACAACTAAGAGGATGCGATGAAGTATAAAGAAGGAAACCATGAGCGTCAGTAGCCTTATAATAGATAGACGTTTTAAGACCAGTAGGGCTAATAGTCACAGTGATGTCAAGGAAGTTCACTGAAGTCGTAGAAATTTCAGAAGTGAATTTGATGGCAGGATTGAAATTACCAACATCGTCAATAAATCGATGGAAAATAAAAATAAAAAGTACAGGACGGAATTATATAGACAATCTGATGAACTGAAAGAGAATATTAATTCTTTCGTCCGTGCTTACGAGAACATAAACGAAGTTGACAAGAATGACAACTTTTACAGAACGCAGAAGGGTGAGAGATTTTTTAAGTGTGCTTTACAAGACAACAAATATAAGACATTACCACGTTATGTGGTTTTTTTTCATAAATAGCGTTCATAGGCGACGACGAGAACCTCCCAATACATACAGACATATGTATTTATCGTTTTGAAAGGATTAGAGAATATATCATTGATACCAGTACATGTAACTCTTTCAGCTGTGGAGACAATTGCCAGTTAGAATTTCATACTTTATTTAAAACAAGTCTCCAGGCCAGGATTTTGACGAAATTTGTAATATCTTTAAGCCTCCCTTTACTCACGGCTCGCTCTATGTGTCTGTCACAGAGTGAAATTACTACTTTACTTTTCGTTTTTCGTCTCTATTTATCTATGAACATTCGTTCATTTTTCATTTGTCTTCCCCTTCGACCACTTTCTCATGGCTTCATCGCCCACGACCCCCTTTTCGGCGTAACTCATACCTACACCCGTTTGCATTTTCTAGTCTTCTATATTGATCAAGATTGTCACTCACTAAATGATCTAGCTATTATGATGTTATAAATCTTAGCGAGGATGCAATTTATGAACGAAATCCCTCTTTAAATTGCTAATGGGGCAAGCTAGTATACCTAACTTTGTATCTTACTGATGCCACTAGATCAAAGTTCAGGATTATGGATCTAAGACCTGAACACTATACCCTTTCTCACCTTCCCGCGTGAAAAGAAAAAAAAATACATTATATTATTCGATCAGCCGCGCTAGTCGAGGTGTAATGGGTCATAAATGCCAATATAATGTACCATGCATTAAGGTCTGGGAAACAGTTAATATATCTCCCTAGTACTATGATCCAAGATGATGTCATCACGTTGCAAAGTAACATTGGGACACGTTTCTACTGTAACTTACTAGCGGTTTGGACGGAGGTTGAGCCCACGGACTATCACAAAGTGACAACATGTATTACATAGCCAGAGTTAAATCACTTTACTCTCCGCGTAAACTTACTTACTTACTTAGTCGTTCCCCTTCTACCGTGAGGTGTAGAGGTTTGGAAGAGTGAGCGCCAGACCATTCTATCAGCTGTCTTCTTCCTGGCCTGGTTCCATTCTAGTCCTCGGTCCTTCAAAGATTGTCTAATGTTGTCCTCCCAGCGGACTCTGGGTCGTCCTGGAGGTCTGGATCCCTGGCTCTTTGTTTCCCATGCTTGTCGTGGTAGCCGATCTTCTCCCATTCTGCAGACATGGCCAAACCATCTTAGTTGGGACTGTTCTATTTGGGTCTGCAGCGGATGGGATTTTAGGCCTTGACGGATCGTCTGGTTGCGGACCATGTCTCTTCCTGTTACTTCAACCACTTTCCTCAGATACCTCATTTCTGAGGTTTGGATCTGGCTTTTGTGGGTTGTAGTCATTGCCCACGACTCGCATCCATATGTCAAGACTGGGACATAGGTGGAGCGGTATAACAGCCATCATCGTTTTTCTTACCAACCTCTCTCTTGCTGAGGAATCCTCGATTTATGGCCTGAAAAAGTCTCCCAGCCGCTGCTTTTCGAGTGGCCAACTCTTCTTTGATGCCTCCCTTTCGGTCTATTATAGTTCCGAGATATTTAAAGTGGTCGACCTGCTCCCGGACCTGTTCTCCCAGCTTAATCTGATGTCTTCTTTCTTCTCGTGATATTACCATGGATTTTGTTTGTTTTAGAGCTGCTTATGACCATCCCTCTCTTCTCCAGCTCTTCCTTCCAGACTTGCAGGTTGGATTGGAGATGTGCCTCTGATTTAGCAATCAGGGCAACATTTCATCAGCAAAATGCCAGCTCCGAAAAATATAGACCAGTCCTCATCTTCCAGTACCCCACTGAATACTTTCTTGTTCTCTCCTTACATGCCTTGATGACATCGTCCATAAGGAGTATGAAGAGGTAAGGTGATAGGATATCACCTTGTCTTACACCAGTGGTGGTCCTGAACTCTTCTGACTTATGGTTTGCTGTCCTCACATAATTTCTGCAAGACTTGTAGAAGCTCTGTTATAGCTATGAATCAGAGGTGCTGAAATAATTCTTCCCTTGCCAAACAGTCCCAAAGTTTGCTCCAGGGGACCCTGTCAAACGCCTTTTCCAGATCTATGAAACAAAGATGGATCTCACTCTTATACTCAAGGGCCTTTTCACTCAGCTGTCTGAGTGTGTGAAGATTAGGTCTTGAGTACTTCGGTTTGCTCGGAATCCGCACTGGACCTCATCCAATTGTGGCTCAGCTAGGCGTCGGAGTCTCTGCTCTAGGATTCTAGAGTAGATTTTACCAGGGACACTGAGAAGGGATATGCCTCTTATGGTTTCCACATTGTCGATTGTCACCCTTTTTGAAAAATTGGTGTTATGATGGCAATCTCCCAATCCTTTGGTATGGTCTTGTTGCACCATGCTGCCTGTAGGACCTTTAAGAGTAATAGGTCGCCTGATGCTCCCATGTACTTAACCATTTCTGGTGTTATACCATCATGCCCTGCTGCTTTGCCCATCTTGATTTTCTCTAGTGCTGCCCTAGTTCTTCCATCTTTATGTCATCTTCACCATCATTGGTTTTCTCTTCTGTGCTAGTGGTTATCATTTCTGATGCTTCACCATGCTCACCATCCAGGAGTTCTGAGAAATATTCTTTCCATCTTTCCATTACTTCCTTAGGGGCAGTAAGCAAATTTGGCCTTGCTTGTCCTTTATAAATTTGAGAGGGCATTGTTTTTCTTTCCTCATGTTCTTTAGGGTCTTATAGAACAATTTCTGGTTTTCTTGTGCATCTTTTTCTAGCTTTTCTCCAAATTCTTCCCAGGACTTCTGTTTTGCTGCTAGCACTTTGTTCTTTGCTTCTGTTCTGAGTGTCACATATTCTCTATATTTTTCCATTTGTCCTGTTGTGTTTTTTAGCTCCTAATTATTGTTTCCATGCCATTTTCTTCTCTCTTATTTTCTCTTTGACTTCCTCTGTCCACCAAGGTGTCCTCTTTCTCTGGTTCCCAAGTCGGACTTCACCGCATGCTTCTGCAGCAGCTGTCTTTATGATATCCTTGAATTTATTCCAGAGGGTTTCCAAAAGCAAATATCAGTGCTGGCATTTATTAAAGATCTAGAAATAATTTGAGTATGAGAAATAATCTCAGTGCTAGTATTTATCCAAGTGCTAGAAATAAATTTCAGAGCTTCATATAATTTCAGTGCTAAGTATAAACTTATTATTAGAAATAAAGCACAATTAAGGTAGAAAAACATGCGCCCCCCCCCCCCCCCCCAAGGGAACCATTGCCATATTTCTAGGGGGCCATAGTAAGAAGGTAAAGTACCTTTTTTCCAGCTAACAGCGACTATGAGGAGGCCACAGAAGTAAATGAGGCTCAAAACAGGGTGGGGGTGGGAGGCCATGAGCAAAAATAGGTTGAGAACGCCTGGGCTATGTGACGAAAAAAACGTTAATTCTTTTGTCTAATTTTTCTTCCAACACTCCTCTCGATCAGTACACATTCGACCATTCCTTTTTTTCTCTTCATCCGATCATTATGTTACTTTTACGCCTTCATCTATCGATATTATCTGATTCTTAGTAGGTCACACCTCGCCACACATTTAGGCTTGACCGTATGTCATGTTATCCTTTGATCGAGGGGCAGACATCGCTATCCAGACGGAACAATAATATTAAATCAACATTTGGTCTGCTGTTTTATTGGGGGTTGACAGACGGGCTACTGATAGATAAGCAAGTATTCTGCTTCAGCTTAGCCGGCAAAGGTGACAAACAGGAAATGTTGTGGATGGTAGATTAAGATACCACGTGCATAATTTGGTAAGACATGATTATACAAATCGCTCATCCTTAGCTTTATCGTGATATTAACATGTCTGGACACAAGACTTATCACGTAACTATTTCCGGCAAGTTTCTTAACAACCTTAAGCAAGATGTCTTCCTGTAACAAACAGATGGTCAGTTAAGAGATAACATGGGAGCCACGAGCAAAACGCAGCCGAACCTTAAGGTTGTCTGGATTATAACAATCTTGGAGAAGATTTATCAAATGTAATAAATAGGGCAAGGAATATGATATAATGATTTCCAGCATGTCATATAATAAGTAGTGCAACACTTTATATGGTCATGTAGTAATTTTCAGAATGAGTGGTGGGGGTAACATTTACCAAACATGAGACTCCTTATCTTGTAGTTGGTTTGCAATTAGAAATTAAACTAAACTAAAACTGTGATCGGGTCTCACCCAAGTTAACCTCACAAGGTGACATTGGTACGTAGGCAAAAATTCGACTTTAAAACCTCGCGCGTTACGAAGATTTACCCATTGCATTTCTTACCCTCGTCATGAGATCACAGACAGCCAGAATAAGGAGTAGAACTAGGTATTCCATTAGAGGACAGGCCAAAGAACTAGAAGTAGCTGTAAAAATTAAAAACAGTGTAAATTTTAGATTTAGGCCAGGAGGAAGACAGCCGATAGAATAGTCTGGCGCTCTCTCTTCCAGACCTCTACACCTCACGGTAGAAGGGGAACGACTAAGTAAGTAAGTAAATTTTAGAGTTAATGCTTAGCGCCCCAAGTCCGAGGAACCTTCCTCACGCGTCAACAGTTAGAAACCTAACTCACAGATGACGTTTGCATTAACAGGTGCAGTACTTACCACGGCCAACTTTTGCAAAAAAGTTTGGATATATTATTATTCCCCAAATTTATTGGGGTAAGCTGTAACATGTCCACTTCATTAACTTTTATTTGCATTTGATATGTATGAATTACTTACTGAGGTACAGTTGCATACGAGGCTGGCAATCTCATCATATAAAAGAAATTGCCAAATAAACCACCACTGCAAGAGCTGGTGACTGATTCGTGAAGATTTCCTCACAAGGAACCAATAGCAGAGGTTGCCCCAGATTCCATAGACGATAACGTTCATGGTGGGGAGCCGCGCTGGTGTAATGGCTACAACGTTGTACTGGCGACCAGGTGTTCATGGTTCAAACCCGGCCGTCGTCGTTTGAAGAAATGTTTACGACTGGAAATTTGACTGAATAATCTGAACGGCTCCTGCACATAAATCCCGTGTGGATGGGAAGGAGCGAAGCTCCTGACCGGGTTGGAAGAAAAGTCCACTGACCCCCCAGCCTCGCAATGACATGTCATTGGGCCGAAAGAGCTGGAAAGCTCGAGTGCCGCTGGTTATAGAGAAAAAAAAAACACAAAAAAAAACGTTCATGGTACTTATAATGTTATTGCCAAAATATCTAATTAAGATTGGTTATATATATATATATATATATATATATATATATATATATATATATATATATATATATATATATATATATATATATATATATATATATATATATATATATATATATATATAAATATATATATATATATATATATGCACAAACTACAGAACTTTAGCTCTTATAAGCCATGCCAGCAAAATACTATTACAAATCATTATGAAAAGGATGCAACAAAAGCTAGAAACAGAAATAAATAAAGTACAGGCGGGTTTTCGACCAGGTAGACTAGTAGAGGCACTAGAGATCATATATTCAATATGAGGATCATCATAGAAAAGTGTAGAGAATTTAACGTTGACCTATATACTTGTTTCATTGATTACACCAAAGCTTTCGACTGTGTACAATGTGGTAAAGTGGGATGTTATAAATATTTATAGGGGACTTAGTGTACTGACTGAGATCAGCTGTGAAGGTATCTGTATCTAATAAGTGTAGTGTAATACAGGTGACCTTACTTGCTACCACATATTTATATCTCAGTCAGAATTATTCTGGAATATTGTGATGACTACGTTGAATGTCTAGGGTTTTGTAAATGATGAAGTGTAAGTCACAACAATAACAGACAGATACACACTTTAATTTATTCCACCACACTTGACAACAGTTTGACACTCACATACATATAACACTCTATGAGACTATCTTAAATAAGTCACTGATAAATTTTCAAATATTCATGTATTAAGTACTGTTACCAATGGAGATCCTGATTCAATTACACAGTGAACCAGGAATCATAATATATTGTAATCACAATTTATATGTACATAATTTATAAATATGAATCTTGTAGTGACATATTTTATTAATATTATAATATGTGGGTCAGTTGTGTAGTAGTTCTATGAGGTAATACTGGTGTTATATGTCAATCTAAGTTGTTATTTGTCATCATGACTTCAAGTGTTTTTTTCTGTTGGAACTAGTATTGGAGATGTTCTCAGTTCCTGACATTAAAACAATTTATTTCCCCTCTTAGTTTATATACTGTCAGTTTTAGAGGGGCATAATGTTGAGCTCCGCTGGCCACAGATTCTTATCTGTCGTGATGGCGGCAGGAAAAGACTCCTCTGCTCGATAGCCTCCCTGTGTTCTGGAGACACCACACTGATTGCTACAAGGACCAAGGAGTATGCTGTCCGCCTCTGGATTCAGCAAAGCTCTGACCAGGTGCTGCTCAATAACTTTAGGACCACGGTCCCTGAAACAAGAAGGTTGTACCTCCTACTTCAGAACTAATTTATAATACCCTTCCAGACTGACCACAATACATAACAAACACTGAGTTCAGAGCGGTAGGCCAACTGTCAGCTTCATCTATAATAATTTTCACCAGTATACTCCTCCCTAATGGTTACTACGCCTCTGCAAGTCCAGCATTATTTCTTTCTAGTCAATAAGATAGGTGTCAGTGTACTATTTGGTAATTCCATGTAGTTTTACTTTCCTCTGACACCTTCTGTTCAGGTTGGAGCAACTTATATATATATATAGGCCTTGCCTCCGGTTCGCTACTGAACCACGCACATATACAGACATAAATTATTAATTTACATTCAATTTTCATTAAAAGATATCAAATATTTCAAGCTTACCACAATTCATGGAATAATAATAAACAGATACGTTGACTGGTGAAGAATAATGGCACAACTTATGGCACAAATTCCGAGCTGCCTCTGTCTCAGGCTTTTATTTATAAAAATATAAGCTGATGCTCAACGCACTGTTGCTTTAGAAAGTATTTTTGAAAATCTGGTGTGGAACTGACGCGTCTAAGTGACTATATTGACGAGTCTAACCAATCGTGCCATGTTTACCCAAGCGTTTGAAAAAAAGTACCCTTCCATCCGTCTCCCCTAACAACGAAGAGTAGTATTTATAGTCCGACTGATCGTGTTTAGGCTTACATTTACTTTCCACCAATTAAATAGGAGGTAACATGTCAGCCTATTTCCGTACAATGGTGGTGTGAAAATCTGCCACTGAGCGATTCTGATTTTGGTGTTGTCTGACAGTACCATTATGTTATTTTGGCTATAATTTGTTAATTCCTAGACTATTTGCATAACACTTAACATATTCTTTGTCAGCAAGTCACAAGGAACCCAAATATATAAATTTTATGGGGCTAAGTGGCTGCGTTCAAAATATGTATTTTCTAGGATACCTCGTGTATTTGTTTTTTTCGAATTTTTTACGCCACCTGTCCTGCTGTACTGTCAGACTAATGTCAGGATTTTAGACATAAAACATGGAATGTCATGTTTCCTAATAAGCGTTTTTCAGGTTTTTAAACATAACTCTCTTTATGGGTAGTGTTTTTTATCACTGACGATTTGAAAAAAAAAAAAAATGCTTGTGGCCTTACACGCGTGATGGTAGTAATTGTGTATCGCGACGCGTGTTTAGTGTTGCAAGTGTTCTGGCTTTTGCCCCTCCCTTTCTTTCTATCTTTAGTCCATCTGTCTTTCGTTTTAGGTACCATAGTGTATAAAATGACATGAATGGAATTTTAAATCTAGGTCAACTTGCGTATCTCAAGGTTTTCTTAGAAAGGCAGTACACGTTTCATTGAAGAAAGCGTGTAGAGATGTAGTAGGCTTTTACTATCAACGTGAAACGTTACAATTCGCAGACGAAGTAGAAAACAAGGGGGGATTCGAGTACAGTCATTGTGACAGCACTGTTCTTTACCATTCTTCTTTCCTTTTATTAAATTTATTTGTTAGGCTTTACATTTACTTTTTAATTTATATATGTGGATTAGAATTTCTCACGACAAATCCTCCCCGCTTAAAACAGACGTTATATGTCAGTCTATAATTCTATATACACATAGAGAAATTTCTTATTATTCCTGGGGTTTAGGGTGATTCTCATCACACGGATGGCGGCTTAAAAAATCCGCTCCCAGATTTGTTTTTCCACTTATATACTCTATGCAAAACTCATAGGGCTGGATCAATAAAGACCAACGGAGTAATCTAGAGTTCTCATGTCTAGCCTGTGCTAGAAACGACAAAGGTTTGTGATCCGTTTGCAACTTAAATGCCTTCCCATACAGATAAATATTGAATTTCTTTATCGCCCATATTACTGCAAGACATTCTTTTTCGCTAGTTGAGTAGTTGGTTTCAGCTTTATTCAACTTTCTGCTAGCATATGCCACTGGGCTTAGTTCCCCATCCAATGCATCTGATCTCTGTAGCAGAGTTGCACCTAACCCAATATTACTGGCATCCGTTCTTACTATGAATTCTTGACTTAAGTCAGGTAATTTCAAAATAGGTTTACTTGTGAGCTTTTCCTTCAATTCTTGGTAAGCCATTTCACATTGTGGTGTCCATGTAATTCGATCTGGGTTTCCTTTACGTGTCAAATCAGTTAACGGTGCACATATGGAATTAAAATTTTTGATATACTTTTGGTAAAATCCACATAATGAGACAAAGGATCTCACGTCTTTCTTGGTTTGTGGTCTCGGGGCTTTCTTTAGTTTCTCTAAATTCTTTGGGTCAGGGGTCATGTTTCCCTGATAAACTGAGTGTCCCAAGAATTCTAATTCTTTACATCCAACGCAACATTTGGTTGGTCGGGCTGTTAAATTCGCTTCTCTAAGTCGATTAAACAGCATGTTCAGAGAGTCAATGTGTTCCTCAAATGTTTCTGTTGCTATTAGGATATCATCCATAAAATTTGTGATACATGGATTATTCAGAGGGTCCAATAATTTTCTCATCATTCTAGAGAAGACACTAGGTGCATTCTTCAATCCAAATGGCAATCTGTTAAACTCATAGTGTCCTTCTGATGTACTAAAAGCTAGGTATGGTCTAACCTCAGGCTTTACTGGAATCTGATAGTATCCTTTACTCAGATCCACTTTTGAGAAATATTTAGCTTTATTTAGCCTGGCAAACAACTGATTTGTATCCGGCAATGGATCCACCTGTCCTTCTGTAATAGCATTCAGTCTCCTGTAATCTATACAGAGTCTATGTTCTCCAGAGGGTTTCCTTAGGAGTACCACACCGGAACTATACGAAGATTCACTGTGTGAAATAATTCCTTCCTTCAACAAATAGTCTATCTCTTCCTTCAAAGCTTTCTCCTTAGCAAAAGGAATCGAATAGGGTTTCATACAGACAGGTGTGGGGTCTATCAGTTTCATATCATATTCCAATAAAGTTGTATGCCCCGGTCGGTCCGTTAACACCTCTGTATGATTTTCTAGAACCTGTTGCACTCTCTCTTTCTGATTTTTCGTTAAATGTGTACTGATTTTCACCTGTGCCGCTGTCTCACAGGGGTGTAATGGATATTCAAATGATGAAAGTGGTTCCTTCTTCATCTCCATTGCAATGGACAAGGTTAACAAGTGTGTCTCTTCCTGATGTTCTCTTTCCAAATATTTCTTCAGGAGATTCACATGATAGATTTTTTCTTTCCCCTTCTTATCTATCTTATAATTGGTTCTAGACACCTTCTCTAGAACTGTATATGGACCTTGCCATCCAATTTGTAACTTATTCTGGCTACCGGGTAGAAGAAGCAGTACCTTCTCTCCCACAGCCAAATCTCTGTTTTTAGCTTTCCTGTTATAATAGGCAGCATGTTTCTTCCTGGCTTGTTTCAAATTTTCATTGGCAAGTTTCCAGCCAGTTTTTAAACGAGTGGTCAGCTCATTTACATATTGGTATGAGGATGTAATATTTTCCTCTGCCTTTTCATCAGTCCACGTTCTTAACAGCGCTTCATATGGACCTTTAATTTTGTGGACCTATTTGTCCATGCACCGGTATGGTCTCTTCCACTCGAAGCGCTATAGTGATGATTTTTCTTCCCAGAATTATCATGCACAAAACGACCGCTACCAATTCTTTTCTTGGGGCTTTCTCCCCACTTAAAATTCTTGATGAGAGATTTCCTCTCTACATCTTCTTCCTCCAGTTTGTTTAAGTCCGATTGAGGGATTTTCGGCTTATCCTGGGGTAAGACATCTTTTTGCACTCGCCGCATAGTGGCCATTGTAAAACAGTTAAGTGAAGCTTGTCCGTGAAAAGGGGCTTCCCATTTCATTTGGTCCACTTTATCAAATTTATATTTCTTTTTATTGTCAGGCCTAATTTTGCCCCGTGGCATGTCCAGGTCCTGATCAATGTTCCCACTTGTGGGTGTTCCCTCATGTGCTATGCTACACCTTTCTACAAAATTCTCAATGTCCCATCTTGCCTTGGGCCAATAATAATTGTGAGCCACCTTTTGGATGATGGTACCTATTTTCTCATGGTCCCCATCCTGTTTCACATGTAGGCTCCTTATTAATTCTGCCCTATATCTTTTAGGAAGTACCAGCTGTCCCTGACCTTTGGATCTAGCTCCAGTCTTCCTATACATCAACTTGTTTTTCATGTAAAAATCTCCCTTGCCTGGAGTTGTATGACAAGTTGACAATTTCCTGAAACAAGGCTTGAGGGTCTTATCCCCAGCCTGTGCCTTCCTCATTTCTTCTGGAGTGGTATTCAACATAATATCCTCCTCCTTTCTTGAGGTCGACCTGACCTGAAGGGTGGCCATATACACAGGTTTCCTTCTGCAATAGTCAGTGTCATGATTGTCCATCTGACAATTTTTACACCACCTTTTCCTTTGGTTGAAAGATTTTCTTTCATCATATTTCCTTTCATCGAATTGTGGGATTTTATTTTTATTGTCATACCGTGGCCTATCAAATTGGTGCTTACCTTTGTTTTGATCTCTAGGATCAAATTTGTTAAAGTTCTGTGGTGCCCTAAAATTATCCACCTGTTTCTTTTTGTTACCTGATACCTCTGCCTGAGCTGCTTGATACCTTTCTGCAACATTTAGCAACTCACCCAGCCTCTCTGCACCTTGTTCCATGAGAAACTTTCTCAGGTCTGGAGCCATGGACTCTCTTAATTGTTCTATAAGGATCATTTCCTTAAGATCTTGGGTTTTCCCCAGAGAAGTCCATTTCTCCAAGTATGTCTCTATCCGTGCAGAGAACTGGTGATAGGTTTCACCTGATAGTAGTTTAGCATTCCTAAATTTCTTCCTATAAAATTCTGCGTTCTTTTCGTATCTTAACAAAAGAGCCTGCTTTAGCATGTCATAATTTTCCTGATCACCTCTGCTCATTTTGGCAAAAACTTCATAAGCTGCCCCACGAAGACCTTGAGATAACTTTAAGCTCCACCTTTCTCTCTCTAACCCATATGTGGTAGCTAATAGTTCATACCTATTTAGATAGCTCTCAATATCATCGTCTTTCTCAACAAAATGATCTAAATGAAAGTTCATAGCTGAGGTTGAGGCTCCCTGACTAGCAGTGGCATCAGAGGCAAAGGGACTGGCACCATTTTCAGGAGCATGGCCTTGAAACTCAAACTCCCTTAATCGTAACTCATGTTCCCTTTGTAATCTCTTCTCCTCCTTTTCTGCTTCCCTCTCTGCAGCTAATCTCTTGTCTTCCCTTTCTGCAGCCTGTCTCCTTTCCTCTGCTTCCAATTTCTTAGCCTCAGCCTCAATCTGTAACCTCTTAGTCTCAGCCTCTAACTTTCTTTCGGCCTCTTTTTCTAATCTTCTTTCTTCCCGTTCAATATATTTGTCACATTCAGCAGTGACATAAGCAATCATAATTTGCCCGCCCATTCCTAACTCTTTCGCAGTCTGTAAAGCAGCAGATCGAAATTTGGCCAGGTCCGCCATTTTCTAACTGATAAATGTCTAAAATATCTAACTACACAATTTTATGTATGACTAATTAACTTAGGACACACAGGCACTGAGAGCTCAACCTTATTTATTTTCACCCAAGGATACCTTTTAAATTGTATTAATTCCCAATATATATATAACAGGAGAAAGTTCAATATCCCGGACGAGCCCCCAATATATGTGGTAAAGTGGGATGTTATAAATATTTATAGGGGACTTAGTGTACTGACTGAGATCAGCTGTGAAGGTATCTGTATCTAATAAGTGTAGTGTAATACAGGTGACCTTACTTGCTACCACATATTTATATCTCAGTCAGAATTATTCTGGAATATTGTGATGACTACGTTGAATGTCTAGGGTTTTGTAAATGATGAAGTGTAAGTCACAACAATAACAGACAGATAAACACTTTAATTTATTCCACCACACTTGACAACAGTTTGACACTCACATACATATAACACTCTATGAGACTATCTTAAATAAGTCACTGATAAATTTTCAAATATTCATGTATTAAGTACTGTTACCAATGGAGATCCTGATTCAATTACACAGTGAACCAGGAATCATAATATATTGTAATCACAATTTTTATGTACATAATTTATAAATATGAATCTTGTAGTGACATATTTTATTAATATTATAATATGTGGGTCAGTTGTGTAGTAGTTCTATGAGGTAATACTGGTTTTATATGTCAATCTAAGTTGTTATTTGTCATCATGACTTCAAGTGTTTTTTTCTGTTGGAACTAGTATTGGAGATGTTCTCAGTTCCTGACATTAAAACAATTTATTTCCCCTCTTAGTTTATATACTGTCAGTTTTAGAGGGGCATAATGTTGAGCTCCGCTGGCCACAGATTCTTATCTGTCGTGATGGCGGCAGGAAAAGACTCCTCTGCTCGATAGCCTCCCTGTGTTCTGGAGACACCACACTGATTGCTATATGGACCAAGGAGTATGCTGTCCGCCTCTGGATCAGCAAAGCTCTGACCAGGTGCTGCTCAATAACTTTAGGACCACGGTCCCTGAAACAAGAAGGTTGTACCTCCTACTTCAGAACTAATTTATAATACCCTTCCAGACTGACCACAATACACAACAAACACTGAGTTCAGAGCGGTAGGCCAACTGTCAGCTTCATCTATAATAATTTTCACCAGTATACTCCTCCCTAATGGTTACTACGCCTCTGCAAGTCCAGCATTATTTCTTTCTAGTCAATAAGATAGGTGTCAGTGTACTATTTGGTAATTCCATGTAGTTTTACTTTCCTCTGACACCTTCTGTTCAGGTTGGAGCAACTTATATATATATATATATAGGCCTTGCCTCCGGTTCGCTACTGAACCACGCACATATACAGACATAAATTATTAATTTACATTCAATTTTCATTAAAAGATATCAAATATTTCAAGCTTACCACAATTCATGGAATAATAATAAACAGATACGTTGACTGGTGAAGAATAATGGCACAACTTATGGCACAAATTCCGAGCTGCCTCTGTCTCAGGCTTTTATTTATAAAAATATAAGCTGATGCTCAACGCACTGTTGCTTTAGAAAGTATTTTTGAAAATCTGGTGTGGAACTGACGCGTCTAAGTGACTATATCGACGAGTCTAACCAATCATGCCATGTTTACCCAAGCGTTTGAAAAAACAGTACCCTTCCATCCGTCTCCCATAGCAACGAAAAGTAGTATTTATAGTCCGATTAATCGTGTTTAGCCTTACATTTATTTCTACCCAATCAAATAGTAGGTAACATGGGGACCTCTTTCCGTACAATGGTGGTGTGAAAATCTGTCACTGAGCGATTCTGCTTTTTGGTGTTGTCTGACAGCACCATCATTTTATTTTGGCTATAACTTGTTAATTCCTAGACTATTTGCATAACACTTAACATATTCTTTGTCAGCAAGTCACAAGGAACCCAAATATATAAATTTTATGGGGCTAAGTGGCTGCGTTCAAAATATGTATTTTCTAGGATAGTCGTGTATTTGTTTTTTTATTTTTTATGTTTAGAACCGCCACCTGTCCTGCTGTACTGTCAGACTAATGTCAGGATTTTAGACATAAAACAGTGGAATGTCAGGTTTCCTAATAAGCGTTTTTCAGGTTTTTAAACATAACTCTCTTTATGGGTAGTGTTTTTTATCACTGACGATTTGAGAAAAAGCTAGTGCTTGTGGCCTTACACGCATGATGGTAGTAATTGTGTATCGCGACGCGTGTTTAGTGTTGCAAGTGTTCTGGCTTTTGCCCCTCCCTTTCTTTCTATCTTTAGTCCATCTGTCTTTCGTTTTAGGTACCATAGTGTATAAAATGACATGAATGGAATTTTAAATCTAGGTCAACTTGCGTATCTCAAGGTTTTCTTAGAAAGGCAGTACACGTTTCATTGAAGAAAGCGTGTAGAGATGTAGTAGGCTTTTACTATCAACGTGAAACGTTACAATTCGCAGACGAAGTAGAAAACAAGGGGGGATTCGAGTACAGTCATTGTGACAGCACTGTTCTTTACCATTCTTCTTTCCTTTTATTGAAGTTATTTGTTAGGCTTTACATTTACTTTTTAATTTATATATGTGGATTAGAATTTCTCGCGACATACAACATCAGCAGTTATGGACTATTATGGAAAATATGGGATTTCAAAAGCACCTTATACAACTCATCGCACTGCTGTACCAAGAACAACAGGCAGCCGTAAGAATAGAGGGGGAAACATCAGAATTGTTTGAAGTACAGAAAGGAGTAAGACAAGACTGTTCCCTTTCCCCTTACCTGTTTAACATTTATGCCGAGAATATCACGAGAAACGTAAGAGAGGACCAAGAACACACAGAGTCTGACTCATTTAACATCAGCGGGTACCAGATCCCGGAAATCAGGTATGCTGACGACACAGTCCTTCTATCGACCAACCCAGGACTTGAACAATTAATTCTGCCCACCAAAAATCACAGCGAGGCCCAGAATCTATACCTAAACACCAAGACCAAAGTATTGACAACAGACAAAGTAAAGACCAAACCAGAAATTGAAATTGATAACGAAGAACTGGAAAGTGTTAATGAATTCGAATACTTAGGATCAATCATCAACAGCTCTGGCGACTGTGCTGTAGAAATTAAAAGAAGACTTGCAATTACTTCACATAAACTAATACAGATGAAAAACCTATGGCAAGGCACAAGCAAAGAAACAAAGTTACAACTGATTAGAGCATGTATATTCCCAGTAGCAACATACGGCTGCGAGACTTGGACACTCAATAAAACAGTTGCAAAAAAGGTTACATCATTCGAAATGAAATGCTACAGAAGGATGCTGAGAATACCCTGGACAGAAAAAAAGACCAACAGAGAAGTACTGCACTCACTAAACGTAGAGGGAAATTGGATCCTAAATACCATCGCAATAAGGAAGCTGAAATTTTTCGGTCATATAAAAAGACATAATAGTCTGAAAAAAATAGTGATGGTCCCTGGAAAAAAGGGAAGGGGTCTACCTAGACGACGGTGGACCCAGGACATCACAGAGAGTCTGAACTTGTCTTTGGCTGATGCAGGTTGACTTGCCCAGAATCGTGATGCGTTCAGAGCAGCTGTAATGGGGATTACGTTCTGGAAAGAATACGTCACATGATGATTTTATATATATATATATATATATATATATATATATATATATTATATATATATATATATATATATATATATATATATATATATATATATATATATATTATATATATATATATATATATATATATATATATATATATATATATATATATATATATATATATCACATAGAGATTATGATCAATAAATTTTCTATATTCTCTTCTTTTTCTATCCGTGTCCTTTACTTTATTATCGCTCTTTTATCCTTTTCCTGTATTTTTCGCATTCATTCGTTTGCGAAAAATATTTTCTTTCCCATTCTCACTTTACCGTTTTTCTTTCTCATACTGATACGCATTCTATTACGTAGATGTCAGTCCCGGATTGTGAGCGAATTGTGTTAGAAAGTCGTTCTCGGGAGACCGAATGGCAGACATTCGTCTCATTTTTCCTATGGCACGAGACGAATAATCGTGAATATACGTGCTGGTCAGACATAGAGAGCAGACATCTGCCTACAGTTTCCCCTGTCACAGTGTTTCTCCGGCCAATTGCTCGGCCTAAGGTGTGGAAACTGTCATCTGCATGGCTCAGGAATAGCCGTACGTCGGGAGAAGGTGTTAAGACGCGGCTGGCAGCTATGGCTGCTGTCTGGGTATGTGCAGTGTTAAAGACGGGAAAGGGGAGATGATTTCGGATTTTGTAATAGAGCGCATCCTTTGTCCTGTTTCATATATCTACCCAGGAGCTGTAAATTGAATTTCATTCTTACTCCTAAATCTGCAGTAGACAGATCGCCAGGCTAGAAGAAATATCTTGCGTATTGAAAAGTCTTTAGTTTCTGGGCAACATTTTGCCGAGTTCTAGACTACTATTATATTGAATGATTCTAGTTCGTGGTATTAATCTGTAGTTCTGTGCGGAGGTAAATATTATATATTAGATATCTAGTATTTTGTGAAGTGTTTAAAGTGTTAAATTGCTTATTTCATATTTCACTAGTTAGATTTTTGTGCAGAGTGCTTAATTTATAAGTCTGTTATATTCTCTAGCTGACGTGTTTCAGTGGAAAGCAGAATAAATTATAATTTCTAGCTTAAAACCAGGTAGCTATAAGGAATTAAATTTAACTGCTAAATAATCAGACGAGAATATTTTTAAAAATTAACTTATAACTGAAATGCTACGTCAGTGAGTATTGACGGGATACGTATGTATTCCTAATTCATGATAATTGATTTTATGAATATAACTTATGTCACGGGAAGTTTTAAATGATAAGTCAAGCTGTACGCTTGCAGTTTAAAATGTAAGTTATAACGAGTACATAGTATGTATAATTATTTTATATGTAGTTTTTTTTTCCTCTATTTAGTGAAGAAAACTGGGGTTAACCCAAACTTTGCCAGCGTTAAGTACAGAGATATCTGTGAAGAACTAAAACATTCTTTCCTTAAAGGACTTGGTGCATAACCTTTACAAGAACTTTACAGATTTTAAAGAAGTAACGGGTCCATCGAGCCTGATTTAATTCTTTCAGAGAAAAATCTCAAGTACATTTAGCCCGTGTGGTAAGTAATAGATTACAAACATTAACTTTTTCCGACAATTTTTACTCATTGTGGAGTGACCAAGAATTTTACCTTTTGATCGAAGTTACAAACCTGACATTGTTCCTAAGTAGTGGAAACCTCGTGATTCTGATCCTGTGAGCCCGCTTGAAAACGAATTCTTACCTGAACTGATAAAGTGACACTAACTTAAAATCTGAACAAAATCATCGCCTGAAGAGGACGCTCCCCAGACAAATTGGATGAAACCAAGATCTACAGAGCTGGGTATCCGCTTCACCAAACGATAAAACAGATTGTGTCATAACGTGCGCCAGACGGCGAACAACAGCAAGCTATAGGGTAAGAAAGTGAGAAATGCACGACAGGGCCTTGATGAATGAACCGAGAGAAAGCAGGAACGAGTGACTTTTTTTTATGGTATACCAAATTTCACCCACTTTGTAATTTTTTTATGCAAGTTTTGTTGCAAACAAGATACTTTTCCTTAGGATAGATCATACTAATATCTAAGTCTGTTCATACCTTTAAAAAGGGAAAATCATTAGATTACCGCTAATGTATCCTTGATTCCTTGGGGCTATCACTTTCTTCTAACAGGACTGTGGGCATACATCGAGGGAAAGGATCATACTGTGTGTCTATCATTCTTGTAGCATTTTTATTGACTTTATGACTATTTGTATATGCTTTGATGTAATTGTATGTGTTGTGATGGGATTTTAGATGATAATTAAAATTTCTCTTGAACTTAATCAGCGCGTTGGTCAGCTCGTTCCAAAATATCTATATTATCATTGTTATAGTTTTCCCACGTGTGTGCGTCTACATGTCGTCAAATTGTGTGTGTGCACGTGAGTGGTAATATATATATATATTAATATATGTAGTCAATAGACTGTCTGACTCCTCTAGATCTGTTGTAGAAGATAGGCTAAAAGAGAGAAAAGATTCTCGATTTCAGAGACAGCCTCTATTGATTTCTACCATCTCACTCGTGGAAATCTATTTCTACTATCATCTCTCACTGTGGCTATCACTCATTCTAATCTATTCAGAAGGGACCAACCCAAGTCTTAATTCCCCTATCAAAAATCTACGACAGAATGGTGGCTCATTCTCCGGGAATTGAACTATAGTCCTCAGTAATACGTATATCAGCTCGTTTGCAGGATTAAGTTTTCTTTATTCTGATACAGAGTAAGAGTGATATGTCTTGTGAGTGTTGATATCCTTAAATAATTTTTTCCCTAGACGAATCGATCTGTTTATGGGCGTGCTGACCACACAATTTATAATTGTTTTTCCACAGCATTTTCAGTAATATATATTTGAGTTACAGGTTGATTTTGTCGAATATATGCTAATTAATGATTTTGTAATACTAAACGCTGGTAAAGTTTGTGACTGTCTAACAGTCACAGGGTTCTGAAGAAGTAGGTGTTTGAGCTAAGCTAAGGAGCGCGATCAGACTATACGTCCTGTAATTGCCTCCCTTACCCTAACTGACTTCAGGGGTGAACTTGATAGTGGATTAAAAATTAAGGGAATTTTTTTTTCTCCTTAAAATTTTTGCAATAATTATTTTGTTTCCACTGTAGCAACTTATTTTTCAGTGAGTAATCTTAACTACCATTTATTTAGCGTAGTCGTCTGCATTAAGTGCTTTATTGTCGACTAATAGCAGCGATAGTTAGATACTATATTATAGGAGGAGGTATCCCAGGTTAAAGTATATCATCTTTGTTGGTATTTTCTCGTAAGTGGTAAGGAACCAGTGTATCATTTTTCTTCTTTTCTTTCTCGAGTAGTCCCAGTCACTGATTTATTATGGCCGAGAGGGTGAAACTGAGGCAGATGCTCAGACAGGAAGCAATGGAAGAGGGACTGGACGGCGACGAAGCGAAAGCTTTCGTCAGGG
The DNA here is from genome assembly GCA_024509875.1 of Oreohelix idahoensis. NCBI lineage: Eukaryota > Metazoa > Mollusca > Gastropoda > Stylommatophora > Oreohelicidae > Oreohelix > Oreohelix idahoensis. Next base: position 165,287 of record JAMPIV010006478.1, on the reverse strand, counting down.
ACGAACTTGAGAGATATGACGTGGAGAAAAAGAAGAAGAACTAAGGAGGAAAGAAGAAGCAGCGGCGAGGAAAGAAGCGGAATACCGTCTATTACAGCAGAAGAAGATGGATGAGGAAATGGAAATTCGCAGGATGCAGCAGGAGGAAAGAGAGAAGGAGAGGGAGGAAAGAGAGAAGGAGAGACAGCGGAAGGAAACAGAGAAAGAGAGACAGCATGAGTTGGCTCTTAAAACTCTAGAATTCCAAAGTCGTGGTGCTGCCTCTACCTCCAGCAACGGAGATTCTTCTCCTCATTCTTCCTTAACTGATCCTTCTAACACTCAATCTACTCATCTCACTGCTATGCCTGTTGCGCTAGAATCTTTCCCTTGCCCTAATGAGAAGATTGACACGTATCTAGAAAAATTTGAGAAAATTGCAACTCTGTACAGCTTAGAGAGGTCGCGTTGGAATATGAAGCTTTCCCAGGCTTTAAAAAGTTCTCCTTATGATGTTTATTCTAAACTGGAAAGTGGCCAACAAGACAACTACGACTTGTTGAAGAAAGTTTTGCATGAGCGCTTTGAAATGAATGCGCGAAAGTTTCTGCAACTGTTTCGCAACAGCAGGAAGGAGAGCTCTGAAACTTTTCAGCAGTTCTCATCTCATCTAAAGGGATACTTGACTAAGTGCCCTGAGCTTTCACAGCTCCCCTCTACCTATGAAGGTCTTGAGGAATTTGTTATAACAGAACAAATAAAGAACACTTTGTCTGCTGATACCCGGAGATTTCTAGCTGAGCAGGGTGCAGAAAAGCTTGAAGACATCTTGGAAAAGTCTGAGCGTTATCAAAATGCGCTGGCTGAACTGCCGGCCACAAAACGTAAACCGACAGAAGAGCATTTTCGAAAGAATAATCTAGACCAATCTTCTCATGCTTCTAATCAGAATAACCACGGAGAAAATTGACCTCAAAACCCCCCTCCTGAAAAATCCAAATTCTACAAAAACAAGTACCCCAACCACAGTAAACAGTCTGATAACCCGACCGCCCTAGAAATGGGGCACTCTCTTCCCTTCGCGGACATATGGGACAGAACGCCACAAACCAAGGGATAACCACTCATTATTGGTGGCCAGGAGTAAATACTGATATTATCAGGTATGTCAAATCCTGTGCCCAGTGCCAGCGTGTACCACCCAAGCAACGGGCACCCCCAGTCTCTTTGGGTGAAATGCCAATAGTGGGAACACCATTCGAACGGGTTGTGATCGACATTTTAGGGCCTTTCGAAAAAACTAAAAGAAGGAACAGGTATATCCTTACCTTAGTCGATACATGCACTATGTGGGCAGAAGCTATCCCGCTAACATGCGCAGATGCCAAGCATGTCGCAGAAGCCCTCGTGCAGATTTTCACTCGGTTGGGATTCCCTCAGCAAGTGTTGACGGATAACGGATCTCCATACCGAAACCTGTTGATGGATGAGATCGTGAAGATCTTGAGGAACCAACGCAAGATCTTGACCATCTACATAAATTTGAGTAGGAATTGGAGAGATATGGAGGGGGGAGATGAGAGGGAAGACGACAGACACCCTGAAGCTACGGATATAGGAAATTTATTTCCATAACGTAGACATGGAGTGCTTCCATATCTTAAAGGGGGGACGTTCTGTCACATAGAGATTATGATCAATAAATTTTCTATATTCTCTTCTTTTTCTACCCGTGTCCTTTACTTTATTATCGCTCTTTTATCCTTTTCCTGTATTTTTCGCATTCATTCGTTTGCGAAAAATATTTTCTTTCCCATTCTCACTTTACCGTTTTTCTTTCTCATACTGATACGCATTCTATTACGTAGATGTCAGTCCCGGGATGTGAGCGAATGGTGTTAGAAAGTCGTTCTCGAGAGACCGAATGGCAGACATTCGTCTCATTTTTCCCATGGCACGAGACGAATAATTGTGAATATACGTGCTGGTCAGACATAGAAAGTGACATCTGTCTACAGTTTCCCCTGTTACAGTGTTTCTCCGGCCAATTGCTCGGCCTAAGGTGTGGAAACTGTCATCTGCTTGGCTCAGGAATAGCCGTACGTCGGGAGAAGGTGTTAAGACGCGGCTGGAAGCTATGGCTGGTGTCTGGGTATGTGCAGTGTTAAAGACGGGAAAGGGGAGATGATTTCGGATTTTGTAATAGAGCACATCCTTTGTCCTGTTTCATATATCTACCCAGGAGCTGTAAATTGAAATTCATTCTTACTCCTAAATCTGCAGAAGACAGATCGCCAGGCTAGAAGAAATATCTTGTGTATTGAAAAGTCTTTAGTTTCTGGGCAACATTTTGCCGAGTTCTAGACTACTATTATATTGAATGATTCTTTCGTGGTATTAATCTGTAGTTCTGTGCGAAGGTAAATATTATATATTAGATATCTAGTATTTTGTGAAGTGTTTAAAGTGTTAAATCGCTTATTTCATATTTCACTAGTTAGATTTTTGTGCAGAGTGCTTAATTTATAAGTCTGATGTATTCTCTAGCTGACGTGTTTCAGTGGAAAGCAAAATAAATTATAATTTCTAGCTTAAAACCAGGTAGCTATAAGGAATTAAATTTAACTGCTAAATAATCAGACGAGAATATTTTTAAAAATTAACTTATAACTGAAATGCTACATCAGTGAGTATTGACGGGATACGTATGTATTCCTAATGCATGGTGATTGATTTTATGAATATAACTTATATCACGGGAAGTTTTAAATGATAAGTCAAGCTGTACGCTTGCAGTTTAAAATGTAAGTTATAACGAGTACATAGTATGTATAATTATTTTATATGTGGTTTTTTTCCCCCTATTTAGTGAAGAAAACTGGGGTTAACCCAAACTTTGCCAGCATTAAGTACAGACAATTGGATGAAGCCCAGTGCGGATTCCGAGCAAACCGAAGTACTCAAGACCTAGTCTTCACACTCAGGCACCTGAGTGAAAAGGCCCTTGAGTATAAGAGAGAGATCCATGTTTGTTTCATAGATCTGGAAAAGGCGTTTGACAGGGTCCCCTGGAGCAAACTTTGGGACTGTTTGGCAAGAAAGAACATTCCAGCACCTCTGATTCATGCTATACAGAGCTTCTACAGGTCTTGCAGAAATTATGTGAGGACAGCAAACTATAAGTCAGAAGAGTTCAAGACCACCACTGGTGTAAGACAAGGCGATATCCTGTCACCTTATCTTTTCATACTCCTCATGGACGATGTCATCAAGGCATGTAAGGAGAGAACAAGAAAGTATTCAGTGGGGTACTGGAAGATGAGACAGGTCTGTATTTCAGAGCTAGCATTTGCTGATGATGTTGTCCTGATTGCTAAATCAGAGACACATCTCCAATCCAACCTGCAAGTCTGGAAGGAAGAGCTGGAGAAGAGAGGGATGGTCATAAGCAGCTCTAAAACAAAATCCATGGTGATATCACGAGAAGAAAGAAAACATCAGATTAAGTAGGGAGAACAGGTCCTGGAGCAGGTCGACCACTTTAAATATCTCGGAGCTATTATAGACCGAAAGGGAGGCATCAAAGAAGAGATGGCCACTCGAAAAGCAGCGGCTGGGAGACTTTATCAGGCCATAAATCGAGGATTCCTCAGCAAGAAAGAGGTTGGTAAGAAAACGAAGATGGCTGTATACCGCTCCACCTATGTCCCAGTCTTGACATATGGATGCGAGTCATGGGCAATGACTACAACCCACAAAAGCCAGATCCATACCTCAGAAATGAGGTATCTGAGGAAGGTGGTTGAAGTAACAAGAAGAGACATGGTCCGCAACCAGACGATACGTCAAGGCCTAAAATCCCACCCGCTGCAGACCCAAATAGAACAGTCCCAACTAAGATGGTTTGGCCATGTCTGCAGAATGGGAGAAGATCGGCTACCACGACAAGCATGGGAAACAAAGAGCCAGGGATCCAGACCTCCAGGACGACCCAGAGACCGCTGGGAGGACAACATTAGACACACTTTGAAGGACCGAGGACTAGAATGGAACCAGGCCAGGAAGATGACAGCTGATAGAATAGTCTGGCGCTCTCTCTTCCAAACCTCTACACCTCACGGTAGAAGAGGAACGACTAAGTAAGTAAGTACAGAGATATCTGTTAAGAACTAAAACATTCTTTCCTTAAAGGACTTGGTGCATAACCTTTACAAGAACTTTAAAGATTTTAAAGAAGTAACGAGTCCATCGAGCCTGATTTAATTCTTTTAGAGAAAAATCTCAAGTACATTTAGCCCGTGTGGTAAGTAATAGATTACAAACATTTGTGTCATAACGTGCGCCAGACGGCGAACAACAGCAAGTTATAGGATAAGAAAGGAGAAATGCACGACAGGGCCTGATGAATGAACCGAGAAAAAGCAGGAACGAGTGACTTTTTTTTTTATGGTATACCAAATTTCACCCACTTTGTAATTTCTTTATGCAAGTTCTTTGCAAACAAGATACTTTTCCTTAGGATAGATCATACTAATATCTAAGTCTGTTCATACCTTTAAAAGGGGAAAATCATTAGATTACCGCTAATGTATCCTTGATTCCTTGGGGCTATCACTTTCTTCTAACAGGACTGTGGGCATACATCGAGGGAAAGGATCATACTGTGGGTCTATCATTCTTGTAGCATTTTTATTGACTTTATGACTATTTGTATATGCTTTGATGTAATTGTATGTGTTGTGATGGGATTTTAGATGATAATTAAAATTTCTCTTGAACTTAATCAGCGCGTTGGTCAGCTCGTTCCAAAATATCTATATTATCATTGTTATAGTTTTCCCACGTGTGTGCGTCTACATGTCGTCAAATTGTGTGTGTGCACGTGAGTGGTAATATATATATATATTAATATATGTAGTCAATAGACTGTCTGACTCCTCTAGATCTGTTGTAGAAGATAGGCTAAAAGAGAGAAAAGATTCTCGATTTCAGAGACAGCCTCTATTGATTTCTACCATCTCACTCGTGGAAATCTATTTCTACTATCATCTCTCACTGTGGCTATCACTCATTCTAATCTATTCAGAAGGGACCAACCCAAGTCTTAATTCCTTTATCAAAAATCTGCGACAATAGAGAGAGAGAGAGAGAGAGAGAGAGGAGAGAGAGAAAATTAATTTTCAGTCTTCCGCTCTCCAAAAACACTTTCATTCGACTCGATGGATTGAGACTTATTGCTCTGGGGCATCGGTAAAATTGTGAGGACGATGAAATGGCGGAGGGAAGCGGGGGTCACCTGACGCTTACACCAGGAGGCATGACACTCAAGACAGGCATTTGTTTTCTCTCAGTTTTTTGGTACCAGTTGCCAGAAGTCGAAACCTATAACAGACGGATCTTGAGGACACTTGAAAAAGCAACCTGAGCATCTACTCCTGCACTGCCAGGAACGTGATGCCAGGAACGTGCTGCCACCAAACCATCGGACTCCTGAAGAGAAGGAACAGTCAAGATTTCACTGAAAACCATCATCTAAAGACAACTCGCTGCAGACATCTGCAAAGCTAAGTCAAAACTTAGGGCCTCGGTGAAGAGACTTCTTTTATAAAATCGCCACCTTTCTTTTATAACGTCCAGTGCTGGCAAATGCTCTAAAGGCCAGGAACTAAATTATTTAACTGTTTACTGGTTGAACCATTTTCATTCTCTTCCTTTGCATCAACAATATTTCTTAAATGAATCTCTTGTTTTATATGTAAATCATTAGTTGATTTAATCACTTGAAAGTGAATTTGATATCTACACCCGTACAACTTTCTTTTTAAAATAATTATCTATATATTCAGGGATATTAAATTAATATTTTGCTGAATTACATTCAGCTGTGCGCTCCTAAAATACGAGTAAAAACATATATTTCTCACAGAAGTGGGCGAATAATACGAAGTTTATAACAAACCTAGATGACTCAGTTGTTATTCTTGCAATTCTAAACAAAATCATGTGAAGTTTCCTTAATTAGAAGCAACAACCTTCTATTTAAATCTCTGCCAAGAGTAATATTGAGCAAAAGTAGCTGCCTTTGTAAAAACTCATTCCTCTTACTCGAGTGTGGCCACTAATAGACCACTACTGCAGAGCAGAGGAGTCAATCCGCGACAGGCTTGATTTATTAATATTTCTATACGTATATATGTGTGTATATGCATTTTTATTTCAGATGATTGATAATATTTGTAAATTATCTAACGGGACACTGCACTGTGTGTATGTTAAACAGTCTAAGATGGTTATACAACGTGGTATTACAAGAAAATTTTTTGGGAAGATTTCTTCGCTGGAATTTTGCCCGAGCTGAATTCAACAAGAAGTACAAAGCCAGGTAGAAAGCATCCTCAAATCACACTATCTGAAAAAAACATCCCCTATGTGTTGCTGGGAGAAGTTTTAAGTAAAATAAAAAACACGTTTTCTAAACCAAGCTGTCTTTTTGTAACGTTAGACATACAACGCACCTACTGCTTAAGTGTGCTAACGAGACTAACCATTACAGCTAAGACAAAAAGACATTACTAATTCAATACAAAACATTAAAACTCTGTCACGTATTGCCTCCCCTTAGCTCTGCAGTAGTGGTCCACCAGTGACCAACACTCAAGAGTATCTAATATGGGTCTTCAAAGGTGTCTTACCTTTGCACAAGATTACTCTTGGCAGAGTTGTAGATAGAAGGATAAGGATGCTTCTATCTCTTGGTAGTGTTCACAAGATGTTTCCAGAAGTCAAGAATAATGCTGCATAGGGCAGAGCACTATTAACTTATATCTGATCCGTCACCTTTTGTGAAGAATTAAGCAATGGTTTTAGCCCGTTCAAACCCCCAGCTGGTGTAATCCAATGAAATTCTTTTATATGTATTTGCTCTATAGATGTAAATATATTAAAGAGTCTTGCTCATACGTTTACTTTCATACCTATAATAACTGAATCAACTTTGATTGTTTTGTTTTAAAACAACATGTAACAAATTTAATAATCAATTACCCTAAACAGGTTAAAATGGCGATGGAATTATGCTGAATTTTAGATGTAAATAAAATTGTCTTCACTGAGACTTGGTTTGAGGATTGATAAAAACAATTGTCTTTTTGCTGGCTCCTTTTACAAGAACGTAGCTGGTATAAGTGAGTCCTGCAGCCGTGGTTTCGTCAATTCTTCTGTGATGAGGGCCCTTCTCCACACAACTCGTCCAATGTAGGCGGTTAGTGTTGATTTCCTGCTTTTAACTCACAACTAGTGGCGTCGAAACTTAAGTCTTGCAGCTTCGTACCACGGAACTGTCTTATAGCTTCGTTCCACGAACTTTAGACAAAATAAAAAGAACAAATGCCTCTCCTAAGTACACTGAGTTGGAAGATTAACAGGCGCATTGTCTCGCTGTTCACCCACCAATGTCAGCCTCTTTGAATCATTATATTCTTGAGTATACACAGCGTAACTCAGGGAAAATGATTAGAAATCACCAATGTTCTTCTGGGTATTAAACTGTTTAGTTTTAAAATAACATGTAATAAATTTAATAATCAATTAGTTTTTAACAGGTTAAAATAACGATGGAATGATGGTGAATTTTAAATGTATATAAAAAGTGTCTTCACTGAGACATGAGTTGAGGATTTATAAAAATTGTCCTAATGCTGTTTCCTTAAAAAGAACTTAGCTGGTCTAAGTAAGTCCTGCAGCCGTGGTTTCGTCAATTCTTTTGTGATGAGGGCACTTCTCCACACAACTCGTTCAATGTAAGCGGTTAGGGTTGAATCCCTGTTTTTGACTCACAACTAGTGACGTCGAAACTTTAGTCTTGCAGCTTCATACCACGAACAGTCTGATAGCTTCGTACCACGAACAGCCTCAGAGCTTCGTACCACGAACAGTCTGATAGCTTCGTACCACGAACAGTCTGATAGCTTCGTACCACGAACTTTAGACAAAATAAAAAGAACAAATGGCTCTACTAAGTACATTTGTGCGCTGAAAATTAACAGGCGCATTGTCTCACTGTTCATCAACCAATGTTAGCATCTCTGAATAATTATTCTCCCTGAGTATACACAGTATAATTCGGGGAATATGATTAGAAATCACCGTTATTTTTCTGGTTACTTTAATGGGGAAAATGTGTCTGGACAACGCGAGGGCATTGGCTTGCCTGAATTACAATTAACAAAGTACATATATCTCCCAAAATGATACGATACACTTGATGCACATGGGATGTAATCATCACTCATCACTGCTCCATTCGGAGTCTTGGGCTGCTGCTGATTTCGCATTTCTGAGAGAATTAGTATAAAACAAACACCAGCGCTTGCTGTAGAGGTTTATGAACATACTATTTTCATATGTTGAGGTTGCCCGCCTCCTAAGACTGGTATAACCCCTTAACAAATACAGACAAGTCACAATTCACATTTTAAACTATATGTTCATAAACTTACCCCAAATGTGATGTACAATCTCCTGGAACAGTTAGAATGAACACAGCAACTTAGGTTAGATGCTTTCGAATCACTTGTCTGGGTAACTTTATTATTCCTCTTATGACTTGTGTTCTGATTCCTTAGGTCTCCAGTCTTTGTATTTAAAAATGCGGGTTTACTTTTAAGTTTCAAAGTTGCCCAAATACTCTGTCCTGGCCCTTTAGGTTTCCAGTCTTTGTATTTTAAAATGCGGGTTTATTTTTAAGTTTTAAAGTTGCCCAAATACTTCGATCTGTCACTTATAATTTTGGAATCCTTTGTCCGATCCTTCTCTCTGGCTCTGGTGAATTGCTAGTTTGACGTGGCGATGCTGTCTGATTTGTGACTCCGGTTTTGCTAAATTATATTTTCATTTCTCAGGTCAAGTCCCAGATTGTATGTGTAGACTAACTTGCCAATGACAGCCAAAGTCGATTCCGGCTCTCAAATTAAACCAATGGTAAGCTCTTTAGAACTATGTGGGTCGGGGTGTTAAATCCTTACTAATCCCCCGAGTATTTTAGATGTATCACTTTTAAAATTTAAACGTGTGACCTCTTTCAGATATGTCCGTAATACTTCCGACTACACCTTTATGCAAACTCACGAACACATCCGTGAACTCATTTCCTGGTGGATACTTTCCGCCCATATTGTCTCCTCTGACAGGTTATCTGTAATAATTACACAGAGATGGACCAGCGGAAGCGATTACGTATTATCACCTGTGTTTGCGTAAATCCCTCAGACTGATTTCTTAGACAGCCAATCTGGCTTTCTTTCCATCTTTCGTGCGCCACCACCTTGCGTCAACAAAGATCGTCTCTCTATCAAAGGTGGCTCGACAAATTAAGTGATAAACGTATTATCCGTTGACCTGTTCAATTAACCTCGATAATACTACAGTTCACGTGGTGAAACGTAAATAAGTGTGGGAGCGGTTAGGCAAAAAATGTAACGGCATAAAATATGTCAAATAATAAAACGATGAGGGAGAGAGAGAAGGGCGCAAAAGTATATGCACCAAACATTTTGTGACAAACTCCTGTTTATGATAGTAACATACTCATAATAAGCTAAAGGAATTTGATTCCATATTTGAGTGTCTGTACTGTCATTAACTGCCAGTAACTTTCATTAACTTGAATTAACTTGTTTTTAACTTTTATTAATTTTTGTTAACTTTTTCCCTTTTTCTGTCTTTTTTCCAAAAGTCAGTCTAACATTTCTTGAACAAATATCTATATTTTATATTTGCAAATATTTCTCAGAACTCCTGGATGGTGAGCATGATGAAGCATCAGAAATGATAACCACTGACACAGAAGAGGAAACCAATGATGGTGAAGATGACATAAAGATGGAAGAACTGAGGGCAGCACTAGAGAAAATCAAGATGGGCAAAGCAGCAGGGCATGATGGTATAACACCAGAAATGGTTAAGTACATGGGAGCATCAGGCGACCTATTACTCTTAAAGGTCCTACAGGCAGCATGGTGCAACAAGACCATACCAAAGGATTGGGAGATTGCCATCATAACACCAATTTTCAAAAAGGGTGACAATCGACAATGTGGAAACCATAGAGGCATATCCCTTCTCAGTGTCCCTGGTAAAATCTACTCTAGAATCCTAGAGCAGAGACTCCGACGCCTAGCTGAGCCACAATTGGATGAGGTCCAGTGCGGATTCCGAGCAAACCGAAGTACTCAAGACCTAATCTTCACACTCAGACAGCTGAGTGAAAAGGCCCTTGAGTATAAGAGTGAGATCCATCTTTGTTTCATAGATAATCAAAACAAGAAATGCATCTGGAAAAGGCGTTTGACAGGGTCCCCTGGAGCAAACTTTGGGACTGTTTGGCAAGGAAGAATATTCCAGCACCTCTGATTCATGCTATACAGAGCTTCTACAAGTCTTGCAGAAAATTATGTGAGGACAGCAAACCATAAGTCAGAAGAGTTCAGGACCACCACTGGTGTAAGACAAGGTGATATCCTATCACCTTACCTCTTCATACTCCTTATGGACGATGTCATCAAGGCATGTAAGGAGAGAACAAGAAAGTATTCAGTGGGGTACTGGAAGATGAGACAGGTCTATATTTCGGAGCTGGCATTTGCTGATGATGTTGCCCTGATTGCTAAATCAGAGGCACATCTCCAATCCAACCTGCAAGTCTGGAAGGAAGAGCTGGAGAAGAGAGGGATGGTCATAAGCAGCTCTAAAACAAAATCCATGGTGATATCACGAGAAGAAAGAAAACATCAGATTAAGTTGGGAGAACAGGTCCTGGAGCAGGTCGACCACTTTTTAAATATCTCGGAGCTATTATAGACCGAAAGGGAGGCATCAAAGAAGAGTTGGCCACTCGAAAAGCAGCGGCTGGGAGACTTTTTCAGGCCATAAATCGTGGATTCCTCAGCAAGAAAGAGGTTGGTAAGAAAACGAAGATGGCTGTATACCGCTCCACCTATGTCCCAGTCTTGACATATGGATGCGAGTCGTGGGCAATGACTACAACCCACAAAAGCCAGATCCAAACCTCAGAAATGAGGTATCTGAGGAAAGTGGTTGAAGTAACAAGAAGAGACATGGTCCGCAACCAGACGATCCGTCAAGGCCTAAAATCCCATCCGCTGCAGACCCAAATAGAACAGTCCCAACTAAGATGGTTTGGCCATGTCTGCAGAATGGGAGAAGATCGGCTACCACGACAAGCATGGGAAACAAAGAGCCAGGGATCCAGACCTCCAGGACGACCCAGAGTCCGCTGGGAGGACAACATTAGACAATCTTTGAAGGACCGAGGACTAGAATGGAACCAGGCCAGGAAGAAGACAGCTGATAGAATGGTCTGGCGCTCTCTCTTCCAAACCTCTACACCTCACGGTAGAAGGGGAACGACTAAGTAAGTAAGTAAGTAAGTAAATATAAAACTAGTTTTAGAGTTGTATAATGCGTGTTATCCACGTCATGTTTCTTATTTGTTCCTGACCTATCAAGTAATTCAGATGTGGGCTATCGATTTACCCATTGCTCTATTGATCTATGTCTGTTGTCTTTAGTTCTAAGGATAGTGGCGATGATTTTAACCTGTCTCTAGTTACTTCAATCTTCTTCAAGCTAGCAGCTGTTGCCTTCCATTTAATCCTAAGTAGTCTAAATTAATAATAAATAATCTCTTTTACGTACAAGCCAAAACGAAATTTCAGGGGTATTTCTTGGCCAGATTACAGATCTGACCGACACTCTTTTTTCACATTCTTCACACATGCATCTAATTTATAGAACATGCCACAGTTCGTGTCCCTTTAGGTAAAGTATAATTGTTTTACTTGGGCTGTGTAGAATTTTTTTTTTTTTTCTATTTTAAAAATCAATATTCTGGCGTAACCTCAGAATATTCATAGGATGTATTCTCCCAGACATTATAATTCAATAATATTTTTTTTACCGTATAGTTTTAAGATTTATTACCATTCTTTAAACTTTTTCGGGTTAGCTATTGTGCTCTATATTTGTTATAAGGTATGGACAATTTTAACTTGTATTTTCAGAATATTTTACTGACTAAATTATCAGTAAGACGTCAGAATTGTAAAGTGTGCCATATAAGGCACTAAGACGTTTGGGTGCAGCGGTTTCTCAAAAGTCCGATGTAAGGATACATAGAGCAAAAAAAAAAAAAAGGATGAAGACGTCTGCTCTATATCACAGGTTCCCAAAATTGTATGAATGGTGGCATTTTACCAAACCAATGCCACTTTGCGACACAGGACCTGGGGTTACATCACTGGAAGACCAAAAGTATCTCGCAAAACGGAGATATCGATATTTCAAGACACGTCTTGCAATCCTTAGTGGCACTCTCGTTTGTTTAGACGCACCGGCTTGACATCTCTACTTTAGAGCAGTGGTTCTCAACGAGGGCCATATAGTACCCCAGTGACCCTTGCCATATTTCTTGGGGGCCACAGTAAGATGGTAAAGTACCGTTTTTTCCTGCTAACAGCGATTATGAGAGATGCCACGGAGGTAAATGAGGCTCTGAAGGGGGCCATGGGCAAAAAATGGTTGAGAACCCCTGTTTTAGAGAACCTACTTAATAAAACTCCACAAAGCGATGTCTTAGTTGTGTTTTTACCAAACAAAGTGAAGTGGGGAAATGTGTAAAACATTCACGTGGATCATCATCTGACAGGAGTCAGATCTACAAAACTGAATCCTCTCCGTTCTTTTGTTGTTCTTACACGTTGCTCGTATTCTCTCTTGTCTTCGCTTCTCTTCTATCTCTGCTTGTAATAATAGGAAGAACTTTATTTGTCATTCTTTTTCAAATGTTACCAAAACTATGTCATTCTTACAGCCATAAATCTTGCCAGATGAGTCATTTTAACTTTCTTATTCACGAATAATTTTATTGCTTTTTTTTCTCTCCGCCCATACTATATGAGTATTCATATTTCTATGTTTACATATGCGTTACCCTAAACTAGAGGTCCTCAAACTTCTTTTTTTTAGTCCAAACACCTCCATGGAATCCTTGATCCTTAATCTTCCCCAGGAAAAAGGTTAATAAATAAAATGTGATTATAGAAACACAATTATCTTTTTATTGAACTGGTTAAACTCTTTATTGGGAAGGATATGGCTGACGGGCATTAGTAAGGGCACTGATATTTGGTTGGAGATTGTGAGTTTAGTCGTGGTCACCACGCTCTTCCAGGTTCCGTCTGTTCCTTTGCTTTGATAAAACTACCTATGCGTGGAAAGCTTCAGCGATGTACGAACTTGGGAATACAAGTAGAAACGGCTCAAGTGCTGCACATAACTTGGGGTATTTTTAAGAAGTATTTTTAGATGTAAAATTGAGTCACTGCATGCATTTTAAATTACTTACATGATTGTCAACTTTGTACTCTAAAAGCTTATTAGACCACCGATCGACCCTGAGGTTTATCGATCCCGATATCGACCACTTTGGGAACCCCTGCTCTGAACCAACCATTGTTATTCTGTACTATTCATGTTTTTCTATAATGTGTTAGACGCAGTATTACAGTCTTTGTCTTCTGCTCTTCGGCATGGCGAATAGGAAGGATATATCTGATTCAGTCTATAGTAAGTCTTGCCGTTTCCGGGGTCTAAATTGCATAGTCGCATCTAATGTCGTGAGAATGACCACAGCCAACAAGGCACTTTTATGAGGTGCTGAGTTGCTGTATATCCTTTCACGATTTACTTCCGCAGCGAGGCGATGGCGCCGTTCGAATGGTCCGTGGTTGGATTCCCCGGTAAGCCTATCACTTCTGTTACATTTTTGTTGTATAATGATCTCTTCCTTTCTTGCTTTGTTTCTTACGAGTGCCTGCCACATAGCAATTTTGATTTATTATTTATAATTCTTATGGAGCTAATTAGGTCATCTGTAAGTACATGATTCATTTACAACCATTCACTTCGGTTTCCGAATAGGACTTTTACATTAACTTTTCTCTGCAGGCGGTAAATGCTATGAAAGGGTAAGAGGGTATGTTTGGCGCATTCCTCTTAGTTGAGAACAGATTAGGAGAAAAGAAATATGTGCCTGTTTTTAAATTTCCCAATTACACGCATTATTCTGAGTTCTTTTTATACATGCTGTAATCTACGTCTCAAAGTAAGCATACATCTGTTTGTGTTTGTTAAAAAGCCGTATTATAGGATTGATTTTTGCAGTAGCTATTTTTGGTATTTTAAAAAGCAAGAGAAGCTTTCATTGCATTGAGAAATACAACGAAATTAATATAAATCAAGTCTAACACAAAAGTAAGAATCTTATATGTTAAATATGTCCTATTTGTATGGCTCTGAACCATGCAGGACAATAGAAAGGACAATCAGAAAGTTCGAGACTTTATAAATAGGTGCTCATTCAGAATAGAAGGATTCTTTTTCTTCGTTCGTTCTTAAATAATCACATTACAAAGCTGGCGGTCTGTCTCAGGCTTGTCTTGTCAAAATACAGTTTCTCCGTCAACTGGATTGGAGAAGGTCACGCAGCGACCTTGCTGCTCTCATGGAGCCGACAGACTTAGAATAGAAGGACTGCAATGGTATGACAAGATCAGCAATGTGGAACTGGTGGAAGAAACCAGACACCAATCATTGGATCAAAATGTGAGAAGGTGACATTGGCGTTGGATAGAACACACAGTGAGAACACCATCTGACAGCGTAACAAAGTCATTCGTAGACAAAGCTGTAAGGGAAATAGAGGGAGGTCAAAAAAAAATTAAATAACCATACAAACGGGAAAAGTATAATAGACAATAATATGAAAGGATAATGTCAAATCAGCCCGATTGTATGCTCTGAAACATGGAGAACAAAAAAGAAGAAAAAATACAACAATCAAAAAGTTACAGACTTTCATAAATGGATGCTTACGTAGGATAGAAGGATTAAAGTGGTAAGACTAGATAGCTAATGACACGAACTAATGACACGAACTAGACCGAGC
Source organism: Oreohelix idahoensis (assembly GCA_024509875.1). Taxonomy (NCBI): domain Eukaryota; kingdom Metazoa; phylum Mollusca; class Gastropoda; order Stylommatophora; family Oreohelicidae; genus Oreohelix; species Oreohelix idahoensis. The sequence continues at coordinate 150,283 of JAMPIV010006478.1, read as the reverse complement.
GCCAGCCGAGCAAGAAATAAGAAGAAGATGCTAGGGATGGATAAGACACACACGGAGGAAACTCGTTGATAGCATTACAAGACAATCCCTGTTCTGAAATCACCAGGGCAAGAGAGGTAGAGGTAGACCAAAGAACACCTGGAAAAGAGAACTGCTGGAGACAGACATGATGGGAATGAAGAAGACATAGAAAGACCTTGACCTGATGGCACGTGACAGGCAGACTTGGCATAAGTTTGTTGAAGGGTTATGTTCCTTTGGGAGTTGACAGGTGAAAGAAGAAGACGATGAAGGGATAATGAAGACATGGCAATACCTTGAACGGATATTACAGGACACGAAAGTTTGGCATGTATCTGTGCTCCACATAATGTTCTACTAGCAGAGTGGTTAGAGCGCTTGCCTCACGTGGCAAAGTTACCGGGTTCCGGGTTCAAAACCTGATAGCGTAAGGCTCCAGTCTACCGAGCTGTAAATGAGTAGCTGACTCTGCTCTTGAGTTAGGGATGGCAAAGACAGTGAGGGAGGGAACTTGTTATCCTACCTCATAAAGGTAGACCTGGTATAGTAAAGTCTCTTACACTTCATTCCCTAATGGCAGTATCTGCTATGGGACTAGATTTACCTATAACCTATGGACCACAGGCAGGTGAAAGTACGGAGTGAACAAAAAATGAATGTTTGGTATTTCTTTTTTCATGGCTCCTACCTTTTTTTTTTAATTCTTACCCGCTCCTTGATTAACAGAAAATGTGGCCACTCCTGATAGCCACCATTATTTTATAAATTAGCTATTGTTACTGTTGATCGGAATCGACGTCGTTGCACTCCGGGAAAACCCATAGGTGCTCAAAACCCATAGATGCTCAGTTTCCCTCAGCAAATGTTGAGGGGTGTATATGCAACCTGTTCCTGTAGCGTGCTGGTTGTATTCACAACAGATGCATCGTCTCATACGTACATCCCTGCTAGTCTTACATTTGATGCCAAATTCCAGCAATTTTAGCCTTGCTGATTCATCGTTTGCAGTGTCGTTCTCTAACAGGCGATCAATAATTGTCTTAAGTATGAAGTATAGGTAATGGTAAAACATTCCGTTACACGCCCATTGAGGTGTATTGGGAATATGGTGTTATGCCCATATTTTCTTGACCATCGGCACACAAAAGGTGATGTGGTCAGCATCACGCCGGCAACCTTAAACTTTCCAGAGTTACTCTGGTACCCAATTCATAAGGCTTTGTCGACCTCGGAGCCGTCTGTGGTCTTAAAAATCCCACCTCAACTGGGGATCGAACTATGGACCACCGAGCTAGGAAGCCTGTGCACTAAACACTGATCTACCGCTGCTCCATGAAGTATATTAATGAATGAGTATTACTGTGGAAAACATTACAAATGATCGAGAAAAACAAGGTTTAAATTAGAAATGGAGAAGAAGAGAGTTAATTAGATTTTTTTTGCAGTTTTCAGAGGATCAGAAGGACGATGTCTAACATAATACAATAATGTTTTATGGCTATATAAAATGTAATGAGAACATCACAAAACGCATTGAGACTAGCAATATAGCTTGTGAAACAAAGACGAGAATATGGAGACAGTTTGGATAGCTAGCCAGACAAATAAAAGAATGTATCATCTTACGCATCATGACGGAACTCTTACAGGGAAGTGAGGGAAGGGAAAGCACTTGGACAGAGAAGAACGAGAGGGACAGACATACAGACAGACTGACAGAGTGAGACGGGGAGGGGCGAATTAAAACAAAGACGAGCAGACAAAACCTGTAATTAGCCGGTCTGGCTCGCACAAGACTGGTCAAAATTGAGAAATGTCTCCCGTGTCTTATTCCCTTAACTCTTCCTGTCTCAGGCACCGTTTAGGCTTCACCGTGGTAATAAAATGGGGGTCGAAGTGGCTAAGACGTACGCCTGGTGGAATTCTAAAGGTACCAGGTTCGATTCCCAGTAAAGGGAATATAATTTATGGAAACATTTCTTCCGAACGAGTGGTCTTAATGATGTCATGCTCCCCCCTCCCCCTCCCCCCACCCCCCGTCTCCTATGTAGTGAGATGGGATGCATAGCCTTCTTTGATAAAGGCGAAAAAAATAGGAGGTCCCGTATGCAAGTTGCGCACGTTAAAAATCCCACGGCGGTTAAAAATCGTAAAGAGTAGGCCATAAGGCCGCTGCCCTGGCAAAATTTTAAAATTAGAAACCTACCCACCACAACAATATTTATAGAATGTGTCACTCCTATATACACACATTGGGATTCTCGCCGGTGCTACGGTGCTCGTGGACTGTGCTGAGATCCTCCTTGTGTGATATAAGGGAGGAGATCGGAGCACTGATGGAGTTGTCCCTGTGCAATGAAGATAGTCTTTAAAAAAACAAATAAAATGGATATTTTTTCTTTACACATAATGTTTTAAAACAGGCAGTAAACACAGGCCAATTTAACTATTAGGCGAAATAGGGTGGCAAAATTCGAGTGTAGGCTTCCCTCCTGAAGCCTATACTGGTATAACGAAAAAAGTCGTAATTCCAAGGGGAACGAATATTGTCTATGGCCTTTCTATATCCATGTAAATGTGACGTACGTCTAGTTCGACAAGTGAATTTTCCCTGATTTGATGGATGATTAAAGGGACTTTTAGCTTTTCATAACATTAGAACCCCTGAACATTTGTTGTAACTTTTTGGTTTCGCCAGAGCGAACCGATTCCACCGGGACTCATTTAGTATGCGGCATGAGATCTAAAGACACTGAGACGATCCCCGAGCAGAGAAGCTAGTTTCTCGCAGGTATTTATCATCTCCGCGCGAACACTAAACCGCTCGCAAGATGGACCAGAGCGGTCAGAAGAAAGACACTGGGGGAGATCTCAGGAAGGACGGGCGGCATGCTATCAAAGACAGTAGTGGTCCCTGAAAAGATTTCGCATCTCGGTGTTAAACACGGAACCGATCGCAGTGGGAGCGAACGGGGAAAGCCGACGCAAGCAGCGAGCGAAGATACGAGAGGCCAGGGGCGGCTTCTCCTTTTAATCTGGCGGTCAGATCCCCAAAAGTCTTCTGAGATAAAAAAAAAAGGTGCCAAGTTTCTCATGTCCCACTCATCTTTCATTTCATTCTAGATATATACAGACCACGTAGAAATACACTTTATCACTCGCTGGCCAGAACTTAACAGAAGCACTAGCTATATTTGAAATCTTGCTAGATTATCCCATGGATTTTATACATATTTGCAGTGAATTCTATTTCTGTGCAAAGCGGTAATATATATTGTGTAAAGTGATCAGTGGTCTAGTTCATTCATTCTATTTCACTGGATTTTGTGTTAATTTAAATCTATTAAATTAAACCATCTCAATAGTTCCAGTTGTAAATGTAATGATATACCTGCTATATTATTTCCAAAAGATAATAGATGTTAATGCTTAAATTAACTTTTAAAGTCGCGAAGGAATTTATAATTAATAAATTTAGTTAAGTCCTATATTTATAGATGTGTGTTTAACCACTAAAACTCGCGCAGTGTTTTATTAAATACATAATAAAATACGCGAGCGTATATAAAATAGTCTTAACGGGAAATGCATCGCGCTTTAGAAGGTTATTTGTTTTCGGTATATTACATGCCTTTTTTTCTTTCATACAGAGTGATCGTAACCTGTGCGATCCCAGCATAAAGAAAGCAATAGAGAAATCATACAGAGTCCTTTTCAGACTCGGTTCTTAACTTCCAGATATATTGATGGAACATTTTTAAATATATTGTGGCGGTCCGTGAGACCTAGCTATCAATTACATGAAAGAAAGCACCCCCAAGAACTTTTTTAAAATAACTCATCAAATTTAATTACAATCTGTAATATAAACTGGAAGATGAACAGTGCCAGTAGCGATAACTTATTTACGGCCCTACTGTGAGAGAATACCTATTTACCTGACTGTGACTGAGCCTAATTTTTCCTCACTGGATTTAAACCATACCGGTCAGTTGCTATCATCACGCCTTGAAGGAATTTTACCTCCAGCAGCGAAATTAAAGAGACCTCATTTTCACCCCTGTATTGAATTGTGTCAGTGCCATCCCATAGACTCCTTTTCATATAATAAAACATAATAACTCTGCGTCTTCAAGTCCGGCGATTAGTGGGAATATTCGCTATCAGCAAACCTCGCTACATCTGGGGCGGGACATCGAAGTACTAGACATTTTCACATGTCAAGAGTAATTGTTGTTTATATAATTCTATGGATTGTCTGATGCTGCAGTCGGTAAGTGTGTGCGTGTGTATATGAGTGTGGATCCTCACGCGCGTGTATGAATGACAGGAAATTAAATCTTTTGTGTAACCATTTTGTTAACTTGCTTACCTGGCAATATATATCTTTTCTGTACACCCTACATTGTTCCTTTAAGTGGAATAGTTGATAATTTGTTAACTCTGTTTAAAACCCCCTCCTTTTCAATTGCTTAGTGAAGGGAAGAACAATTTGGGATAACAGGGTTTTTTCTACCACCCATACCTAATTTTGTAACACCTCTTTTCAGAGTAATTAACTTTACTGTTAGGTTAACTTACCTATGTTCCTGATAACTGTCTATCTTTGGACTGGGTTTATCTTTGTCTAATAAGCGGGACGGGCTTAGTCGATACAAATCTTCTTCACCCCTCCCTACCTTGTTATTTACATTTTTCAGTACTTATGATTTTCTTTGCTGTGAACCAATGATTATTGTTGTGATTGTTTTTTTTTTAAATTTTAATAAACAACATAAACTTAATCGTTACGGTGTTGGACTACCCAAAGCCCATAAAAATTCCCCTATTTGTTTAAGATAGTTGTATCCACGTCGTCTGTGTGTTTGAAGCACCAAATCGGTGTGAGAGCAGGTGTGTGTCTGGAAACTGGCAAATAATTGTTTGACCAGGAGAGCCTGAATGAGTAGATTGAGAGAAACGATTTGTCGTAAATAAGTCTGTCTTTACTCTCCTCCAGCACCCTGTGAAGCAACTATTTACTTTCTACATTTCTATCACTGAGCTTTTTTCCACCATCATTCTACACTCTAAACCGGACTACTATTTCTAAGACTCTTTCTCTCAAAATAAATTTACGACAGTAAATAAGCATGTATATAGGTATACTGTATTCGCACTTTTACGTTATGTTTCGTGTGTCTGATTGTGTGTGTATGTATGTAAGTATATAACTACTTGGAGGCGCTAACACAGCTATTTACTTAGGGCGCCAAATACCTTGTTAACTTGTGGTGACAAATACCCAAGCACCGGCCTTGTGTTAACATAACTATATGAAAATAATCTGTGATTATTATTCTCCTTTGCGTTCCCTACGAAGCATAGAGACACCAATGCAGCTCGTCCCCTCGCAGGAAGCCCGCACCAAGCAGTTACATGCTCCTGTAGAGGTGGCTTCTGTGGCAATTTATTTTACATGATCAGGTTGCCAGCCTCCTGCACAACCTCACATTAGTCGCATTATACGACATGCTTGAGGCTATAGTTAGGGTTACCAAATCGTTCAACGCAAAAAGGAGGACAATTCGCAATTTTTAGTCATGAAAAGGAGGACAAGGGCGGACATTATAGTGAAATTTCTTCAAATTGGAGAACTGATCAAAACACTTAGTATCATCAATTTGTACACCTTTTTCCATAAAAAATCTTATACTTATTTCTACATCTTCCCAGGAAATATCTTCAAAATCTAGCCCCTTAAACCAAGAAAACTCCTGAAAAGGCTGCATCCACATCTTTAAATAATCTAAACATCCTTCATACAGTGCTTCTACATTACACTGAAACTGTTGCACCTCAGATTTGTAGCCATTACTTTCCATTTGCTTTAGCATGTCCTTCACTTTGAGCGGCATGAAATTGATATCCTTTCTTTCTTGAAGGAGGTCTTGCAAGGATGAAAGGATTTTCATTACATCAATAAGGGAGTTACCAACGGGCTGATCACCCGTTTGCCAGTCACTTCGATTACGGAAACAACAGCAAATGGATTGATTAGCCGTTGCCCTAAAGACGCCAATAGGCGTGATGGGAAACAATGGCAAAGAAAACCTATCTGCTGTTGCCCTAAGACGCCACTAGACGTAATGGCCACTGACTGCTTTGACGGTCGGTGGCTAAGGACGGAAGAAGAAGAAGAAGAATAAGGGAGTTATCTTCCTTTTCTAATTTGCTAATATGAGCATGACATACACTAATTAGGGACTGAACATGCCATAAATAGATTTTACTTAATGGATCCTCAAAAAACTTTTTCAAGTACAGCTGGTGTTTTGTTCTGTGAAAGAAAGAATGACTTGAGAGCTGGAAACATTTGTAGGAGTCTTTGAACAGCTGGGAATAAAGACAGCCACCGTGTTTTGCTGTGGTTAAGGAGTTGCTTGTATTCTACATCACCAAACTCACAGAACTCTTTTAGGGACTCAACATGGACTGTGTAAATTGAAAAGTAATTATAAATCTTTACAAAAAAATGTGTGGGGTACCGCCAGAGTGAAGAAAAAACGTCCAATCAATGGAAATGCGGACAAAACAGGGAATTCAGAAACATGTGTGCGGACGGTAATTTTTACCCCCAAAATGAGGACATGTCCGCATAAATGAGGACGTAAGGTAACCCTAGATGTAGTAGTCCTAGTTTTTCTTTGTCTCCTGAGAGACCCCTGGGACCCTGTAGTTTATGTGTAATATGGGTGTAAACTTGCTAAAGTATATCTTGAAGTGCTGCACGTCTTCTGTGAAGCAAATAAGTTTGTGTTGTACCGTATACGTTGCTGACATTAAGGCGTCTGATTAAACAAAACGGGCGTAAACAGGCGACTCTTTGGAGAGCAATGTACCAAATATTGCGTATCCTATAGCTCGTGACATGGAATGAGTTTGCAGAATAGAAAACAAAATTTCACAACTAGAAATTTTCCAAGCAAATATAACTAATTAGCTAGGGAGGAAAGGAAACGTTCAGCACTATATGTTAAGAAATAAAACAGCAGCGATTATCGCGACAGCAGCCAACATAAACGACCAAGTACAACATAACATTTGTTATGTTACAAGGGGTAATAAATATAGCAAATACAGAGAACAACGTTAGACGGTCTCTGGAGGGCCGTGGACCGGACTGTAGCCGGACCGGACTGTAGCCGGACCGGACTGTAGCCGGGCCGGGAGGATGACAAGCGATAGGATATCATGCTACTTTCTCTGGCAAATATCTACGCCCCAGAGTAAAAGATGAATGATGAAGTAAGTAATAAATATAGCTAATTACCATGTATATTCAAGAAAAGGGCAGTTTCACATGATGGCATGGAAAGAAGTCAGCAACAGCATTGACAATCAGTCCTGCAGACATAGTTGTGGAGAGACATGAACGTCTACTCCACGAGGCGTGGTAGGCCTTAGCCATTGCGGGGGCCTGATTTAGACCATTTTAGTGGAATATATGTTATTGCACGGAATTAAAAATAAAATTATATATATATATATATATATATATATATATATATATATATATATATATATATATATATATATATATATATATATATATATATATATATATATATATATATATATATATATTCATTCATTCATAACCCTCCACTCCCAAAGGAGCATAGGCCTTCAACAAACACATACCAAGTCCTCCTGTCACGTGATATCATCTCAAGTTCTTTCCATGTTCTCCTCATCATTTTCACCTCTGTTTCCAACTCTCTTCTCCATGTACTTCTTGGTCTTCCTCTGCCTCTCTTGCCCTGGGGGTTCAAGAACAAGGACTGCCTTGTAATGCTATCAACAGGTTTCCTCAGTGTGTGTCCTATCCATCGCCATCGTCTTCTTCTCATTTCTTGTTCCACTGGCACTTGTCTAGTTCTTGTCATCAGTTCCACGTTGGTAACCTTGTCATACCATTTTAATCCCTCTATTCTACGCAAGCACCCATTTATGAAAGTCTGTAGCTTTTTGGTTGTTGTCTTTGTTGTTCTCCATGTCTCTGAGCCATACAATAGGACTGACTTCACATTTGAGTTGAAGATTCTTATTTTCGTGTTGGATCCTATTTCTCTTGATCTCCATATATTTCCCAATGCAATGAAAGCTCCTCTTGCCTTTTGTATTCTTATTTTGATATCGCTGTCTGTCCCTCCAACTTTGTCTATATTACTGCCAAGATATGTGTATGATTCTACATCTTGTATTGGTGTTTCTTCAAGTTCAACCCTGTTATCATTACCTGCATTTATTCGCATTATTTTTGTCTTTTCCCTGTGTATTTTCAGACCCAATTGCTGTGACCTCTCATCGAGTGTTTTCAATTTGTCCTGCATCTGATTACGGCTATGGGACAGAAGAGCCAAGTCATCAGCAAAATCCAGATCATCCAACTGCTTAGTCAGAGTCCACTGGATTCCATTTCTGTTGTGTGTTGCCGATGATCTCATAACCCAATCTATTGCCAGCAAGAAAAGAAATGGAGACAAAAGGCATCCCTGTCGCACTCCTGTTCTTATCTCAAACGGTTCTGTAAGCTGTCCTTCGTGAAGAACTCTACATGTCATGTCTTCATATGTTTTCTTTATTAAATTAATGATCTTCAGGGGAACTCCATAATGCCTCAACAATTTCCAAAGTGATTCTCTGTCTACACTGTCAAATGCCTTTTCGTAGTCCACAAATCCGATGTATAGTGGTGAATTCCATTCCAGACTTTGTTCAACTATTATTCTCAAAGTGGCTATCTGGTCTGTACATGATCTGTTTTGTCGAAAACCTGCTTGTTCATCTCTCAGTTTCTTGTCTATGGACTCTTTTAATCTCTCAAGGATAATCCTGTTTAATACTTTTCCTGGCACTGATAGTAACATTATTCCTCTATAATTTGTGCACTCTTGTAAATTTCCCTTCTTAGGCAACTTAACCAGATATCCTTCCTTCCATTCTGCTGGTATCTCTTCCTTTTCCCAGACTTTACCAAGTAATTTGTATAACATCTCTGTAGCCGTGTCGATATCTGCTTTGATGGCCTCTGCTGGAATGCCATCAGGTCCAGACGCTTTTCCATCTCTTAGAAGCTTTATGGCTTTCTTTATTTCTTCCTTCGTTGGTCTTTCACCGTTAATTTGTAGCTCTTCTTCTGCTGGCTGGATGTCCGGCGGGTTTTGTGGAGCTGGTCTATTGAGAAGGTCCCCAAAATATTCTGTCCACCTCTTCATTTGCTCTTGTATATTGCTGAGCAGTTTCCCATTCTTGTCTTTTATGAGGCAACTTGTTTGCTTGTATTTCCCTGTTAGCTTCTTTGTGCTGCTATACAGTTCTCTCATATTTCCTTTGGCTGCAGCATCTTCTGCCTCTCTTGCCAGCTCCTCAATATACTTCCTCTTGTCTCTTTTGATACTTCTTTTTACTTCTTTGTTTGCTTCTGTGTACACTTCTTGAGCCTTGGCTTTGGAACTTCTGGTTTTGCTTGTGTTTAACTCTGCTTTCTTGTTTTTTTCTGTCTTTTATCTTATTGATGGTTTCTGTTGTTATCCATGCTTTTTGTTGTCTTTCCCTTTTCCCCATTATTTCTTCACATGTCTCCTTCCATACCGTTTTGACCTGCTGCCAACAGTCTTCTGTATTCTCTACATCTTCCAGCTCTTGGAGCACTTGGAATTTGTTGGATACTGTGACCGCAAATTTGTCTCTTGTTTCTTGATTTCTTAGCTGTCCTACATTATACTGTTGTCTATAATTTTGCATTGTTGCATATCTCTTGAGTTTCATTTTTACTTTGGCTATCAGAAGATGGTGATCTGATGCCACATCTGCTCCTCTATATACCTTTACATCCTGCAATGATGATCTAAACTTCTTGTTTATGCATATATGATCAATCTGATTTTCTGTTCTATGGTCTCGTGATATCCATGTTGCCTTGTGTATTCTCTTATGTGGAAACATGCTTCCTCCTATAGCCAGTTGATTTGAAGCACAGAAGTTTGCGAATAGTTCTCCATTTTCATTCATTACTCCTAGCCCATGTTTTCCCATGACTTCTTCAAATCCGGTGTTGACTGTACCTATCTTTGCATTCATGTCATCCATCAAAATTGTGATGTCTCTTATTATTCTGGGTCCAACAGCTTCCCATTCAATGAGTGCTTTCTGTGCTTCTTTAGATAACATAAGAGCTACCCCTTCACTGTGGTGTGAACTTTCGTCTTCATGTCCTGAGGACAGCACCAATTCACCTGTGATGAGCTTCTTCCTGTCTACCCCCTTCCACTTTGTTTCACTCATTCCCAGAACCTCGATTTTGTATTCCCTCATTTCTGCTGCTACTTGCGCCACTTTCCCTTGTTCGTTTAATGTCCGAACATTCCAGGTGCCAAATCTGGAAGTTCTCCTAGAAGAAAGAAGGTTAGTCAGCAACACAGACTCCTTTCGGCTTTCTCTGTGTTGCATCATACGCCTCCCCACGAGAGGACCTTCCCCTGTCTTGGATGGCTGTGTTTTATTTTCTTTATTTGACTTGTCCATATTTGTTGAAGTTTTTTGTGGTTTAAATTTTTACAGGATGGTGTAACCGGCCCCATGCCCAACCCTCCTTAGTCGCTTTCTACGACATGCTTGGCAGGGGACAGCGTTACTATTCTCTGCTCCCCTTTCGGGCCCCGGTAACACACGGGTGTATATATATATTTTAAAAAAAGTTAGTTGCTTATCCTTTACAGGACGTGGCAATCAACCCCAGCTTTTATTGGCTGTTTGTGATTTTTCTAGGCAATTTTTACGTTCAGTAGTTTGCCATTGCTTTCTGAACGGTACGGCGCTTATACCATTGTTAAAAATCCACACAAAGCGATCTGCTACCAAACCGCCTGCAGCAGGTTTCGAACCTGGTATATCTGGATTATGAAACTGCGTTCATATCCATTAGGCCACAGACGCCGACATATATATATTACATTACCTATATTTTGACAAAAAGTGTGTTAAAACTAAACCATACTATAAAGAAATATTTCTTGCTGTCTGTTTGTTCGGCAAGTTATTTCATAATTTTGTCGAATTTTTGTTTGGTTTTTGTTTCATCAAATTCTGTGGGTAATACTACAAGGCCGATGAGTCTGTCTTGGAGCATATTTGACATTTGACCTAGGTTAATATTTGATCAAATTTGGTTTGGAAAAGCTTCTTTCCTCTGAAGTCACAGTGACTGGAATCGTCAAAAATATGCGTAGAGCAAAGAATGAATAAATAAAAATAAAAACTTCAATGTAAGGGATTTCAGGATGATTTTCAAAGGCTTTCCAAGGTATTTTTCATACAAAGAAATTGCTTCAGTGCTTCAATTTTCTCAACCAGCATATGATCATACAAATCTGCTGACTTTATGGACTTGAACATTTTGTTTTCCTCAATGAACTTGACGTAATTTAACGCAATTTCCAAATCGGCCGCATATTTCTGTAATTCCTCCTTCGGATGCAGCCATCTTCTGGTAATGTTCGGTAACTACGCGAGCTAAGTCACGCAGACGAGACTGGTCTATACAAATTAACATTTACTTACCAGTCAGACAATTCTTTTTGTTAGGTAATTGTGAAATTTGTTTCCATATATAACTTTTTTTAAACTAGACATATATTCTTACATAAAACTGTTTTGTTTTTGTTTTGTCATATATATTTTCTTTTAAACGAGGGACACGATTGGGTCAAATCGGATAAATCGGCCTAAGGCCGTCCATGCACGAGGTATGGTAATGGAAGAAGACTTCATTTAAAAAAACAAAAAACTAAAACTTGATAATTTCGAAACAGAAACAAATAACGATTGAGTGAGAAGGAAGGAAGAGTTCTGTACTGGTTATCATCATCACTGTCATTCTGTTCCCTATGGAGCACAGGACTTAAAACGTATGCCAAGTCCACCTGTCCCATGCCATCAGCTGAAAGCCTTTCAATGTCTTCCTTATCACTGTCATTTCCGTCTCCAACTTTTTTCTCTAATCGTTTTTCGGTCTACCTCTATTTCACTTATCATGGTAATTACAGAACAAGGCCTGCCTTCTAGTCATAACAGCTTTTCTCAGCGCGTGTCCTATCCATCGCCAGCGCCTTCTTAAGTTCAGTACTCACAGGAATAAAATGTTTAAAAAGGCAGAGAGTCGCGACAGTAGCATCCGAGAACAGATTAACAACAACATAAACAACAACAATATCAACTAATGCTGGTCCCGTAGCATTTGTAACGTTACATCACGTGATAACTATTATTACTTACCGTGTTTGGATGATTGGTATGCTGGATTTGCTTGAAACTCGTCTGCTCCTAAATCCAAAATCCCAGCATCGGCTGGCACTTGATCCGTGTCTACATCCAAGCCACTAAACATCTTCATCAACTGTCCAGCGCCTCTGAGGCCGATGATTATAGCCGCAAACCATATCAACACTAAACCTTTACTGAAGTGTTTACGTGACAACATTGTGTAGTCCTAGTTCACAACTTTCAAATCTTTCGTTAATCTCCTCGTTTTTCCTGGACAAGTTTTTTAACAAGCGCAGAGCACACCGCAGTCTTTCTACCGGGAAAATCACAGCAAGATGTTATCTAGGAGTCAGTGTTGTTTACGATTCAAATCCTTCACATGATATTACAAAATGAGATAGGATACACACAGATTTAATATCTCCCGTTTGCTCACTGTGTTGTAAATTCCCCCCTACCAGCGGCTGGCTAAACTCGTATCAAGTGCACCGCTGTCGTGTTGTGAGCAACTTTTTATCGACTCAAACAAAATCCCGTGTTACGACAGACGGCCTGGGTTCTATTCGCTCACAATGAGGGCTGGGAGAATATACACCTAATTACATCAAGCCACACTGGTAACAACGACCACGTGATTTGTTGCTGTTAGAAATACGCTCCATTGCAAGAGACACACCGGTTAATTGGCTCGGACGTCAAACACAGTCGCTCACGCTTTCACCGTGAAAATAACAACCAGGAACACAACAGGGAAACAGGTGGGTGCGGGGAAGGGGGGAATCCGTCATTGTATATTGATCAAATCAAGGCTGACAAGAACATGCAAATGCTTGGTGCAGGTTTCCTGTAAGGGTACCAGCTGTCGTTTGCAGCTTAATACCCCGTAAGGAGCGCAACGGAAGATTATGATGATGATCTACGTAGACGTAAAAGGGCGTGAGGCCTATAATGCGATATAAAGCCCTCTTCACGTATGTCCGATGAGCCTATCACTCTGTTATTTATCTCTTATCTAGTGTCTTCCTTCATACTTTCTTATGCGTACCGGCCACATAAACATTTTTGTTTAATTATTTACTGTTTACCCATTTTCGTTTACTGTGACTTGTTTAATGTTCACTTGTCTCGGGTTTCCCTCTGTTTATTACTGTGTTTACCCTTGCTTTTCCCTAAACCTGGCGATCGGCAACCGGTCGAACGCAGTCCACCGATAGATCCCAGAGGGTAATTTGACATATCCCTAGATGCCGGAGGGAGAAAACAACCTGTTTAATGTAGGGTTTAGTTTGGTTTGGTTTTAAGAACCTCCTTCATTGCACACGGGCGACTCCATCAGTGCTCCAATTTCATCCCTTAGATCACACACAAGGAGGATCTCAGCACAGTACACGAACTCCTTAGCACCGACAAGGATCCCGATGTGTGTGTACAGGAGTCACTTACTTACTTACTTAGTCGTTCTTCTTCTACCGTGAGGTTGTGAAGTAAAGGAATCACACATTCTATAAATATTTTTTGTGGTGAGTAGGTTTCCTAATTTTTAAATCTTGCCAGGGCAGCGGCGGTATGGCTTACACTTTTACGATTTCCAACTGCCGAGGGATTTTTAACGTGCGCAACCTGTACACGAGACCTCAATCCTACTTTGTCGCCCTTATCCGAGAAGGCTAGTCATCCGATCTCACTACCCTGTATATCGGTGGGATGGGGGGGAGTACGACAAAGGTAAATGTACTCAGGTAAGGAAATGTACTATAACTCTCTCCCACTAGCAATGACAAGCACGGTATCATATGCATCAAACGTTTTTTTCCCCTCGCGTTTCCGGGGAAAACCCATGTGCTAGTTTAATAAATATTCGCTTTGTTCTTGAACTGCATATGTTTGATAGGAACGCGATATTTTTATTGAAGTACAGATAACATTTGGGCAAATATTATGTAGTTGAATTTTCAAATGCTCTGTCGATGGAATCGCGGGAAGGACAGGCTCGAGCAAAGGAAAGACTTAGATATAGGTTGCACTAACTTCAAACTCCAAATACAGTATTGTAAAACCTGAAGACAGAAATGAGTTTATCAGAATGGATCTGTTGAGAGCTTAGCGTTCTTAAAGTAGAGCCACACTGCTCCTGGGTTGCCTGCCGCGGTCCTAAACCTTCCAATACTATTTTGAATTGTTCGTGTGGTATTTGTGTTGTCTTATTTGACCTATACTGGTGAATTAGGAAAGTGGTAGAGGCGATTGAGTCTCGGCCATTTACGGGTTTTACATATTCCTTAGTTGAGTGTAGTTTCTTACCAAGAAGGGACTGGTTTTTTTTTTTTTTTGCGGTGGTGAATTGGCTGTGTGTCCTTTCACGAGTCACAAATGCAGCGAGTCCACTTTCGTTTAATTATTCACTCTTCACCAAGGCCGTAGATAGGACTTAATTTTTTTTTTGGTGGGGGGGGGGGGGGGGGGGGGGGCGGGGGCGGGGGCTTTATTTAAAAAATATTAATGCACAATTTTTTTTCTTTTTTAATGAAAAAAAAAGAAGTTAACTTACCATTTATGACGAATATTTTCCCTCTAGAGTACAAAATACGTTTTTTTTTTTTTCTATTTTTTAAAGCCAATTTGGACACGACATCGTCGGCATTCAAAGGCACATTACGATGCACGCTCATTAGTGCTAATCCTGTCAATCGTTTATCTCCTGCTGCATTCATGAGCCAATTTTTAAGTCGTCTTAACATTGAGAATAGCATCTTTCGGGAGTTGCTGTGGAACATGCCATGGTCGTAAGAATCTGTAATAATCTTTTTTATAATAGGGAAAAGTTCACCATCGCAAACTATGAAGGAAATCAATCTCTGTTTTTGTTTTATCATCTTCTGACGGTAAATTCTATTTGTGCTGCCATAGCTCAAATTCTGCTTTAGCGTTCCATATTCTTCATCATAAATTTCACTGGTTCTTTGAGTGTATCTTGTTTAACATCTTGGGACCGAAGACGCAGCTAGAGAGATGAATGCAGTCAGCGACCCATAGCTTGACTGCTTGCGTCAGGGTCAGCGAACCAGAGCTGACCAAGACCCTACTTTACCTCCAAGTGGTGGTCTTGGATTCCTCGCTGCCTTTTTCTTCCCTAACTCAAGAGCAAAGCCGGGTAGACTGAAGCGTGATGATACATAAATAAATTACGTCTGTAATATTCATTGGCTTGATGGGGCATTTTGTCGGTGTGGTTGTCGTACAGTTAATCTAGGTTTGCTCATTTCACCTCCCACATCATGTAACATACGTTCTGCCAACATATATATTTCATTGAAATTATCTTCGCTTTTATCACGCATTGTTTGTATCAAACTGACGATTAAATCCGCGTGCTCACAACATTTTACTAAATCCACATTTATCTTTTGAAGACTTTTGCATAAAGGTACACTATAAGAAAATATCTTATTTAACGTTAATAGTGCAATAACAAATTCAGCATAAGTTGGTATGCGTGTTCTGAGGTTTCTTTATTTCCCGATTCTTTGAGTTCATTGAGAGATGCCACGATTGCAGGATATAATTCAACGAAACGGGACACTGAGTTATGTTTCTTTGACCATCTTGTTTCGCACAAACCAAGAACAAATTTATGTGATAGATTATCATTTTCATTTGCTATTTTTTCTAAAACATTGTGCCTCTGAGATGAGAGACGAAAGTAATTCACCACAGATTTAATAATGCCAATACAGTTTCAAATAATTGATGTCACATGGGACCCCAAGATGCAGCAATAGTGAATGCAGTCAGCGACCCATAGCTGTACTGCTTGCATCAGGACTAGCGAACCAGAGCTGGTCAAGACCGCACTCCACCTCTACGTGGTGGTCCTGGAAAGAGTCTGCAGCAGTGCAGTCTGGCTGAGCGAGTGCGGATCGCAATGGGAAGGCAAACCCGGTCCCTAAAGAATGCCGTGCTGAAGTCGGATGTGTCGACCGAAAGGTGCAGATATCACAGCTTAGGCGTAAACAGACACAATGCAACCACCGTCCTTTTCAGGGCGAACAAAGAAGAAGAATAAGTCACACGATTGTCCAATAACTAAGTTTAAAACGTGGACACTACAGTGGAAAATTGCGCTTTTGGATATTTTTCAGATATCAGTGTGCGCACTCCTCTGTACTTTCCACTCATTACAGCAGCGCCGACCATGCCTTGACCAACCATGTTATTCAAATTTACTCCAAGATGAGTCAATGTAGACAGATGCCAAACCCGGAGCAGAAACATCAGATAAAGAAACAAAACATTAAAAAATCCTCTCGCATTGCAGTGGGAGCCGCGGTAGCATAGTGGTTAGTGCACTGGCTTCCTAGCTCAGTGGTCTATAGTTCGATCCCCAGATGAGGTGGGACTTTTTTAGGCCGCAAACGAATCCTGGGTCGACCCAGCCCCAACTGGGTACCAGAGCAACTCTGGGAAAGTTAAGGCGGCCGGCGTGATGTTGACCACGTCACCCCTAGTGTGCCGATGGTCAAGAAAATATGGGCCTAACACCATATTCCCAATATGCCTCAATGGGCGTGTAATGGGATCCTTTCCTTTCAATTGCAGTGATATCTTTACTATCAATATACCGAACACAAATAAAACCGTTCATTCCGGAATATATCTAGTGTGTCGTCAGCCAATACTGAAAAATATTTAGCATCATTTATCCGTTTCTTTAGTGCAAACTCAGTGTTTTGTGAGTGTGAATCGTTTAAGCCCTGGAATGTCTATCGTGTGACAAGTCCATCTGTCGTCTTGTTCCACGGGTTAATGCGGGTAATCTTTTGGACGTAAGGCTAATCGAAAACAACAGATTCCCCTGAAGCATTTTATGCGTTGTCTTCTTCTCGGATACACAATACGTTCCCGCTTTTATTACCATAACTTTTCCACTTTGTGTAATTTACAAGTCATGAATCTATACTCCTGTCTCTTTTATGAAGCTTTCGTTAAAATGAAGAACAGTTGACCGTGTGTTCGATACCGTCCTAAAAAGGAATTCTGAGACGCAGTGACAAGGGGTAAGGGGTAGGGTTAGGCTTAGGAATACGAAACCGTAACGGTGTTGGCGGTTTACTAGGATGGCATCGAAGAACACGTCCCACTTTTGTTCATTTCAACCTGTATCTTCGAATTTTCTGACCGAAGACCAAACGAGAACTGCTAACTTGGAGCCATCAAGACGATATGCGCACAATCGTTGCGGGTAGACGCTGGAACCGGGCAGGTTACATCCTCAGAAGAGACCTTGAAACCATCAACAGAACTGTCATGCTGTGGACTCCAGAAGGAAAGTGAAAGCAATGCCTGCCAAAAGCCACCTGGCGGAGAACTGTGGAGGCAGAGACGCTAAGCAAGAACCAGAGCTGGGGCACCACTCGAAGGATGGCAGCCGACCGAGTAAAGTGGAGTCAAATTTGTTGCTACCCTACAAGACGCCACCAGGCGTGATGATCACTGATTGCTTTGTCAGTCAGCGGCCAAGGACCAAAGTGGAGACAGTTTGTTGCTGCCCTACAAGACGCCACCAGGCGTGATGATCACTGATAGCTTTGCCAGTCAGCGGCCAAGGACCAAAGTGAAGACAGTTTGTTGCTACCCTACATGACGCCACCAGGCGTGATGATCACTGATAGCTTTGTCAGTCAGCGACCAAGGACCAAAGTAGAGACAGTTTGTTGCTGCCCTACAAGACGCCACCAGGCGTGATGATCACTGATAGCTTTGTCAGTCAGCGGCCAAGGATCAAAGTAGAGACAGTTTGTTGCTGCCCTACAAGACGCCACCAGGCGTGATGATCACTGATAGCTTTGTCAGTCAGCGGCCAAGGACCAAAGTGGAGACAGTTTTTGCTGCCCTACAAGACGCCACCAGGCGTGATGATCACTGATAGCTTTGCCAGTCAGCGGCCAAGGACCAAAGTGAAGACAGTTTGTTGCTACCCTACATGACGCCACCAGGCGTGATGATCACTGATAGCTTTGTCAGTCAGCGGCCAAGGATCAAAGTAGAGACAGTTTGTTGCTGCCCTATAAGACGCCACCAGGCGTGATGATCACTGAGAGCCTTGTCAGTCAGTTTGTTGTGCCCTACAAGACGCCACCAGGCGTGATGATCACTGATAGCTTTGTCAGTCAGCGGCCAAGGACCAAAGTGGAGACAGTTTTTGCTGCCCTACAAGACGCCACCAGGCGTGATGATCACTGATAGCTTTGTCAGTCAGCGGCCAAGGACCAAAGTGGAGACAGTTTGTTGCTGCCCTACAAGACGCCACCAGGCGTGATGGTCACTGATTGCTTTGTCAGTCAGCGGCCAAGGACCAAAGTAGAGACAGTTTGTTGCTGCCCTACAAGACGCCACCAGGCGTGATGATCACTGATAGCTTTGTCAGTCAGCGGCCAAGGACCAAAGTAGAGACAGTTTGTGGCTGTCCTACAAGACGCCACCAGGCGTGATGATCACTGATAGCTTTGTCAGTCAGCGGCCAAGGACCAAAGTGGAGACAGTTTGTTGCTGCCCTACAAGACGCCACCAGGCGTGATGATCACTGATTGCTTTGTCAATGACCAAAGAAGAAGTATATCCTGAAGCTTTAAATAGAAAATTCGACATCACTGTTGTTGATAATTTGAGACAAGGCATGACAGGGATAATGAAGACTTAAAAAGATCTTGAATGGATGGCCCAGCACAGGTAGGCGTGGCTTGATTATTTTGACGGCCGATACTCCACGTGGTGATGATGGGTGTTGGCGATGACATCTGTTCATATTCTTATTACTGTCAACAGTGGCGTACTAAAGGGAGTGCAAGGGGGCAGTGCGCCCCGGGTGACAGCCGGGAAGGGGTGCCATCGGACATTATTATGATAGTATTTACTGTTAAACATATACTTGCAAGTGTGTTTCTTCATGGGGGTGGGGGGTGTAAAGGTAGGGTCCGCCCTGGGTGCCACAAACTTTTAAGTTCATCCCTGACCGTCAGTGCTGTTTTTTTTTTCTAAATTACGCTAATTATATTAACCTCCATCCATCTAAATACCACCGCAACGTTCCAAAATCGACGAACCGTCTAAAACACCAAATTATGGGGTCGTTTAGTAACACAGTGATTAGAGCGCATGCATCTCGAGACAAAGTCACTGGATTCGAAACTTGGTAGCGTCACGGTCCAATCTATCCAGCTGTAAACAGGTACAGTACCCCGATCCTGCTGTTAAGTAAATTAGGTAGTCCCATAGCAGATACTGCCGTAAGCTAGTCAAGTGTTAGAGACTTCAATATACTAGGTCCAGTTTCAAGAGGGGAGGTGGCCAGTTCCCTTCCTTACCTGTTTTTGCCTTCCCTAACTCAAGAGCAGAGTCAGATACCCATTTATAGCAGGGTGGACTGGAGCGTGCCGCCACTGTGTTTCGAACCCGGTACCTTAGCTGCAAAAGGCCAGCGCTCTAACCGCTCTGCCAATCAGACGCTTGATGTCACGATAAGGGAAGGTAAATGCACCGAGAAAGGGAACATCCTACTTGATAAAGCTGGGACCTAGTATAGTCAAATCTCTAAAACTTTATTCTTTACGGTAGCATCAGCTGTGTGAGTACTTTGTACGTGAAACTGTCAGGAGCAAGTATCATCACCATCAGCATCATCAAGTGCCATGCCGACTGGCTGCGACGATCACATCTCTCCCATTTCCTACGCTCTAGTGTCTTGATAAGCTCTTCCCATGCCATGTGGTCAATTAAGGAGTGGGTTAAGGCACAGCCGGCCTTAGGACAGGCGATCGGGGCGCCCACCACTGCGCTGAGGACAAAGGGGCGCCGGAGCGGGGGAGGGAAAAATACTTTTTTTTTCGTCAAGAAACTCGGCATTTCTTTAGCTGTGGCTCAATTCACCAAAACCAAATCATGCAATGTACATCTTTTATAAGTACGGACTAAAACCAAAATGTGACATTTTTAACGTTCCTGTTTTAGTAGTAATCGTGTTTGTTGTTTTTTTTTTTTTTGTGGTTTTTTTTTCTGTAAAACATAACTACCTAAAACAGATCTGCAGGTATATTCACGAATCTTACTTTATTTTCCAGTAGAATTTAACTTCTGCGGATAGAAATATGGGGATGGAGGCGCAAGTCAAACCACTTGCTCCGGTCGCCGAATACTCCTAAGACCGGCACTAGGTGCAGGGAATAGTAAAACTGAACAGAATATTGCAGTACATCAAAATAATCATATGTATGTATTCTTATAAACATGCGGGTACGGTTATGACCGGTTTATATAATACGTATTTTCTATCTTGTGTTTAGACCGAAGTACTTTTATTCTTGTGAGTCCGTAAATCTAACCAATACCTTATTCTATTTACTTTTGACTACGGGTTGTGGAGTCGGCCAAACAAATTTCCGACTCCACAAAATTTTAAAACTCCGACCTTCGACTACATTGTTTTACTAGTCACATGGCATTAAATTCAGAGTGCGGACATTTTTCTATCGACTCCAAATCCGATTCCACTAAAACAAAATGACAGATTCTACGATTCAGACTTCACAGCTCTGTGTTTAACTGTTATAATTTGTATATACTACATTTGTCTTTACTCTTTCTTAGTAGGGGTTCATAGTGGCATAAAATTCCGTGCCTTCATTACGTCCACCTACTTCCTTTTGCGCTAAGTTTATTTCACTATTACCCTGGCGTGAACAAACATAGGTAATGCGTCTTACAAAGACGAAAAACAAAGAAAATTGGCTACGTTATGGCCACAAGGCCTTCGTCAGAGACAAACGAACAAAAACATAATTTAAAGAAGAAATTGAGAGCTAAGATATATATATATATATATATATATATATATATATATATATATATATATATATATATATATATATATATATATATATATATATATATATATATATATATATATATATATATATATATATATACAGTAGAACCTCCATAGTTGACCACCTCTCTACATTGACCACCTCCCAAAGTTGACCACATTTTCATAGATCGGACACGCACCACATGTACGCAATGGAAGACGACCTCTATAAGTTGACCACCTCTGTAAGTTGTATCTTGACCACTTGGACTATGACACACAATAGTAATTTACCCTCTATTACTTGACCAGTTTTTAAAAAATCAGTGTCTTTGAATTTTGTCGGCACAGGGTTTCTGACCGCTTTTCGAATGGTGCTTGCCGACAAAGAAAATTAACCTAACCTCTTTGATTTTTTCGCAAACATGCAGTATAAAAAGACCAAATTCTAAGCAAAATTTTCATTCTTGCTATGACTGCCCTGCCGGTTGATAGTAATTCAACTACTAAACTGTAAGTTCTCTCTCAGACTGTGTTTTATACACTTTATCGTTGACAAAATTAATCTAACCTTTTTGATGGCCCAAAGGAAATAACTCAAGGAGCTGAAAATGAAGGAAAAGGTTGATCTTCTACATTTTCTGGAAAGCAGCAGCCAAAGAAAGATGGCAGAACATTTTGGGGTTAGCAAGACCACAGTTAGCAACATACAAAAACGTAAACATGAGTACTTGGAGAGATGTGGTAAGGAAAGCGGAGATCTACAGTGGAAAAGGAGGAAAACTCCCCTAGATGAAGTCAATGAAGCCACATTAAACTGGTTCAAATAAATGAGGGCAGTTAACGCCCGAATCTTCGGGCCGATGATTCAAGAAGTTGCTAAAAAATTCGCAAGGGAATTCGGGGTGGCAGAAGATTTCCAAGCATCAAAGTGGTTGGCTCGAGAAATTTAAACTGCGACATGCGATCTCCCAGAAAGTGTTGTGTGATGAATCCAATGAAGTTCCAGTAGAAGCTGTGGAAGAGTTCATCAAAAAGTTTCCTTACTTCGCCAGAGGCTTCAAAGACGACGACATCTTTAATGCTGACGAGTGCGGACTCTTTTTCAAGGCGATGCCTGACAGGAGCCTCGCCATGAAGGGTGACAAATGTAAGAACGGAAAACTTTCCAAAGAACGTTTCACAATTATGCTTTGCGCTAGCTCAACCGGAGAGAAACTAAAGCCCTTGGTTATTGTTAAATCGGCAAAGCCACGCGCATTCAAGAACCTGAAGCCCGAAGACCTCCCCGTCACTTGGAGATCAAACAAATCCGCATGGATGATTGGCGCCCTATTTGAGGAGTGGGTAAGGGGCATCGACCGAGAAATGAAGAAGAAGAAACGGTCTATTCTACTGACAGTAGACAACTGTCCTGGCCACCCACAAGTGGAACATCTCACAAACGTGACACTGAAATTTCTGCCTCCAAACACGACCTAAAAAACCCAACCTCTTGACCAAAGCATCATCAAAACATTTAAAATGCACTACCTGGCCCAGCTTCTGCAGTGGGTCATTACTAAAACACAGATCTGTGGTCCGCCTGTGGAAGCAACTTCATCCGCTGCACCAGTTAACGCTCTGGATGCTGTCCTCTGGATCAGTTCTGCTTGGAATAAAGTCCAGCCGGAAACGATACAGAAGTGTTTCAAGAAATGTGGATTTGTCCCAACCCAAGAGCATGACGTTTTAGCCCCATCGGACAGTCCATCGCCAATGGCAGAATTCGAAGGAATAGATTTTGAAGGTTTTGTTGCAATGGATGATGAGGTGGCAACCTGTAATGAACCTGACCCAGATGGAATTTTCCAAGCGATATTGACCGAAGTACAGACAAGCATAACAGTGCATGAAGCAGCTGGTGAAGTTGAAGAAGCAAGTGACGATGACACAGAAATTGCAGAGACTCCAAAAGAAGAGGCTGTCAGGCATCTGATAATGCAGTTGAAGTCATTTGCTGTGGAAAAATGCCCAGATATGTTGAGTGGTGTAGCCAGCGTTGAGAGTGTTTTCTCCACTTATGTTTGTAATAAGAATAAGAAACAGACCAAGATTGACTCCTTTTTTCAGAAAGAATGATTAAACCATGATAAAACAGATGTTGATGATTTGATTTGATGTTGCGATTATGTATGATTTCGTATGATACTGTATTCTCCAATATAAGCTGTTCAAGGAAGTAAAGTATCAGAACAATAGGCCTCGTTCCGTATGTTGACCACCTCCGTATGTTGACTGGTTTGCTACAGTCCCTTGGGTGGTCAACTTATAGAGGTTCTACTATATATATATATATATATATATATATATATATATATATATATATATATATATATATATATATATATATATATATATATATATATATATATATATATATATATATATATTCTAAACAAATTATTTGAAAAGATACAACCCATAAATGGATGTAGCTGAAGTTGCACTCATGAATGCGTAATGGACAATATGGCCACTCAAATAGATCCGGGTAATACATTAGTATCTGTATGTTTCGAGCTAATATTGTAATGCTCCATTTGTGTTGTCATTATTGCAATGTACTAGTTAGTCTCTACAAGCTTCATTCGCCGGGTAATTTTGAATTTACAACATTTGTGCATTGTGTTATTCGAAGCAGTCACGAATGATTAATTATATCACATTATTGTGTAACTCCATACATTGTGTTCATTTAAAAATCAGCGCGAACGTGACAGTCCACTTAAAAACTGCCAATCCGCAAGCTACCAACATCCCAAACATCTGCCTCCCGGCTATTAACAAGCAGAACTGCTAACTTCCAACTACTAATACACCGGCTGCTAACATCCCCAGTACCGGCAACCAAACTAGTGACTTCCTACATTTTTTTTAAGAAATGGAAGGAGAGCGGAATAGCATCATATGGACTTCATTAGCTTCCATTCATTAACAGCCTCTTGAGAGTCTATCCTTTTCTACTAAATCTTCGGTTATATTTAGGGTACTCATTGTAATTTTCAAATTTGTGTGACATTTATAACATAACGCTATTTACAAGTGATATTACAAGCAGTTCTTCTTCTTCTTCCTCGTTCACCCTCAGACTTCCACATTAATGACTAATAAAGGCAGTAGTCAGCTCAAGATCCATGGAATCTCCAAACAGTTTTTCGTGGAGAAAAGTAGATTGTTGCCATATGCTACTTCGTTCAGTGCTGTGTATAGGACAAGACTGCAGCACTGGCTCGGCTGTCATGGGGCTGATGCCACTGGTGCAGAGATCTGTCGTACCAATCCTGTACCTATGGTACAGATGGTACCTCAATCTGTTGCGTCTAGTGCGTAGCCGGAAAATGATGACCTGGTCTCGCCTAGAAAGCTGATGATAGGCATCATGTTTATTATGGCCTGAGTGTTCTCTTTCCAATTTGGACTTGCATGTGGCTTTTATAGTTGTTTTTGCCATTTCATATGTTATCCCTATATCATTTTGATGTAACGCTCCTCCTTCCTTAGCAAGTTTGTCTGATGTAAATTTACATCGTAATTTTGTTGCTTCATTGATTTGTCCTTGAGTATTTACAATATATTTGATTCAGTGTTTGGAATATTCACTTGTTTTGTAGTTCTTTTTCTATTTTATTTATCTATTGCATTCGACATTCCAGAGTACTAGGTTTTCAAACCTCAGATTTAAACATTATAGCTATTAATAGAGAGCCCGATAGGCTACACGATTTGAGTGCTGTCCCATGGGTGGTAAAGTTTCCAGGCTAAAGTAACGAAACATAGTAGCTTACTCTAGTCTACCCAGCTATAAATGAATACCTAACTCTGCTTTTGAGTTAACGAAGGCAAAGGCCGCGAGCAAAAAGGAAAAAATATGACTGGAAAGATTGCGTGAGACTAGAAAGGCTAAGGAGACGCAATTGGGGGGGGGGGGGGGGGGGGGGGAAAGGGGGGGGGGGGGGGGGGGGGGGAACGGAGAAAAGTCACGTTTCCCAAGTTGACATAAAGTAAGGAACTCGACAGAAGGGACCTTGGATATGTTACGCCACAGTCATTTATTGGTCGCTTTTGCGATACCAAGCCTTTGATTTGAATTCAGCGGCAGAACGCAGATGTTTGGAATATTACAAAAATTAAAAAGTAACTTTTTCGTAATATTAATGTTAGGAATATAAAAAATTAGCTGGCCGGATGGCCCATTCTGAGCAGTGAACTAATATGTTCTTAATTTTACAGACGGATAGATAATATTGAAGATAATGACAAAAGACAGTGTTGTTCACATCAGCGACAGACTGTATGGAATAAAAAGTGTCGCTATTTGCACAAAAAAAAACACGACCTTGAGACGCAGGTGTTCAAATCTACTTAGTAGGGAAGCGAAGGGACATTGGTGGGAGCTGTGTCTAAATATAACTTTTAACGACAAAATTTTGGAGGGGAGAGAAAGGTTGGTTCAAAAATCAAGTACGTTTTTGAAAAAAACAAGTAGAGACGGACAGACTAACAGATAAACATCCATACTTGACTGAAGCATGACTGAAATGACTTTAGGGTAGGAAATTTGAATTTGAAATAAACCTAGGCAGTGATTGGCCACAGACAATCATTTTATCGGCGCTCAGACGCGCAAGTGGGGCCATTCCTCAATAGTTGTTCGATGATAGACACAGTATTTTAAAGTGTGGTGATTTCCAAATGAAAGAAAGTGAAATAAGTTCAGGGACGCCATACTATAGCCAGCAGCTCAGCTGAGTTTTGCTAGCATTTCTGTGTTCTTTATTCATAATCTGGTAAGATTGAAATTATTTCTTTGTATATTTTGAATATTGTTTAATGTTCGAGTGATTTGATACTGCCATATCATAATCTAGCCTTACAAACAAGTAGGGATTTGCTCTAGACCCCCCGCCCAAATCAGGGTCTAGGGACCAACAATATACATAAACTCCAGCAAGGGTTAGGAAAGACAGATCAAGTGTTGAGAATAATGAAACATATTACCTATCCACTTTTAGGGAAGGAAACTAATAAATATTTTTCAGAATCTATAGTCTGGGAGGACCTATCTGATGTAAAACCACCATGGTAAATGTGCTGTTTGGTCAGAGAGATCTGACCTGTCTGTATGATGTGGTTGTTGTGTCCGTGTTGTGTCCAGACGTGGGTAGAGAATAGAATTTTGACACATAGCCAATACTTTGATTGCAGAGCTGTGAGTTTCAGTTGTCAACAAGGCGGTGTCCATTCAGTTGGTGATTTTACTCGAGTGTATCTGTGCAGTACGTTGTGACAGAGACCACTATTATTGCCCGCCAGCACGGAGAGGTGGGACCACCAGATTTCAGCACCAGAGCTACATATGCAAGTTGAGTGAGCCTCTGGTCTGCTGGAAGTTCACCAACGCCTTTTAGTTACTAATACCCCATAAAATTCCTGTAATTTACTGGACACTGTGTAGTCAATATAGACAGGTGTGATGAGGCCACCCCAACAGCACAAGCATTAACTATCCTCCCAAGTAGATGACTACTAGAACATTTTAATAAAACTAACTAGTCTAGTACTTATATATGTACACTCTTGCATTTATTATGTAACATTCCATGCATTTCTTTCATAATTTTTAAATCCTTTTTTTTAAAAAAAAAAAGTTCTGGTCAACATAAAACTTGATCCAGAACAAATAAATGTAATATAATTCTATCAAAAATTTTACACTCTTGAGTTAGTTCAGTGTATTATAATATTTGTTAAATATTATTAGTCTGCTTAAATATCTGTGGGTGTATCTATAACTATCACACCACATTACATATCATTACCCTAGACATTTTACATAGCTACATTCATTAAGAAAAAAAAATTGAGTGTGAGGTCGTAGTGGTAGCAAGAAAGGCCTTCTGACAATTCACAACTACATTTTATCTCAGGAGCCTTCACAGCTGGCCTCATACATTACATTTAGTAATATCACCATCATACAATACCATCAAACCCACTACATACATTGGGGTCTTGTCCAGGGATAATTAGCCCAACAGTAATATTAGGATCTCCTGGTTGGAGAAATAAAATTAGGGGAAAAAAATTGTGAAATTCCCTTTAAAATTAAAAGTGTCCCTGCAGATAAAAGTTGGTGAATCTTCACAGCCAGTGATAATTAATTAGTTAACTGGTTAGTTAGAATTAGTTAGACTATAGTCATAAGAAGTACTTAGTGTATTTACTGGTTAGAGATTTAGCTTGTATATTATTATATTGTCTGAAAAGTATGGCGGAGCTAGCAAAATTCCGATCAGCTGCTGTGCTGACCGCAAAGGAGATGGGAATGGATGGTCAGATTTTAATTCAATATGTAACGGCTGAATGTGATAAATATATTGAAAGGGAAGATAGAAAGGTAGCTGAAGAGAAGAGGTTACAAATTGAGGCTGATAGAGAAATTAAGAGGCTGCAGATTGAGGCAGAAGAAAAACGACAGCAAAGGGAGGCAGAAGAAAAACGACAGCAAAGGGAGGCAGAAGAAAAAAGGTTGACTGCCGAAAGGGAGGCAGAAGATAGAAGGTTGCAGAGGGAGCACGAATTACGACTAAGGGAGCTGGAATTACAAGGCCCGGCTCCTGAAAATGGTGCCAGCCCTTTTGCCTCAGATGCTACGCCCAGTCTGGGAGCCTCAAACTCAGCTATGGGGTTTCATTTAGACCATTTTGTTGAAAAAGACGATGACATAGAGGGGTACCTAGGACGTTTTGAGTTATTAGCTACTACATATGGGTTAGAGAGAGAGAGGTGGAGTTTAAAGCTATCACAGGGATTGAGAGGTACTTCTTATGAAGTATTTGCCAAAATGAACAGGGAAGACCAAGACAATTATGACATGTTAAAGCAGGCTTTGTTATTAAGGTACGAGAAGAATGGTGAATTTTATCGTAAGAAATTTAGAAATGCCAAACTGTTGTCTGGGGAGACATACCACCAATTCTCTGCTAGACTAGAAACCTATTTGGAGAAATGGACGGCTCTGGGGAAGACCCAAGATCTTAAAGAAATGATCATGATTGAGCAATTGAGAGAGTCCATGGCTCCAGACATGAGAAAATTTCTCATGGAACAAGGTGCAGAGAAGTTGGGGGAAATTTTAAATGTTGCTGAGAGGTATCAGGCAGCTCAGGCAGAGGTAAGTGGTGCTAAAAAGAAGCACATAGACAATTTTAAAGCTCCACAGCAATTTAATAAATTTGATAATAGAGAGCAGGGAAATAAAGGTAGGACAAACTTTGAGCGGCCAAGAAATGACTATCGCGACAGAAACTCACAGTTCAATGACCAAAAGTTCAATGAAAGAAAACCGTTGAACCAAGGAAAAAGATGGTGTAAATGGTGCAAGAAGGATAACCATAACACCGAATTTTGTAGAAGGAAACCTTCAAACATTGCTGCAATGAAGTCGGGGACGCGAAGATTAAAGGTTAATCCTAATGGACAACAGGAACCTTATCACCCCCCAGTTTGTGAGGATGTTATTTGTAATGGGGTCACCATAAGGTGCCTTTATGATACAGGTTTGGATTATGATTCAGTTGTGAAGTCTAGCCTAGTGGACCCAAGTCAGTATACCACAGAAACAGTGGAAATACAAGGGGCGACTAAGGACATACCACTCATGACACTTCCCATCGCAAGGATAACGGTGAAAACTCGCTATGTGGAGGGAGAAATCAGAGCAGCAGTGATAGATGAACCAATCTACCCTCTGATATTGGGGTGTAGATACGCCTTCTTGGGGAATCCCGAGAAACCTGTGATCATGGCGACAGTGCAGACCAGGTCACAGAAGAAGGAGGAAGAAGGTGAACCTATAAATGCTCATCCAGAGGAGATGAGGAAGGCGCAGGCTGAGGATAGGACACTCAAGCCCTGTTTTAAAAAATTGCCCAAATGCCACACACCTCCGAGCAAGGGGGAATATTTCATGAAGAACAAACTCTTATACAGGAAGGCCGGAACTGGAACAAATGGTCACAACCAGCTGGTTCTTCCCACTTCATATAGAGATAAAGTGATGGAACTCGGGCATGCGATTCCCTTCAGTGGTCACATGGGGATCAGCGCCACAGGACAGCGTATAGCTTGTCATTACTTCTGGCCAGGGATAACGGAGGATATAAAAAGATATGTCAAATCCTGCCCAGAATGTCAAAGGGTAGCTCCAAAGCACTGGACTGCTCCTGCAACTCTAGGGGAAATGCCCATAGTGGGAACACCTTTTGAGAGGGTTGCAGTGGATATTGTAGGACCTCTCACTCGGACCAAGAGGAGGAACAGTTACATCCTTACTCTGGTGGACACTTGTTCTATGTGGGGAGAGGCGGTAGCCCTGCCATCAATTGATTCAAAACATGTAGCAGAGGCACTACTTACAATATTTACCCGATTAGGATTCCCGCATCAAATCTTGACGGATAATGGTTCTCAGTTCAAGGGGAAACTAACGGAAGAAGTTTTTAAGCTATTTCAAGCCAGACACTTTCATTGTAGTCCGTACCATCCACAAGGGAACGGCCAGGTAGAGAGGTTCAACGGGACTCTCATTTCTATCCTGAGAAAGCTGGCACACGAAAAACCGGATCTGTGGGATCAATTCCTGCCCGCCGCATTGTTTGCGTACCGGGAGGTACCACATAGTTCAACCGGGATGGCTCCCGCAACTCTGCTATTTGGGAGGCCAATAAAAGGTCCATTAGAAGCTCTATTAAGGACCTGGACAGATGAGAAGGCGGAAGAGACTGTTACCTCATCGTATCAATACGTGAACGAACTGACCACTCGTTTGAAAGCTGGATGGAAACTGGCAAATGATAATTTGAAGCAAGCCAGGAAGAAACATGCAGCATATTTTAATAGGAAGGCAAAGGACAGGGAACTGGCAGTCGGAGAGAAGGTGCTGCTTCTACTACCCGGAAGCCAGAATAAATTACAAATTGGTTGGCAAGGTCCATATACGGTTCTAGAGAAGGTGTCTAGAACAAACTATAAAATTGACAAAAAGGGGAAGGAGAAAGTTTATCATGTAAACCTGTTAAAGAAGTATCTGGACAGACCACTCCAGGAAAAGCACCCCCTTATTGACCTTGGCTATTGCAACCCAGATGCAAAAAGAACCACTCACCTCACATGAATACCCATTACATCCTTGTGAAACCGCAGCACAGGTAAAAGTCAGTAAGCACCTGACTAAAAACCAGAGGGAGAGAGTTCAACAGGTTCTGGAGGAACATACAGATGTATTAACAGATAAACCAGGCCATACAAATTTGCTACAGTATGACATGAAACTGGTAGACTCAAACCCAATCTGTATGAGAGCCTATTCTATTCCGTTCGCGAAGGAGAAGGCATTGAAGGAAGAAATAGAGTATTTGTTGAAGGAGGGGATTATTTCGCACAGTGAATCATCTTTTAGTTCTAGTGTCGTTTTGTTGAGAAAACCGTCTGGGGAACACAGACTGTGCATAGATTACAGGAAACTGAATGCTGTCACAGAAGGACAAGTGGATCCATTACCAGACACAAAACAGTTATTTGCCAGACTGAACAAGGCAAAATACTTTTCAAAGGTGGATCTTAGTAAAGGCTATTACCAGATCCCAGTGAAGCCTGAAGTGAGACCTTATTTGGCTTTTAGCACTTCGGATGGACATTATGAATTCAATATGCTACCATTCGGACTGAAAAATGCTCCGAGTGTGTTTTCAAGGATGATGCGCAAATTGTTGGATCCCCTGAATAACCCATGTATCACGAATTTCATGGATGATATTCTCGTCGCCACAGAGACATTTGAAGAACACATTGAAGCTCTGGAGATGTTGTTTGATAGACTTCGGGAGGCGAACTTAACTGCTAGGCCAACAAAATGTTGTATTGGATGCAAAGAGTTGGAATTCTTGGGACACACTGGATATCAGGGTAATATGACCCCTGATCCTAAGAACTTGGAAAAACTGCAGAGAGCACCTAGGCCGCAAACAAAAAAGGACGTGCGATCATTTGTGTCGTTATGCGGATTTTATCAGAAATACATCAAGAATTTTAACGCTATTTGTGCTCCTCTGACTGATCTGACTCGCAAGGGACTTCCAGATAAAATTATTTGGACTGCACAATGTGAACTAGCGTTCCAAGAGTTAAAGGAAAAACTCACTAGCAAGCCTATTCTCAAACTGCCTGATTTGACACAGGACTTTGTCTTAAGAACCGATGCAAGTAATGTAGGACTAGGAGGGGCTTTGTTGCAAAGATCATCTTCACCTGATGGGGAACTGAAACCAGTCGCTTATGCAAGCCGTAAATTGAATGTCGGTGCAGATTTCCTCAGTCGGCACCCCTGTGATCAAAATTAGAGTAGTGGCAGACGTGAGGAGTAATTTTACCTATGTGTATCGCTGGTTTTGGAACTTGCCATAGGCATGTTTTCAAGTGGGGAGATGTGTAGTGAAATTGACAGAGATACAACGGTAAAATACCTCCAAAGATAACATGTAAGGATAAAAACATAATGCGTAGGCTGCTGATAGTACATGATCGCCCAGACCGCGGGTCATCACCCTCCATAAAAATTGACTTGCTAGACAGGAGGGGAACGGCGGATAAAAAGGAAAAAAATATGACTGGAAAGATTGCGTGAGACTAGAAAGGCTAAGGAGACGCAATTGGGGGGGAAACGGAGAAAAGTCACGTTTCCCAAGTTGACATAAAGTAAGGAACTCGACAGAAGGGACCTTGGATATGTTACGCCACAGTCATTTATTGGTCGCTTTTGCGATACCAAGCCTTTGATTTGAATTCAGCGGCAGAACGCAGATGTTTGGAATATTACAAAAATTAAAAAAGTAACTTTTTCGTAATATTAATGTTAGGAATATAAAAAATTAGCTGGCCGGATGGCCCATTCTGAGCAGTGAACTAATATGTTCTTAATTTTACAGACGGATAGATAATATTGAAGATAATGACAAAAGACAGTGTTGTTCACATCAGCGACAGACTGTATGGAATAAAAAGTGTCGCTATTTGCACAAAAAAAACACGACCTTGAGACGCAGGTGTTCAAATCAACTTAGTAGGGAAGCGAAGGGACATTGGTGGGAGCTGTGTCTAAATATAACTTTTAACGACAAAATTTTGGAGGGGAGAGAAAGGTTGGTTCAAAAAATCTAGTACGTTTTTGAAAAAAACAAGTAGAGACGGACAGACTAACAGATAAACATCCATACTTGACTGAAGCATGACTGAAATGACTTTAGGGTAGGAAATTTGAATTTGAAATAAACCTAGGCAGTGATTGGCCACAGACAATCATTTTATCGGCGCTCAGACGCGCAAGTGGGGCCATTCCTCAATAGTTGTTCGATGATAGACACAGTATTTTAAAGTGTGGTGATTTCCAAATGAAAAGAAAGTGAAATAAGTTCAGGGACGCCATACTATAGCCAGCAGCTCAGCTGAGTTTTGCTAGCATTTCTGTGTTCTTTATTCATAATCTGGTAAGATTGAAATTATTTCTTTGTATATTTTGAATATTGTTTAATGTTCGAGTGATTTGATACTGCCATATCATAATCTAGCCTTACAAACAAGTAGGGATTTGCTCTAGACCCCCCGCCCAAGTCAGGGTCTAGGGACCAACAATATACATAAACTCCAGCAAGGGTTAGGAAAGACAGATCAAGTGTTGAGAATAATGAAACATATTACCTATCCACTTTTAGGGAAGGAAACTAATAAATATTTTTCAGAATCTATAGTCTGGGAGGACCTATCTGATGTAAAACCACCATGGTAAATGTGCTGTTTGGTCAGAGAGATCTGACCTGTCTGTATGATGTGGTTGTTGTGTCCGTGTTGTGTCCAGACGTGGGTAGAGAATAGAATTTTGACACATAGCCAATACTTTGATTGCAGAGCTGTGAGTTTCAGTTGTCAACAAGGCGGTGTCCATTCAGTTGGTGATTTTACTCGAGTGTATCTGTGCAGTACGTTGTGACAGAGACCACTATTATTGCCCGCCAGCACGGAGAGGTGGGACCAGTTAAGTTTTGAGCTGTGGTTTTTTTGCGCTGGACTGCGCATGACTGGTCTTGTTTTTTGGTCGATCGGTTTCCGCCCACCACTAGTGGAGTGAGCGATTTGAATGGCGAAAGAGATGCCTCGTTGAAGAGGGGATCTCCGCTATTTTTTGTTCTGTCAGGGATGTGTAGTCCTCTTAATGGATATTTCGTTTATTCGAGATAATACCTCTAGTGTTTCCCACATGTCGGGAGGCGTGATATTTCTGTGTATTTCCTGAAGGCAAGGTAAATTGACTTTTCATTAACTCTTTCGATTTTGGGTCGTGAGCGATTTCGATTCATAGCCTGTCTTCGAAAGTCGTCGTCACGAGATGTTTTCCCAGCTCACATGTCGCTGTATTGTACTGCATCGGTTGATGCATGTCCCAAGGACCATTACTTGCTACTTTGTTAAATGAACTAGGTTTGGAAAACCTTTATTATCTAGAGGATATTTTTGAGGACATTATTTATACTTCGGCAGACGTGTCTGTCTTGCTGAAGTCAGACTAAGGAGAGTGAACTGATCTCATACATCTGGTTATCTCCTGGCTGTTATAGAAAAGGATGGAGTTTTTCACCTGACTACATTTACAGCACTATGAAATATAACATGCATCTGGCTCATCATTGTAATGCTGTCTACCGTCTATTGCTGTATTGAATGTTGCTGTGATAATGACTGTTTGATGTGCCTACATATTCGCGTAACCATTTTGTCACTGTGGCGTCCACAATAAATATGAAGAAAAACGTCAACGGCTGTTACAAGAATCATTGACTTTATACGTCGTGAGTTTACTGACGTCCTATGTGGATTGCCCTGTTATTTTTGTATGAACATTGTTTGACTGAACACATCTGCACACTACACAAAACCAGACATGCGGATACCATCCATCATCATATGGCATCACGCATCATTTGGTGGCCATAAGCTGGTTTGATTCTGGTACCAGCAAACACGGGGTCCCTTACCCACTTCATTTTCAACAAGAATTCATCAGCATCCTTCAAGAAATTAACATTCTTCAATACAGTCAACATCTTCAAAATTTTCAAAGTACTCGGCGTTGCCCGGTAAAAGTCAAAATTTCAACTTTTTGACGGAAACAAGAATTTGACAGTACCCGGCGTTGTTACATGTTGCCGGATAACTCGGACTGCTGTTATCTTTTACGCAAGTCAAGCAAGTTGCTGCTGTCAAGGTTCCAGTGCTGTCGTTTTTGTGAAGGTCAAGTGCCGGTTGAAACGGGTTGTTTTCTGAAGAAGGCCAAGTACCGATTTCCATCAACTTACTTTTGGATTAGAAGGTCAAGTGCCGAAACAACTCAACACACAGTATGTCATAAGCTCAATTACCATCGTGTTAGCAGTGAAAGCAGTTCAGATGTGCCATCATCGTTGGAGCTTCGCTCTTTAGGACGTTGATTGACATCCGTTTTTTCTGCTGTTCTACGATTGGAAGCCTATAAGTTAAGTGGCCTGTTTGTATGTAAACTGTGCCCTTATACTTCTGCTGAGTCTTCTGTGTATCATCTCATTCTATATGTTATATGTCTATATGTTATTTGTATATTTATATGTTTATATTTCAGCGGGTTCTCGGTTGGGTGGTGTCTCCGTTAGATTATGCCACGTCATAGAGGTCGTCTATTGTGAGCGTTTTCTGTAGGGTTTGCAAATTTCCGATACTGGAATTTGCTAAGCGACTTCTGTTGCTATTTATGTTAGCTGTGATGACATTTTTTAATATTGTTTTCGTTATTATTTCGCATTCTTTAGTTTTGTTTTGATTTGTTTGTATTTGTTAGCCTACTCTTGTCTATAATTTAGTTTCATACAACATTTTTTGTTTATACACTGTGGTGTCATGTATTTTGTTTAATTATAGCGCAGATATCGTCACATTTTTTGTGATATTTCATTAATTTCTGCTTTATTTTTAGTTTATTTCTGCGAACGTTTTTGTATTGTTGCTGATCTTTGTTATTGTTTACATTGTTATTGTTTACATTGTTTGCATTGTTTACATTTTCAATGTTTACATTCTGCATGTGTTTACATAGTCATTGTTTACAGTTATAGTAATTAGTTAATGGGCTATGCTAATGCACTGTTACTACTACACTGATGATAAATGAATGATGAATAGTGTCGTGCACTATTGAATGAGAAGTGCACTTATGATCAAGAATTGAGTGCTGATATTTCATATACAAGTTCTTTGATTGGAGACTTGTTTCCGACAAAGACTGGGATAATATAATGTGATGTGAATATACAAGTGCTTAATTAAGACTTGTTACACTTAGGTTTGAATTAAATTAGTTAATTATTTCAGGTTTTGGACTCATATGTTAGACAACATGTCTACATTTGAGCACTTTATTGAGCAGGGTAAATTGCTTGGGAAGACTGGTGATAAGTTAGAAGAATTTGCAACTGCTCGATATGATAAAGCAATGGAAGCTGAACAAAAGAAACTGCAGATGCAGGTGGATGAAAAAAGATTCCAAATGGAAATGGAAAAACAAAAAAGGGAATCAGAAGCTGAGGAGAGAAAACTCCAGCTACAGCTAGAGGCTGAGAATAAAAGACTTGAAAAAGAGGCTGAAAATAAAAGACTTGAAAAAGAAGCTGAAAATGAAAGACTTCAAAAAGAGGCTCAGGCTGAGGAAAGAAGATTACAGAGAGAGTCTGATGAGAGGAAAGAGAAAGCAAAAATGGAACATGAAGAAAAGGTCTTAGCTTTAGAGTTGGAAAATTGAAATTGACGAGCATGAGTAATGGTAATGATTCAAACAAGGGTTCATCTTCTGGTAAGGCTAATAATGATACTTTTAAGATTAAGTTACCAACATTTAGTCCTTCCAGTGATGACATAATGTTCTATCTGGACAGATTTGAACAAGCATGTACAGCTCATAACATAGACAAAGCAAAATATGTTTATCAGTTATCAGGGATACTGACAGGTAAAGCTCTAAGTATATTAAATATGGTGGATGAACCTGACAAGAACAATTATGAGGTTGTCAGGGCCGCTTTGTTAAAGAAATATCAGCTTAACGAAGACGGCTTTCGTCTACAATTTAAAAACATGTTACCTGAAAATGGAGTTGAATTCTCCGAGTTTATTGCAAGAATACGCATTACTTTCTCACGATGGGTTGAACTATCTAAGACGGAAAAAACTTATGAAGGACTTATGGACTTAATACTTAGAGACAAAGTATTGTCGTCTGTCAATGAGTCTTTCCTTGCTTTCCTTCATGAACGTAAACCTAAAACAATAAAAGAAATGGAAGATTTCTGTTGCCAATACGTAACTGCGCACCCACACATAACCATGGGTAACTCTAAGGTGAAAGAAGGTTTACCAGTTGCTTCGGCAGCTCCGTATGGCCAAAACTTTGTTCGTAGATCCCAACAAAATTTTGATAGAAAGAGTAGCGGTAATTTCTGTCAAAATCATGGAAATCAATTTCATGGTGATTCTTCTTCGAAGAATTGGAGACAGCCTGATAGTACTCGTTACTATCACCCTAATAATTATAAGCATTTCAAAAGAGGATATGGTAATAGAGGTTATTCCTGCCGAAGACCTCAGAACCAAACAAATAGATGTTCGCATCAATGTGAACATGATAGTAATCGTGGAAACTGGAATTCGAACCAGGATAACAATTACAATAGAGACAATAATAACTGCAGAGATAATAATAACTCTGATAACTTCAGAGGTAATAATAGTCGGGGTAGATCTCAACACAAAAAAGAGATATCAGCAGGCTAATGCTGTACAACAGGAAACTGAGGGAGCCTGTAATCATGTTGTTGATAGTAAAAACTTTGACGCTGTCACTGGTTCTGCTTTTGACTTTGAGAGAGCAAACAAATGCCCCCAATGCAGTACTTTATTCGAACCAGGTACCATAACTACTTTGAGTTGTGGTCACCCACTTCCCGCTCTTCCTGCTGCTGTTGCGCATGACGGGAGGGGTTCTTTAATTCTACATAAGGGTCTTGTTAATGATACTCCGGTCTCACTACTTTTCGATTCCGGATGCACCACTATTGGTGTTAGACAATCGCTTGTAGATCCATCTTGTGCTACAGGAAGGGTTATTAAATGTGTCACATTTGGCGGCACTCTAGAAAAATATCCTACTGCTGTAATTCGCATTGCCACTCCTTTCTTTACTGGAGTTGTGCATGCTTGTCTCTTACCTAATCCTATTGCGGACCTTATTATTGGTCGTATTCACGGAGTTAGGGAGTGTACCCCACAGCAGATTGCTGCTTGGGAAGATAATAACATGCAAGCTACAAATGCAGTAGTTACAAGAGCACAAGCTCTACAAACACCCGAAACTTCACTGAATTGTGATAATGAAGTTGATAGCCAAGATAGTCACTTAGTAATCACTCGTGACTCTTTCATAAAATTGCAAGAAGAAGATCCTTCTTTAAAAAAATTCTTCGTTCTTGCGAAGAAAGGTGATCCGAATCAGGATACAAATAGAAAATCTGGATTGCAATGAGAAACGGCGTACTTGTACGTATGGTACAAGATTAGACTACGTCGGCACATTCGCAAATTCTTGTTCCCAAGAGCATGAGAGTCCAAATATTACAACATGCTCATGACTCGCAATGTGCTGGACATATGGGTTTTTCCCGTACGAAGTCGAGAGTCCTTGCGGCTTTCTTTTGGCCTTTTGTCAATAAGGACATTCGTATTTACTGCCGATCATGCAAGGTATGTCAGGAGGTCAAATCTAGAGGACCACGACATGCTGCGCCTATCCAGGCTGCTGACATTCCTATTCGGCCGTTTCAGAAAATGGCCATAGATATTATTGGCCCTTTTAAGGTCAAGTCGGCCAGAGGACATCAGTTTATCCTTACATGTGTCGATATGTGCACACGTTGGCCAGAGGCTATTCCTCTTAAGAGCATATCTACTACAGATATCGCAGATGCTCTTTGGTTGATATTTTCTCGCTTGGGGGTTCCCCAGAGAAATATTGTCAGACCATGGCACTCAACTCATATCTGACACTATGTCACAGGTAATGTCTACCTTACATATTGAACGATCTCTCAGTAGTATCTACCATCCTATGTCTAATGGGTTAGTTGGCGTCTGAATAGAACGCTCAAGACTTTGCTTGGTAAGATAACTGAAGATCATCCTCAAGATTGGGACAGGGTTTTACCCGCGGCTCTCTTTGCCTATAGAGAAGTCCCTAATGAACACACAGGATTTTCTCCCTTCGAACTTGTCTTTGGCGCGCGTCCACGCGGCCCTATGTCTTTATTACACGATCTCATCACTGCCGAGGATATTAGCGATGAAACTCAATCCTCATATGAGTATGTCATTGCTCTTAGACAAAAGATCATTGAGGCATGTAAGCTAGCAACTGCTTCATCAGAAATTGCTAAAGAGAAGGCAAGACAGTTTGCTAACAAGAATAGATGTCTACGACAACTTTGTCCAGGTGACAAAGCATTCGTCCTAATCCCCAGTAGGGAAAATAGACTTCTTATTGCATGGAAAGGTCCGTATGCAATAGTCTCTCGGATTTCCGATGTTGACTATGTGGTCGATATTGATGGAAAGCATAAAACTTTCCACATAAACATGCTTTCGGAATTTCACGAACGTCCGGACTATTTGCTGCCTATTTTCCAGGCAACGGATGATGCTCCTGCACCTCACGGTCATTATTCATCCCTGTCTGTCATACAGGATGAGGAATCTACCTTCTCTGATGTTAATCTTCCCCTTCCAGTGGTTCCATTACATTCTACAGAATCTTGGAAAAAACGTTTCTGTTTCTCCTAATCTTTCTGGTGACGAACATCGACAAGTCTCGTCGATGTTACAAACATTTCAGGATGTTCTCACTGACATTCCTGGACACACAGTTGTCATAGAACATGACATAATTCTTACCGACAATAATCCAATTAGGGTTAGGCCTTATCCTATTCCTATACACTTTCAGTCGCAAGTGGAAAAGGAATTGGATGAAATGATTCAATTAAATATAATTGAACCATCGACTTCACCATATTCTTCTTCCATGGTTATTGTCCGGAAGAAGGATAAGAACATACGAATTTGTGTTGATTATCGCAAATTGAATCAGGTCACAAAGTTCGATGCTGAACCGATGCCTTTGTTAGAAGATCTACTGATTAGACTTTCTAATTCTAGATTCTTCACTAAACTTGACTTGTCTAAAGGTTATTGGCAAGTGCCTTTAGCAGAGCATGCCAAACCTCTTACTGCTTTTTCTACACCTAGGGGTCTATTTCAATGGAATGTTATGCCTTTTGGTCTCATGAACGCCCCTGCCACTTTCGTTCGCATGATGCGTCGAATTCTGTCACATCGTTCGGATGTCATCGCATACTTAGATGACATCTGTCTCTTCAGTGATACCTGGGAAGATCACTATTTAGGGTTATATGACTTACTGTCCACTCTACGTGAGAATAATTTGACAGCGAAACCTTCTAAAGCTTTTGTTGGTTTTGGTGAAATCTCTTTCCTGGGTCATCGTGTTGGTCATGGTCTCTTGAAGACAGAAGACCACAATACTTCCAAAATACTGAACATCTCTGTTCCTAAAACGAAGAAACAAGTTAGGAGTCTCTTAGGTTTAATTCGATTTTATGGGAGATTTATTCCAAATTTATCTTCGATCATGGCACCTCTCTCAACATTGTTGAAGAAAGGTTCGCCTAATCTGGTCCGTTGGTCTGAAGAATGCCAATCTTCACTAGACCAAATCAAGAATATATTTTCTTCTCCTCCCATCTTAAGATTACCTACTCTTGATAGGACTTTTGTTCTTCGGAGTGATGCTTCATCCACTGGGATTGGTGCAGCACTGATGCAAGAATATGCAAATACTCTGCATCCTGTTATGTACATTTCTAGAAAACTAAATGCGGCAGAGAGGAACTACTCGGTTTTAGACCGTGAGTTGTTAGCGATGGTTTGGTCAATTCTAAAGCTACAAAGATTCCTCCTGGGCGCACATTTCATTCTAGAGACTGATCAGAAAGCTCTTACAGCTATTCAGACTAAGAATTTGAAGAGTTCGAGATCCACTCGATATGCTATAGCTCTTCAACCTTTTCACTTCACGGTACGAGCTATCCGTGGTGCGGATAATGTGATGGCTGACATTTTGTCTAGATGCCCACATGACTCCAACTAATACTTCTGTCCTATATTTCCATATATTACAGAGTCATAACACACCTATATTTCTACAATAGATTAGCACATCTGTACTTACTTTATATGTACACACTATCGTGCTTTGTTGTCATCTTCTTCTGTTCGTTTTTTAAGATGATAGAGGAGGACTGAGTAGTTAATATAAGGGCCGTTAGTTTACTAAACAGCCACAATTATTAATAATGTATTGTACCTTATGAAGCATATTAGTTATTAATTAGCATTATATTGCTTGTACTTTCTCAGAATGTCATTGTTGAGCTGAGGACTTACCTTACTAGTATCAAGCATGACGAGTTCTAGATTGTGTACTTACCCTCGGAATACCAGAGCATATGTCCTGGATCGTCATGTAGTTTAACTTTACTATGTACTTATGTCATTACATGTCAAAGAATGTACTATTTAAATTTTCCTATCAGATTTGTACATCATTTTTAAAGACAATATTAGAGTATGCTGTTTAATGATGATTATGGTAACTTGCATACGTATATTGTGTTTACATGCTAACGTGATGTGTGTTGGTGACACCTCCCCGATGTGAATATTTTGTGAGAAATATTTATTTTTCTGTTGAGGTATATCCTCACCAGACACTCTATATTTAGCCTCATGTTAGGCAATTTAATTAATTATCAGCGCATAATTCGTGCGTTTTGAGCCGCTTATCGCATGCTCTTTGATATTTTAAAAAAAAAAAATATGTTCCACATTTTTTTTTTTATCGGGAGGAGGTGGTGATATGTTGCGTGATAAATTCTCGCAACATCGTTTTATTACAATATCTATTTTATAACGCAAGGGCAACAACTGCTTGAAATTTATAGTCACTTTTCTCGGTAAGCATTTGTCTTCCCGCGTTGGTATTGAATGCAGTTAAGTTTTGAGCTGTGGTTTTTTTGCGCTGGACTGCGCATGACTGGTCTTGTTTTTTGGTCGATCGGTTTCCGCCCACCACTAGTGGAGTGAGCGATTTGAATGGCGAAAGAGATGCCTCGTTGAAGAGGGGATCTCCGCTATTTTTGTTCTGTCAGGGATGTGTAGTCCTCTTAATGGATATTTCGTTTATTCGAGATAATACCTCTAGTGTTTCCCACATGTCGGGAGGCGTGATATTTCTGTGTATTTCCTGAAGGCAAGGTAAATTGACTTTTCATTAACTCTATCGATTTTGGGTCGTGAGCGATTTCGATTCATAGCCTGTCTTCGAAAGTCGTCGTCACGAGATGTTTTCCCAGCTCACATGTCGCTGTATTGTACTGCATCGGTTGATGCATGTCCCAAGAACCATTACTTGCTACTTTGTTAAATGAACTAGGTTTGGAAAACCTTTATTATCTAGAGGATATTTTTTGAGGACATTATTTATACTTCGGCAGACGTGTCTGTCTTGCTGAAGTCAGACTAAGGAGAGTGAACTGATCTCATACATCTGGTTATCTCCTGGCTGTTATAGAAAAGGATGGAGTTTTTCACCTGACTACATTTACAGCACTATGAAATATAACATGCATCTGACTCATCATGTTAATGCTGTCGACCGTCTATTGCTGTATTGAATGTTGCTGTGATAAGGACTATTTGATGTGCCTACATATTCGCGTAACCATTTTGTCACTGTGGCGTCCACAATAAATAATGAAGAAAAACGTCAACGGCTGTTACAAGAATCATTGACTTTATACGTCGTGAGTTTACTGACGTCCTATGTGGATTGCCCTGTTATTTTTGTATGAACATTGTTTGAATGAACACATCTGCACACTACACAAAACCAGACATGCGGATACCATCCATCATCATATGGCATCACGCATCATTCACCAACGCCTTTTAGTTACTAATACCCCATAAAATTCCTGTAATTTACTGGACACTGTGTAGTCAATATAGACAGGTGTGATGAGGCCACCCCAACAGCACAAGCATTAACTATCCTCCCAAGTAGATGACTACTAGAACATTTTAATAAAACTAACTAGTCTAGTACTTATATATGTACACTCTTGCATTTATTATGTAACATTCCATGCATTTCTTTCATAATTTTTAAATCCTTTTTTTAAAAAAAAAAGTTCTGGTCAACATAAAACTTGATCCAGAACAAATAAATGTAATATAATTCTATCAAAAATTTTACACTCTTGAGTTAGTTCAGTGTATTATAATATTTGTTAAATATTATTAGTCTGCTTAAATATCTGTGGGTGTATCTATAACTATCACACCACATTACATATCATTACCCTAGACATTTTACATAGCTACATTCATTAAGAAAAAAAATTGAGTGTGAGGTCGTAGTGGTAGCAAGAAAGGCCTTCTGACAATTCACAACTACATTTTATCTCAGGAGCCTTCACAGCTGGCCTCATACATTACATTTAGTAATATCACCATCATACAATACCATCAAACCCACTATAATGGTGAACTCTCTAACACTTCACTCCCCTGCGGCGGTTTCAGCAATGGAACTACCTTTACCTTTAGTTACTAATAACCGAACTCGCAACATAACCAACCAACACCTTAGTTACTATAATCCGAGATGCAAAATTATAACAACTAATATTCAAGCTACTAACAACAAAAAGTTGCCCCGTGTATTTCCCGGGGGTCTCTGATGAGACACAGAAAGAGTAGGACTACTGATACCTCAGACATGTAGTACGAGGCGACTAATATAAAGTAGCACATGGAGCTAGCAACATCATCATGTAAAACAAATTGCTAACGAAGCTGCCACTGCAAGATCACATGAATGCTTTTGATGCAGGCTTCCTGCAAGCTGCAGGGGTGTCACCATGCGTTATTAGGAACGAAAGGGAAAAAGAAGAAGAACATCAAAGCTACTAACGTCACATGACAAAGTATACAAGCCACTAGCACCCAAATTATACACATCCCCGCTGCTAACATTTCAACTCTTTATATGTCAGTTACCAACAACATCAGAAATAAATATCAATATGCCAACATCTAGTTACAAACGTCCAGGTTGCTATCACCCCGTCTACTTCCATGCCAGCTTCTAACATCCAAGTTACTTTCATATCAGGTACTTCCATGCCAGCTACTAACATCCAAGCTACTTTCATATCAGGTATTCCCATACCAGCAACTAACATCCAAGCTACATTCATATCAGGTACTTCCGTGCCAGCTACTAACATCCAAGCTACTTTCATATCAGGTACTTCCATGCCAGCAACTTGCATCTAAGCTACTTTCATATTGGGTACTTCAATGCCAGCAACTTGCACCTAAGCTGCTTT
Source organism: Oreohelix idahoensis (assembly GCA_024509875.1). Taxonomy (NCBI): domain Eukaryota; kingdom Metazoa; phylum Mollusca; class Gastropoda; order Stylommatophora; family Oreohelicidae; genus Oreohelix; species Oreohelix idahoensis. Next base: position 106,399 of record JAMPIV010006478.1, on the reverse strand, counting down.
CATATCAGGTACTTCCATGCCAGCTATTAACATCCAAGCTACTTTCATATCAGGTACTTCCATGCCAGCAACTAACATCAAAGCTACTTTCATATCAGGTACTTCCATGCCAGCTAATAACATTCAAGCTATTTTCATATCAGATACTTCCATGCCAGCTACTAACATCCAAGCTACTTTCATATCAGGTATTCCCATACCAGCAACTAACATCCAAGCTACATTCATATCAGGTACTTCCATGCCAGCTACTAACATCCAAGCTACTTTCATATCAGGTACTTCCATGCCAGCAACTTGCATCTAAGCTACTTTCATATCGGGTACTTCAATGCCAGCAACTTGCACCTAAGCTGCTTTCATATCAGGTACTTCCATGCCAGCTACTAACATCCAAGCTACTTTCATATCAGGTACTTCCATGCCAGCAACTAACATCAAAGCTACTTTCATATCAGGTACTTCCATGCCAGCTAATAACATTCAAGCTATTTTCATATCAGATACTTCCATGCCAGCTACTAACATTCAAGCTACTTTCATATCAAGTACTTCCATGCCAGCTACTAACATCCAAGCTACTTTCATATCAGGCACTTCCACGCCAGCTATTAACATCCAAGCTACTTTCATATCAGGTTCTTCCATGCCAGCTACTAACATTCAAGCTACTTTCATATCAAGTACTTCCATGCCAGCTACTAACATCCAAGCTACTTTCATATCAGGCACTTCCACGCCAGCTATTAACATCCCAGCTAGTTTCATATCAGATACTTCCATGCCAGCTACTGACATCCAACCCATTAGCACTCCAGCTACCTTCATGTCGGCTAATTTTATGCTAGCTACTAATATCCAAGCTACTAACACACCAGTTGTAAATAAATATGTCAACAAATAAACAAACATAAGTAATTAACTGGCACTCACTGAAAGTGAAAGTACATCCCGTGCAAAATTGACTGTGCGTCCTTTCACGATTTACTTTCACAGCAAGGCGATGTCACGGTGTGGATGGTCCTCGGTTCGATTCCCGGTAAGCCTATTACTTATATTTCTTTTCGGTTGTCTGGTGTCTTCCTTTATGTCCAACGAGTGTCTGTTAATTACCTTTATTTATTTGTTTTCTTATTTATTTATTACTCACAGAAATCAGGTTTCCTTCATTATTTATTAACATACAAGCGACTATCACCCCAACTACATCCATGCCAGCTACTAACATCCTAGCTACTATCATTCAAGCCACTTTCACTTCATCTACTAACATCCAAGCTACTATTATTCCAGCTACTTTCATGCCAGCTAGTTGGTTCGACAGAACTCATAATTCTCGATTCGAGTCGAGTCGCTAATTAAAAAAACAGAGTCGATTATTGAGTCGCGTCGCTGTGGTGACCGACTCAAGTTCAATCCAGTGTATCTATGGAAGCAACATGACTGATGAAATACAGCGTTTTGATATCAATCCTTCGTAATCAGTGTCACATATGTTCATTGCCTAAAACTATGTATTTAACTGATGGCATATGACCCCTTACCCTATGCCAGGCAGTTTCAAAAATAGTTAGTGATTTTAAAAAAAACAACCGATAGGAGCATTTATGAATCGCAAGCTGCACTCATGCATGCACATACCTACCTCGGTGACCTATTGCTGCGTGCTTGCCGTACTTTGTATTCAACCATAACAAAGATAGACAATAGATTCGTTATGATAGCCTCATTTTAAATATAGTCTAGTCAGCTACTTCACAAACCTTTGGAGGCAAATGGTAATACGGTATTTAGAAAATCCCGAAGAAAAATGTTTAAGTCCAACGCTAGTCAAAGCAACAACTTTCGCACAAAAACCGAAACCGAATCTTCCCAAGATGCTTCACAACATCAATGGATGCATACACTAAACCAAACACTCGGTACTATCCGAAATGTTGAAACATGCCTGGTGTCAGACTGTCCGAACAACATCTCTATGTATAAATATTGCCCATGATGTGAGAGGCAGACCTCAGTTCCCTAATCTGGAGACTAAATTCTGCCGCACGCGATTTGTTCCCTGAAAGTAGGGATCCGTCAGAGTAGAGCGGTGCCCATAAAATCAAGACTTAGCTGTCCACATAAGTGTAGGATTGGTGGTGGGGAGAGTGGGGAGGAAGAGAAAAGTGAGCGGATTACAATAACTTTGTTACGAATTATGTGGCTGTTACTAGATGCATGGTGATTATCTAAAAAGCCAAAGTCTACGACCTGCTGCCGACAAACAAGCACAATTAAAGAACGGTAGCATAGTTCCTGCGCACAAAACTTCTTTATTGCTAAAATGTAAAAGATCAAAAATTGTAAACGTAAGGTATACTTTGATTTTATCTTCAACACAAAACTGCGTAAGGGAACAAATTAATTAAGTTCATTATTTTAGGAAAAATGAAAACACTGTTGTGGCTGGTATCTCAATATTGCATAAATACATCCCAATCACTTTTATGATAGCGAACTTTCACCAATCCATCCTTACTTTAAAGCAAGACTGGCATGCTTGCGAATAGTCACTGATGTATATTTCTTTACCAACGGAAACCTTACAAATGGCCACACTTAAAGCGGACAAATAGATAAAAAATTTCAATGGCTCTTAATTGGGGCAGCAAAAGTCCTCGACAAGGTCAAAATAAAACAACAGCAGATAAGTAATACTGCAACAAAAGAAACATCACAGAGCGCCGAGCCGGAGATAAATAGATAATGATTCTTGAGACACATAGATACTGCCATTATATTGATTTTCTTGCCACTTTCACTGGGCGCAAACAGACACAGATAAAAAACAGGTGACGAACTAGTCTAACGTTAGCACGGCATCCACTCCAGGGAATTAAACAATCTACAACATAATATGTCGAAGTAACCATCTTCAGATAAGAGATGGACTAAAGGCAGTTAATAAACAAAAATGTTCGCCGTATGTTGAATTCTCTTATCACATGACAGCACCAGAACAAGAAAGTGCGTACAAGCACGGTCGCTTCCCATCACGATGTATGTACGTCCACAAACGATTGGTTAAAAAGTAAGATAGCAGCACGTGAGCCGTGGGGACAAACACGTTTTATCTTGTCTATTGACCCTAGTTAAAGGTCATTGCTTCTAACTTGAAAGCTGTCTCCCTTTGTCTCACAAATGAGACAGTACTATACTAAAGCTCTGGGTTAAAACTTTGACTTTTTGGCCCACTCCATGAAGCGATATAGGAAATGCAAGTTTCGTTTTTGAGCCAAGTGTGTCGCATTGGCTGCTGTGAGCTCGTGTTCTAGGATTTATGATGATAATAAGAAACTCTACACATAGCGCAACAACAAAAGGCAATCTGATCATCAGAAAAAGTCCCCACGGGTGGGGGGGGGGCCTCTGGCCCTCTTCGGTCAAGACTCCCAAGTGTCAGCCTTCTGTTGTCTTTCCAGCCTGCGCTGGGAATGGAATCCAGTCCATTGTATTTAACCTTCACTCCTGGTTTTGTGCATGCTGCCAGCTTGAGGTAATTGTGAAAGTAACAATTAAGTTGCATATAAATTAATATTCTGAGTCCCATATCCCATTGCAGTTGCTCCACAACCAACAACGATGTCCTTTCCGCAGTCACCGAGCCTCTTAAGTGCCCTTGTTTTTGACTAACCTTTCACACCCACTAGCTTCAATAGATCATAGTGTATGAGGCAACCACTAGACCACAGACCACTACAGCTATGACCTTTGCTGTGAACCCGTCGTGTCTCCTTGACCAGTTCATTCGGTTTCGGTATTAAGGACTATCTTCATTACACATGGACAACTCCATAAGTGCTCCGATCTCCTCCCTTAGATCACACAAAATGGATATCAGCACAGTGCACGAACTCCGTAGGGCAGGTCTCTAATTTTTAAATTTTGCCATGGCAGCGGCTTTATGGCTTTCTCTTAACGATTTCCAACTGGAGAATTTTTAACATGCGCAACATGCACGCGGGACCTCTTATTTATCCGAGAAGGCTAGGCATCCGATCTCACTACCCAGGAGACCAGGAATGGAGGGGGGTATGACATCATTTGGACCACTGGTTATGAAAAAATAAATTTCCATAAATTATATTCCCTCTACTGGGAATCGAACCCGGTACTTTTAGAATTCGAGGCGGACGCCATACACCTTAGCCACTCCGACACCACAACCGAAACCGAAACGAGTGTTTCTCGTCCAGTCTGGATTCAAATATATGTAATAGTGTCTATCCATCTGCCTCTAGGTCATCTCTGCTCCCTAAAACCGACCTTCTACTGTTGTAGGCGCGTAGTGATACTTGATAGGGCTCCATTCTAATGAGAAGGCCAATACACTTTTGTTTTCAGTCTATATATTTGATACAGAATGAATAACAAGATTTAGTTCCTATAATTTTTCTGATATCATTTCTCATGCTGTCTCTCCTGGTAATGTTTATGATTTTTCTTGGGTATTCCGTCTCGGTTAAAAGAAAAAAAAAAAGATCCAATGCACGCCAATTGAGGTATACTGGGAATATGGTGTTTGGGACATATTTTCGTGACCAATTTTCTTGACCATCAGTACACTAGGGGTGATGTGGGAAGCATCACGCCGGCCGTCTTAACCTCCCCATAGTTGCTCTGGTACCCAATTCATGAGGCTGGGTCGACCCTGAAGCCGGTTGTGGTCTTAAAAATCCCACCTCAACTGAAAGTATAACCGTGGACCACCGAGCTAGGAACTGGCGATCAGCTGATTCTCATGGGTTTCTGACTGTGACGTGGTAAAGACAAAACTAAAAATTAAAATTTTTTTATCTCTTAGTCATGTGAACGCATCTGTCTGGTTCGTTCCAGTCTGAGTGTTTATGGTCTTTAGTTGCAGACAAAGATTACCTGAACTACGCTTCTGTATCTGTTAATTTTATTTACCTTTTCGCTCCATATAGAGCAGGGCGTTTTAACTAATTTTGTGCCATGGACGTCTTTGATTGTTCGGTGACGGCTACGGATTCCTTCACGGAAAAATATGTACATAAGCGCATGATTAAAAATTGTGCATATAGATCATACTTTTTTTAGTACATGGAAAAGCGCCCGATTGATAGTGGTTAGAGCGCTGGTCTCTCGCTGCAAAGGTGCCGCGCTAGATTCACAGTATGGACATACTCCAGTCCACCCAGCTGTAAATTGGTACTTGTCTTTGCTTTTGAGCTAGGGAAGGAAAAGGCAGCGAGGAAAGGAACTGGTCACCCCGACCTCTCGTGGCTGGACCTGGTTTAGTATAGTCACTAACTCATCACTCAGCAACGGCAGTATACGCTATAAGACTACCTTTACTACACGAAAAAATCGTTAAGCTTGCATATAGTCAAACTAAAATAAAAATAAAATTTAGAAAACAATCTGTGAAAAAAAGAATAAATTTCTTTAAACGTTAAAAAATACATGATGATTCCCAAAATAAAATGTTCGATGAAAATTAAATTCAATTATTTAAGATATTTACACTAACTTTTACCCTCCATTCACGCACACTCACAGGTTATGAACCCCTCTTATGGCGCATACAAGACTTAGGCTCATCAAGCACCTTTCCTCCTGTGGGTGGGGAGCAGACCAGCACTCATTACGCCAACTCTATACTGGATATGTGCGCCCAGTAATTTACTACTCGCTCCCCCTCCAAACTATTGCAAGCAAAAGCCTCCCACAAAAGCTAGACAAAGTCCTAAATCACGCTCTACGGTTTATAAGTGGTGCCATGAAGATAACGCCGACAGATGCATGCGAAATCAACACCAATATTGAACCTTTAAACCTAAGAAGAGAACGCTCAGCTGTGGAAACATACAAAAGGTGTCTGAGAATGGACACAACGGAGGAGAATAGGAAAATGATAGAGCAGTGGCGCCAAAAGCACAGAATACAAAAGACATCTTTTCTTAAAAATGCAAAAGAAGCTTGCATCAAACACCACCTACCAGCAGTTAGAAAGCCAATGGTAACTATCAATAATGAACCACCTTGTTGGCAGGCAACTACTCCTACAGTAAAAACTGAACTCTCTGACTCCTCAGCAGACAAGAACACTCTAGTACCACTACTGAAAACCATCGCTTTAGAAACTATAGACTCATATCCACAAGACATCATTCATATCTACATAGATGGATCTGCATTGAAAGCTACCACCAATGCTGGATATGGCGCAGTGATAAAATACCCCAACCTGCACCCAGAAGACCACCCTTGCATCTTTGACCCTTGCGGAGAAATTTGCTCCAGCTATGATGCAGAAATAACAGCACTAGAAAAAGCATTATGCCGGATAATCTCAGACTTTGAAAGTGGCATCACTCCACCTGAGGATATCGTTGTATTTTCAGACTCAAAATCAGCACTCCAAGCCCTAGAAAGCAAAATGTCTCCTGATATTAATAACATCTGTAGATTAATTGACCAACTGTTCACTTCCTATCGCATCGAAGTTACACTCCAGTGGATCCCTGGGCATGTCGGAGTCCCAGGAAATGAAAAAGTTATAAACTATCTGTCACAGAGTGACTAATAATTTTATTTTCCCAACACGTCGCACTTTTCTTACTCTTTTAGTGTTTACGTGGCCCATTATTCCCCTCTCAAAACCCACCCCGCGGTTTCATTTCGTTCTGGCCTTCATTATAAATTCCCCACTTGGTCAGTAGTGGTCAGCTTACGATACTATTACCTGGTGTTTGTCTGACTAGGGAACGCTTGTCGCTCGTAACAGCGTTGATCTCGAGCGAGAAATAGGTTCTTTGAAGAAGCGAACTGCTAGCGGGAGCAAAGGGAAGGCTACTGTAAAATTTCTTTCCCACTGTAAAGTTTGCTTGCACACACTGTTACTGTAAAATGTCAGTCTGTAAAGAAGTATCAGTTGTATACTGTAAACCTTCTGTAAAGTGTGGTGTGTTCTCTTTCTTCTGTAAAGCTCCACTATCAATCACTGTAGCATGTTGTTTGTGGTGCCACTACTGTATGTGTCCATGGTAGTGTACAGAGTTGTCGAGATCAGGCATGCTCCAGTCTACCCAGCTGTAAATGGGTAACTCACCCTAGTCCTAAGTTAGGGAAGGCAAAGGCAGCTGTAAACAGTAGTTTCCCTCTAAGGCTCCAGGGGAAGCAGGCCCTAAACTTGGTCACTTCAACCGACGCAGGATGGTGTAGATATGGGTAGAAGTGTAGAGTGTGTTTACCGCGAATGGTGTACTGTTCGTGTTCTGACCAATCTAAACACTCATTCACTTGTGTCTACAAGGCACCAATGCAGACTGCTGGAATCTTTGTTTACACAGTTTATTTGGACGCTCACACTGGGACATAACGAGTAAATCATGGGTATGTTGACATATCAATTTGCAGGCATACATAGTAGATCCTATGTCATGGCACATTCATAAATAATAGGTAGTACATCAATGGCCGCATCCCCTATCTGACTAAGCGCGTCAGTGAAGGCGGATCGGTAAGTAACTAAAGTTGCTTTATATTCACAGTTTATCATATTGTGAAACCACGATAAGGGGTTTCTATCCAAATTGAGATCTCCTTGCCACTGTCCGAATAATAAGATACATGCCCCGTTATTTAGACAGTGATCCAAAAAATGCGAAGACAGTAATGTAACATGGCCGCCTCCCTGAGTTGTCGCTCACTCGCTCACAGGAGGATATATATATAAGCCAAAGTTAATTTGCAATACATAAGCATAATTTCATAAAGTTCCTCCATACAGATCTACCGTAATCCAGTTACCTCACGTAGACATAATTACAGTATGGAGCCTGTCATCTCCGTCGATACAAATTTGACCCTAGCGTTGCGAAGCACAAAATTCCCGCTAGGCCTAACCGACCTGAGATCATCAAAACAGGGACTGGAATTACCTGGAGTCCGAATCATACATGGTACCGTACATTAGGAAAGTCTCTAACACAACTCTAGTAGAGACACAATCTCCTATAGAAAAAAAAACTACTTCGTAAATCATTTTTACTGAAGAATATACCAGCCCTGGAAAAATGCGTACCCGCCATTGTCACGGTACATCGGAACTCATCACGACTAGACAAGACAACTCCTACTTCCGCTAGAGCGGTGTAACAAGAATATAGTCCTGCCTACCCATCCAAAATATACAATATAGGACTGATTCTACTTGTACTAATAATATGTAATACATATGAATTCAGGCCATAAACATAATAAGCAAATTAATCTATTTTCTGGCCCTAAGAAATAGGTACAGACAAGGGTGTCATATCCATGCGCCGAATTAATATCAAGAACGATTACTCCTATAATCAACAGGGTAAAACAATTATGGATTATCTAGCCTTCCCCATAGACAGCATTTTCATACACAAATGAATGAATGTCTATATCTTTTCCATATTAAATAGCCATATCGATTTTTGTAATATGTGCGTCAAAATATGCACGCAACAGATTACCACACCCCTCGGGAAAAAAAATGGTACTTTTTTTTTTTTTGAAATACATCTAGGAGCAACATACAATAGGCTCACAACGCACCAATAACAATGCGCAGATGATAAGCATAAGTTTTCTGACCTTAGAGAAAGTATTTCTCTAAGTATAAATATTTCCAGAGAGGTGTCACCAACGCATACTACAATATTAGCAATGACACAATTTGTACATTAGTTTATACATAAATTTCATCTAAGATATCTTAACATCATGATCATCAAAGACGAAAAAACATTGAAAAATCAGCGGTGAATAAATATCAATGAACCGCTAAGTAGTGTTACAATCAATATATGATATTACATATGTGTACACATTTCAACATAGGAACAACTGTATCAAAGTTGTATAACAGTTATGAATCATGTGGGCATCTAGACAAAATATCTGCCATCACATTTTCTGACCCACGGATAGCTCGCACCGAAAAATGAAATGGCTGCAGAGCAATCGCGTAACGCGTTGATCTCGCGCTCTTCAGATTTTTACTCTGAATAGCCGTAAGAGCTTTCTGGTCAGTTTCCACAATGAAATGCGCGCCAAGAAGAAATCTTTGCAGTTTAAGGATTGACCAAACCATAGCCAATAATTCACGGTCTAGGACCGAGTAATTCTTCTCTGCGGCATTTAATTTCCGAGAAATATACATCACAGGATGCAGAGTTCCGGAGTACTCTTGCATTAGTGCTGCTCCAATCCCGGTGGATGAAGCGTCACTACGAAGAATAAATGTCTTATCCTTAGAAGGCAATACTAGGATAGGTGAAGTAGAAAACATAGTTTTAACCTTATCCAAAGAGGATTGACATTCTTGAGTCCAGTGGACTACATTAGGAGACCCTTTCTTTAGCAAGGAAGAAAGAGGTGACATAATGGAGGACAGATTCGGAATGAATCGTCCATAAAATTGTATTAGACCTAAGAGACTTCGTACTTGCTTTTTAGTCTTAGGAATAGAAATGTTAAGTATCTTACTTGTATTATGGTCTTCTGTTTTTAGGAACCCATGACCAACACGGTGTCCTAAGAAAGATATTTCGCTAAAACCAATACATGCTTTCGATGGTTTCGCTGTCAGGTTATGCTCCCGTAAGATAGACAATAGTTCATTTATCCCATTATAGTGATCGTTCCAAGTATCACTGAAAAGACAGATGTCATCAAGATACGCAATGACATCTGAGCGATGAGATAGGATTCGACGCATCATGCGTACGAATGTTGCAGGGGCGTTCATAAGACCGAAAGGCATGAAATTCCATTGGAATAGACCCCTAGGCGTCGAAAAAGCAGTAAACGGTTTGGCGTGTTCGGATAATGGAACTTGCCAATATCCCTTAGACAAATCGAGTTTAGTAAAGAAATGAGAATTCGATAGTCTCGTAAGTAGCTCTTCTAGTAAAGGCATAGGTTCAGCATCAAATTCGTCACTTGGTTCAATTTGCGATAATCCACGCAAAGACGTATGTTATTGTCTTTTTTTCGTACAATAACCATCGGCGAAGAATATGCTGATGTGGATGGTTCAATAATTTTTAACTCTATCATCTCATCCAACTCTTTCTCTACCTGTGCTTGAAAATGTATCGGAATAGGATACGGTCTGACTCTTATAGGACTATGGTCAGTAAGAATAATGTCATGTTGAATGACATCAGTTTGACCAGGAATGTCAGTAAGGACATCCTGAAATTGTTCTAACATAGTAGAAACTTGTTTCTGCTCTCCTGGAGATAATTCTGGAGAAATTGCAACATCTTTCCATGATTCATTAGAGTGAAGAGGAATCATTGGAAAAGGTAAATTTACATCCGAGAAACTCGTTTCCTCATCCTGTATTACTGACAGAGATGAGTACTGTCCATGTTGGACTGGAAAATCGTCCGTTGCCTGGAAAACAGGTTGTAAATATCAGGACGTTCATGGAATTCCGTGAGCATGTTGATGTGGAAGGTTTTACGCTTCCCATCAATATCGACGATATAGTCAACGTCGGAAACTTTTGATATTATATCGTACGGACCTTTCCAAGAAATAAGAAGTCTATTTTCCCTACAAGGTAGCAAGACGAATGCTTTGTCACCTGGACAAAGTTGTCGCAAACATCTCTTTTTATTGGCAAATTCCCTTGCCTTCTGTTTCGCAAATTCAGAAGAAGCAGTTGCCAATTTGCATGCTTCAATAATCTTGTGTCTAAGTGCGATGACATATTCATAAGAGGATTTTGTGTCATCGACAATATTATCAGCAGTTATAAGATCATGAAGTAAGGACATAGGACCTCGCGGTTTCGCGCCAAAGACAAGTTCAAAGGGAGAAAATCCTGTATGTTCGTTGGCGACCTCTCTATATGCAAAGAGAGCCGCGGGTAAAACCCTATCCCAATCCTGAGGATGATCTTCTGTTATCTTACCTAGTAGGTTTTTCAGAGTTCTATTCAGACGTTCCACCATCCCATTGGACATAGGATGATAAATACTACTCAGCGATCTCTCTATCTTAAGAGTCGACATTACTTGAGACATGGTATCCGATATGAGTTGGGTACCATGGTCGGATAATATTTCTGCTGGAAATCCCAGACGAGAAAATATTAACCAAAGAGCATCTGCGACATCAGCAGTAGTTATGCTCTTTAGAGGAACAGCCTCCGGCCAACGTGTGCACATATCAACACACGTCAAAATAAATTGGTGTCCTCTAGCAGACTTTATCTTAAATGGACCAATGATGTCTATCGCCATTTTTTGAAATGGTCGAATGGGAATGTCTGCAGCCTGAATAGGTGCATCATGGCGTGGACCTCTGGATTTAATCTCTTGACATACTTTACAAGATCGACAATAGATTCGTATGTCCTTATTCACAGCAGGCCAAAAGAAAGATTCAAGAACTCTAGCTTTAGTACGGGAAAAACCCATATGTCCAGCACACTGCGAATCATGAGCGTGCTGTAAGATTTTAACTCTCATATTTTTAGGCACAAGGATTTGAGAATGAATGGACTTAGCGGAGTCTTGTACCATACGTACAAGTACGCCATTCTTCATCGTAATCCATGATTTACGATTTGTATCCTTATTCGGATCACCTTTTGTTGCCAGAGTAAAGAATTTCTTTAGAGTAGGATCATCTTCCTGATGTTTTATAAAGGAATCATGGGAAATCTCCAAGGGATCATCTTGGATCTGCGCATCATTATCTTCAGAATGTGAAGATTGCGGCATATTAAGAGCTTGAGCCCTAGTGATTACTGCATTAGCAGATTGCATATTAACATTTTCCCAATTAGAAATTTGCTGTGGAGTGCATTCTTTCACTCCATGAATGCGACCGATGATAAGATCAGCGATCGGATTCGGCAAGAGACATGCTTGCACCTCTCCTGTAAAGAAAGGCGTAGCAATATTGATAATGGCAATGGAGTACTTCTCCAATGTGCCACCAAATGTTACACATTTGACTATATTGCCTGTAGCTCGAGAAGGATTTACGAGTGATTGCCTCACTCCGATGGTAGTGCACCCCGAATCGAAAAGAATTGATACCGGAGTACCATCTATTAGGCCCCTATTAAAGACAAGAGCACCCCTTCCATTATGCGCGATTGACGCCTGGAGCGCGGGAAGCGGGTGACCGCAGCTTAAAGTAGAAACTGTGGTTGGATTGAATAATGTTTTGCATTGCGAACACTCAGATGCTCTAGCAAAATCGAAAGCGGAATTTGCTACACTGTTGGAGTCTTTTTTATCATTATTCTGATTATCGGTGTCGTGGAACTCCTGTTGTGCAGAGTTAGCCTGGTAATAAAATTTACCATGTCTTTTGTGTTGTGATCTACCTCGGTTATAATTGTCTCTATAATTATTATTGCCTCTGTTATAACCCCTATTTGGGTTTGAATCATAATATTAATGATCATAATCATCATGCTCATTATATTGAGTATCCCTGTAATATTGGTTTTTTTGTCTCCATGAAGCACTTGGGTAGTTCCTATAGCTACTCCCTTTCCGAGAATTTCTAAAATTATGGGTACCCCTCGCGTGTCGAGGACTATCAGCCCGATTCCAGTTCTTCGAAGAAGAACCCTGATTTGAGTGGTTATCTTGGTTTTGATACTTATTCCAATTAACCTTTTTATCAAATTTATTTTTAGCTCCTTGGAATTTGTGTGAGTAATTCTGATTATATTCTGTTGCCGAAGCAACTGGCATAATCTCTTTAATGTTAGAGTTACTAAGAATCATGTCAGGGTGTGCCGTGGCATACTGGTCACAATATTCTTCCATTTGCTTTAATGTACTAGGTTTACGCTCATGTAAGAACTCTAGGAATGATTTATTTACCGAAGACATGACCTTGTCTCTTAGCAATAAATCCGTAAGACCATCAAATGTTTTCTCTGTTTTGGATAATTCAATCCATCGTGAAAGTGTAATTCGTGCTTTTGAGATGAATTCTGAGAATTCTACACCTACCTCAGGTCTCATTGTTTTAAACAAAAGACGATAACCTTCCTCAGACAGCTGATATCTCTTCATCAAAGCTGCCCTAACAGCATCATAATTATCCTTGTCGGCCTCTTCGACGAAATATAACTTACTCAGAGACTCCCCTTTTAGATTTTCAGACAACTGATTCACATACTGTGATTTGTCAACATTATGAGCTCGACAAGCCCGTTCAAATCTATCAAGCCAGAATGCTATATCATCACTGGCAGAGTTGAACGCTGGTACCTTGACCTTGTACACAAAGGGTTTACCATTACCACTAGATGCCTGATTAACATTACTCATACTTGTCAATTTTAATTTCTCTAACTCAAATTCATGTTCTCTTATTGCTTTTCTCTCTTCAGCTTCTCTATCTAATCTTCTCTGTTCTGCAGCAGCTTCTAATTTCTTCTGTTCTGCAGCAGCAGCTTCTAATTTCTTCTGTTCTGCATCAAATCTCCTTTCCTCCACTTGCATCTGCAATTTCTTTAGTTCAGCAGCAGTATCAGCTTCTTTTTCTAATCTTTTTTCTTCAGCTAGAGCTTTCCTCTCTTCTGCAGCTAATGCTTTGTCATATTGAGCAACAGCCCATTGTTCTAAGTCTTTCCCAGTCTTATCAAGGGATTTTCCTTGTGCTATAAAGTAATCTAATGTAGACATTTTGTCTTCTTAAATCAGAAACCTGAAAAAGTAAATAAATTACCTTATTTCACTTTAATGGGATACAAGTCTATACCATAGACTTAGTCTTAGTGAAAACTTGTATGGTTTATAATACCCAATGATAACTTGAGTACCTGTGGACAACAATAACTGTATCTCAAATACTGTGGGAGACAAGCCTTACAAAGGTCTTGTATACCCTAATGTAATCAATGATCACTTGAGTACCTGTGGAAAATAATATTTCCCTTTACCAATCACTTTGGGAGACAAGCCTTACAAAGGTCTTGCATACCTTAATGTAATCAACTATACCTCCTATGTCATATGTCAACTAAAGACATTACAAAGGACAAACAAGAAAAGACAATCTGAAAACATTTGGAGAGATCAAATTAAATTAAATAGGAGAAATGAAAAAAATGATCACAGAATCCGTGATGATAACTGCAATAAGATAACAAGACAAATAACGCCACAGTGTATAAACATAAGGGTGTAAAGAAATCAAAAATAGAAAAGATGAGACCTACAATTATACAAACAAATCAAACAAAACTAAGGAACACAAAATTATTAACAAAAACAACGAAAAAAAGAACACCTCATCACAACTAACAGAAATAGCAGCAAATTGTTGCTAACAAATTTCCAATTAAGAAAATGTGTACCTATAGAATACTAGTACCAGACCAATGTCACTCGGCATACCTTGTACTAGTCACACAGAACATAAACTAATTTAATACATAACAAATAACATAAATGCATATATAATATAATATATGTGTTGTGGATAGAATGTGTTGCAAAGCATGCTCAGATTTAATAAATTAGACTACCACTTTATTGAGTAATAGATTTGCTTTCTAACTATTACACTGTCCAATTTTTTTTGAGCACATTAGAAGATCCACCGATGAAATTTGCACTTTATGTTCAACAATGCTCTTCTATTACAGCAGGATAAACAATCACTGGTTTAGAACACTGACTGTACTGTGCCAAATGTCAACAACTGCTGTCCCAGATATTGCTACACTTGTCAGAACAGGTCAAGCTGATATTGATTGTATAGCTGTCCTATTGGTATTGATGTGGTCAAACAAATGTTCTTGTAACTGTAAAATGTGATTCTCAACACAAGACTGCGTAGGCTGGACACAGGGATCTGGCTCACCACTGTAAAGTTTCTTTCCCACTGTAAAGTTTGCTTGCACACACTGTTACTGTAAAATGTCAGTCTGTAAAGAAGTATCAGTTGTATACTGTAAACCTTCTGTAAAGTGTGGTGTGTTCTCTTTCTTCTGTAAAGCTCCACTATCAATCACTGTAGCATGTTGTTTGTGGTGCCACTACTGTATGTGTCCATGGTAGTGTACAGAGTTGTCGAGATCAGGCATGCTCCAGTCTACCCAGCTGTAAATGGGTAACTCACCCTAGTCCTAAGTTAGGGAAGGCAAAGGCAGCTGTAAACAGTAGTTTCCCTCTAAGGCTCCAGGGGAAGCAGGCCCTAAACTTGGTCACTTCAACCGACGCAGGATGGTGTAGATATGGGTAGAAGTGTAGAGTGTGTTTACCGCGAATGGTGTACTGTTCGTGTTCTGACCAATCTAAACACTCATTCACTTGTGTCTACAAGGCACCAATGCAGACTGCTGGAATCTTTGTTTACACAGTTTATTTGGACGCTCACACTGGGACATAACGAGTAAATCATGGGTATGTTGACATATCAATTTGCAGGCATACATAGTAGATCCTATGTCATGGCACATTCATAAATAATAGGTAGTACATCAATGGCCGCATCCCCTATCTGACTAAGCGCGTCAGTGAAGGCGGATCGGTAAGTAACTAAAGTTGCTTTATATTCACAGTTTATCATATTGTGAAACCACGATAAGGGGTTTCTATCCAAATTGAGATCTCCTTGCCACTGTCCGAATAATAAGATACATGCCCCGTTATTTAGACAGTGATCCAAAAAATGCGAAGACAGGAATGTAACATGGCCGCCTCCCTGAGTTGTCGCTCACTCGCTCACAGGAGGATATATATATAAGCCAAAGTTAATTTGCAATACATAAGCATAATTTCATAAAGTTCTTCCATACAGATCTACCGTAATCCAGTTACCTCACGTAGACATAATTACAGTATGGAGCCTGTCATCTCCGTCGATACAAATTTGACCCTAGCGTTGCGAAGCACAAAATTCCCGCTAGGCCTAACCGACCTGAGATCATCAAAACAGGGACTGGAATTACCTGGAGTCCGAATCATACATGGTACCGTACATTAGGAAAGTCTCTAACACAACTCTAGTAGAGACACAATCTCCTATAGAAGAAAAACTACTTCGTAAATCATTTTTACTGAAGAATATACCAGCCCTGGAAAAATGCGTACCCGCCATTGTCACGGTACATCGGAACTCATCACGACTAGACAAGACAACTCCTACTTCCGCTAGAGCGGTGTAACAAGAATATAGTCCTGCCTACCCATCCAAAATATACAATATAGGACTGATTCTACTTGTACTAATAATATGTAATACATATGAATTCAGGCCATAAACATAATAAGCAAATTAATCTATTTTCTGGCCCTAAGAAATAGGTACAGACAAGGGTGTCATATCCATGCGCCGAATTAATATCAAGAACGATTACTCCTATAATCAACAGGGTAAAACAATTATGGATTATCTAGCCTTCCCCATAGACAGCATTTTCATACACAAATGAATGAATGTCTATATCTTTTCAATATTAAATAGCCATATCGATTTTTGTAATATGTGCGTCAAAATATGCACGCAACAGCTACCCTTTTGAGGTCTGGGTAACCGTTTTCATCTCCGATTCAGGGGAGACAAAACTCACTTTCGTTCTGAGATTTTGTTGTGGCCCTTGAACGCCGCAGTTAATGCTAGAATAATATTATGTCTTATCTATGAAACTTTCTCGCGGTTGTTGTCTCTGATGTAGACTCTAGAATAACATTTGTCTTACTCATGACTACGTTATACGCCGAACATCTGTGGGAATATGAGATGCCAGGTGGGCGAGGTTAGCGTCTCTGGTAGACTATAAATCTAGATAATTTTACTCAGTCAGAGCATAGTGGCTTCCAGCATATCTATCAGCCCAGCGTCTTCAGCAGAATTGAAAGCACCAGACTGTGTGCTTAAACTGAGTGCTCAGTCACAAATAAAGTCCAAACCAGCCAAACCGGATTTAAACATCAAGTACGCAGGCCAAATTTCACGCGCTGGATAATAGCGCAGTGGACCGTTTGTCCTACATTGACCTCGTCTTGTGCACGTATTAGCGGTCAGCCGAATATAGACAGAGTAATCTAAGCCTATCTCGTTATTAGTGTGTGACCAACGGTGCGTGGATAGCGCCTACAGTGGATTTATAGTGTAACTCATCACCTATAGGAGGATATACATATAAAGACACTAACTGGAGTTATTGAATTTGGTTCCACAAAAGCGGAAGGATTGGAAACTGTTTATTTATTTATCGGTGTTCTACAGGAGGGGTTTGGTGTTGGTAGGGTGTTTGTTCGTTGATGTTTAATTGGATATTTGTTTTAATATTGATGCCTTTCTTATGTTGTTGTGCTGATATACTTATTTTTCATAAATTTTCTTCCTTCAAGAACCTTTAATAAATTTTACTCATTTATTAACGCGCTGTTCACGACCCTTCATCCATACTTAATTTTGGCAACTCTTACTATTGTCTCTGACCAGAGAAAGGAGAGAGAGCGGGTGGTTCTTAAGAATATATAAGTGCGTTGAGGCTTGGAAAGAGAGATAGCTTTAATGAATCCTCTGCCAGGTTTGTCTCAAGTTCACCCTATTTTACACATTATCTGTGTGTTATCTATAATTCAGTCAGTTCACTCTCATTGTCGATTTCACTACAATTGTCTGACTCGACAAATACTCTAACACTTTAACTCAACCACGACACTATCCAAAAGAAAAGCAGCACTGCCCCAGTTCCCATCAAGTACCACACTGCAAACCTACCAACAGATCCTGAGAAACAATTATAGGCAAGAATGACTAAACCAGTGGGCGACCTCCCAGACAGGGCGTCCATTCTTCAAATATCAAGCTAAACCAAACCCTCAAGATCTAGTTAAACAACTGAAAAGAAGAGATCAGAGTCTAATTTTCCAGCTGAGAACAGGCCATGCCCCCGTCAATAAACATTTAAATAGAATAGACCCACTACGTGAACCAAACTGTCGGCATTGCCGCCACCATGAAGAATCAGTTGAACACCTGCTGTTACAGTGCCCAAGACTAACTGACCTGCGACACCAGCTACTCCCATCGCACCCAACCTTCCATAATACACTTTACACATCATCACAACAACTGAGGAAGACTTGCACCTTTGTCAGAGAGGCAATGGGCTGTCAAGAGCTACCTGCTCACAGCTAAATGGATTATATCATCATCATCATCATTGTGACGTACGTCTAGTTTGACAAGTGAATTTTCCCTGATATGATGGATGATTTAAAGGGACCTTTAGCTTTCCATAACATTAGAACCCCTGAACATTTGTTGTAACTTTTCGTTTGCCAGAACTCATTCCACCGGGACTCATTTAGTAGGCGGCACGAGATCAAAGAGACAGACTGAGGGATTTCAGGGGAGACTATCGGCGTTATCAAAGACAGTAGTGGTCCCTGATACGAGACGCAGTTGCTTGCCGCAAATTTCGCGTCTCGGTGTCAATCGTAGAACCGAGCGAACGGGGAAACCGAAACGGGCAGCAGCGAACAGAGATACGAAGACCAGGGGGCGGCTTCTTCTCTTGATTTGGTGGTCAGATCCCCAAAAGTTCTTGAGATCAAATAAGCTGTCAAGTTTATCATGTCCCACTCAACTTACATTCCATTTTAGCTAAATAGACCATGAAGACTAGACACGTTATCATTCGCTGGCCAGAACTTGATAGTAGCACTAGCGATATTTGAAATCTTGCTAGATTATCCCCTGGATTTTCATTTTATTTGCAGTGAATTCTATTTCTGTGCAAAGCGGTAATATATTGTGTAAAGTGATCAGTGGTCTAGTTCATTCATTATATTTCATTGGATTTTGTGTTAATTTAAACCTATTAAATTAAACCGTCTCAATAGTTCCAGTTGTAAATATAATGATCTATCTATTATATTATTTCAAAAGATAATAGATGCTTAAATTAACTTTTAAAGTCGCGAAGGAATTTATAATTAATAAATTTAGTTAAGTCCTATATTTATAGATGTGTGATTTAACCACTAGAACTCGCGCAGTGTTTATTAAATACATAATTAAATACTCGAGTGTATAATAGGCTTAACGGGAAATTTATCGCACGCTTAGAAGATTATTTGTTTTAAAGTATGATTATGTTGTTATTGGGTTTCTATCTTTTTCTCTAGATTGATCACCTTTTGCAATCCCAGCAATAACGAAATCTTTCAGAGTTTCCATACTCGGTTCTTAAACTTCCAGACAGTTTGATGAGACATTTTTTTTAAAGTAAATCTTGTGGTGGTCCGGTACGGCCTAGCTAACATAATTACATGAAAGAAAGCCTACCCAAGATCATTTGATTATTATCATCAAATTAACTCTGTAAGATAAACTGGAAGATGAACAGCGCCAGTAGCGATATCATATTTACTGTTTACTGTGAGAGAGTACATATTTTCCTGACTGTGAATGAGCCTAGTTTTTTCCTCAATTGGATTTAATAAAACTATCATCACGCATTGAAGGAATTTTACCATAGTGAAGGATTATACCATCACCTCATTTTTCACCCCTATGTCGAACTGCGTCAGTGCCATCCCATAGACTCGTTTCTTTATAATAAAACACAAGAACTCTTAGAACTTCAAGTCCGGCGATAAGCGGGAATATTTGCTCTCAGTGAATCCTCGCATTATCTGGGGCGGGACATAGAAGGACTAGACAGTTGTCATACGTCAAGAGTTAATTATTGTGTTTATCATTCTAAGGGATTGTCTGATGCTGCAACTCGGTAAGTGTGTGGTGTATATGAGTGTGGATCCGCACAGAGTGTATGAATGACAGGAGATTTAATTTTTTTGCAACAAACCATTTGTTAACTTGCCTACCGGGTAATACGTTTTCTGTATACCCGGCATTGTTCCTTTAGTGGGATAATTTGTTAACTCTGTTTCATCCCCCCCCCCCTTTTTTTTTCTTTGCTTAGTAAAGGGAAGACACCAGTTGGGATAACAGTATTTTTTTTGTCTACCACCATAACTAATTTGGTAACACCTCTTTTCAGAGTAATTAACTTCACTGTTAGGTTAACGTACCCGTGTTCCTGATATTATCTATCTCTGGACTGGGTTTATCTTTGTCTAATAAGCGGGAAGGGCTTAGTCGATACCAATCTTCTTCACCCCTCCCAAATTTGTTATTTGCATTTGTGTACTTATGATAATTTATGTAATACCTGATATTTGTTAGTGATTGATGTTTAAAGTGAATAAAATCACATAAACTCATTTAGGTCTCTGTGTTGGATATACCCAAAGCCCAACATTTCCCCTATTCGTTTAATATAGTTTGTATCTACATCGTCTGTGTGTGTGAAAAACACCAAATCGGTGTGCGCGCAGATGCGAGTCTGGAAAACTGGCAAATAATTGTTTGACCAGGAGAGCGGAAGAGAAGATTGAGAGAAGCGATTTGTCGTAAATAAGTCTGTCTTTACTCTCCTCCAGCACGCTGTGAAGCAACTATTTAATATCTACATTTTCTATCACTGAGCTTTTCATCATCATTTTCCACTCTAAACCGGACCACTATTTCTACGACTCTTTTCTCTCAAAATAAATTTACGACAATATTTGGCTGGCTCGGCTAGGATTATTTTGAGATACATTTGATGCACACATATTTGTGGGCTGGTTCTGGGATCTTGAGCTACATTTGAGGCAATCGTATAGCCGGGTTAAAGATATTTTGAGTCTGATTTAGTCTGGGTCTAACTAGGTAGAGTGTGAATGATTTGTCTTGTGAATTAGGGAAATAAATAAATAATTACACCCCTAGACAAACGTTCTTTAAGTATTTGGGTTGTCCACACAGCATATTTACAGGTTGTTTTCTCTCCACAGCAGTAGAAAGTACAGATAAACAAAAATATTTGCTATTTTAATTATCCTCTGGCGGAGATAATTCAATTTCTTTCTTTATAAGAGTTGCTGGGATTGCGTGATTGTTTTACAGTCACTAAGGTTTTTGAAGTTAAAAAGAGTTGAGCTTAGCTAAAGACGGATTGTTCTGATTTTTAAAAATTAAGTTAACAACGTCTCATCTCAATAATTGACTTTAGGGACGGAGTTTGTTGTCAGAGATTTAAAATTTAGGGGAAAAAAAAAAAAATTTTTTTCCTTTTAAATTGTTTTAATTTAAATTTTTCTCTACTGTTAGTAAAAGTAGATTCTTTTCCAGTGTAACTTACCATTTAGTGGCATAGTCGCTTGCGTTTAGAGCCTTAATTGCCAGATAATAGCAGCGATAAGTTTGCACAGTACAGGTAGGAGGTAACTCAAGTAAAAAATTTTTTTTACTTTGGTTTTTTTCGTAGCGGCTTTGAGTTTTCCCCTTCTTGTTCCATCTTACTATTCTCTAGTCTTAGAAGCATCCAGTTCTTTGACAATGGCAGAGAGAATTAGGATAAGATCTCTTTTGAGGCAAGAGGCCAAGGACTCAGGACTAGACACAGAAGCTGCGAATCTGTTTATCAACCAGGAACTTCAAAGGTATGACGCGGAGGAAGAGAGGGCAGAAGCTAGGAAGAAAGAAGCGGACGATCGTCAATTGGAGCAGAAGAAAATTGAGGCAGAGATGGACGCCCGCAGGGAAAGAGAGAAGGAGAGACAACGCGAAGAGAGAGACAAGGAAAGACAGCATGAATTAGCGCTCAAGGCTTTAGAGAGTCGGAGTGCCTCTACTTCAAATAATGGAGAGCCGTCTTCGAACCAGTCTCAAACAATGGATCTCTCCAGCACTCAGTCTGCCCAATTAACTGCTATGTCGTTTTCTTTAGAATCTTTTCCTAGCCCTAACGAAAAAATTGACAGCTACCTAGAAAAATTCGAGAGACTCGCGAATCTTTATGGGTTAGAGAGTACCCGCTGGGCGCTCAAACTTTCAACGTCACTGAAAGGCAATGCTTATGACGTGTACACAAAGCTGGGACCGAATCAACATGATTATGACCTGTTGAAGAAGGCCTTACTACAGCAGTTTGAGATGACTGCCCGAAAGTTTCTGCAGTTGTTCAGAAACAGCCGAAAAGAGAGCACGGAAACATTTCCCCAGTTCTCTTCACGTCTCACGGGTTATCTGACAAAGTGCATTGAATTATCTGACCTACCTCTTTCATATGAGGGACTCCTCGAACTTGTTCTTGTGGAGCAGATAAAATCCACTTTGTCGAATGAAACTCGTAGATTTTTGGCTGAACAGGGGGCAGTCAGGCTTGAAGACATACTCAATAAAGCCGAACGCTATAGCAATGCAATGGCCGAACTTCCCAGCACTAAACGTAAACCCACCGATGAGCCATCTCGAAAACAGAATCTAGAGCAGACATCCTATTCTTCCACTTCCTCTCAACATTATAACCAACGAGATAACAATACCCAGAAACCTCCCCAGGAAAAATCGAAATTCTACAAAACCCGATACCCCCCCAACAACAATTCTGATCAACCCACCAAGCCTACGTGGCAGCGCGGCCACCAAGGTCAAGGAAAAGGGAAGACCCCTACACCAGGAACGTCTGATCAGGGCAAACAAACCGGTGCAAACCGCATTGGATGTTTGCATACAGCCTCGAAAGGCAGAGTCAACGTCAGTGATTCTCAACCTGAGGGGGACCGACCCTCAACTCGAGGAACTGTAATTTTGAATGGTACCTCAACTACTTGTCTCTTTGACACTGGATTAAGTTTTAGTTGTATTGTTGCTAGACATCTAGTCAAACCAGGTCAGGAGACAGAGGAAACCGTCAAACTTAGTGGAGTTTTCAGGAGTGACGCACCCAGGACGCTTCCTATCGCACTGGTAGAAATACACTCTGACTTTGTCAGAGGAGTTATTAAAGCGGCCATAATGGATGATCCGATCTACCCAGTTATCCTGGGATGTAGATATGTGTTCATTGGGAGACCTAAGGAGCCGATTGTGGCAGCGGTAACCACAAGAGGGCAAGCCAAGAAGGAGAGGGAGCCTGCGCCAAACTTGTTGCCTAATGAACTGAAGGAGGCGCAACAAAAGGACCCTACTCTGGCGCCCTGCTTTAAAAAACTGCCCATGGCTAAGGACCCCAGACACAACGGAGACATCTTTTCTAAGGATGGTGTATTGTAACGTAGAACGGGCAACCCGGACACGGGGAATAACCAGCTCCTAGTACCGACGCAGTACAGAAACCAGATCTTAGAAATGGGGCACTCTCTTCCCTTTAGCGGACATATGGGACAAAACGCCACTATTCAGCGAATAAAAAAACACTATTGGTGGCCAGGAATGAACTCTGACATTGTCAGGTATGTGAAATCCTGCGCCCAGTGCCAACGGGTAGCACCCAAGCACTTGACACCCCCAGTACCTATGGGGCAAATGCCAATAGTAGGGACTCCATTTGAACGGGTTGCTGTCGACATTATTGGTCCTCTGGAAAAGACCAAAAGAAGGAACAGGTTCATCCTGACCTTAGTTGACACTTGCACTATGTGGGCCGAAGCCGTACCGCTACCATGCACTAATTCCAAGCATGTCGCAGAAGCCCTTGTGCAAATTTTTACACGGTTGGGATTCCCTCAACAAGTTTTGACGGACAATGGATCCCAATTCCGTAGCCTGTTAATGGAGGAGATCTTTAAGATCTTGAGGGCCAAACATATCCACACAAGTCCCTACCATCCGGCCGGAAATGGGCTCGTGGAACGTTTTAACGGTACCCTCACCATGATGTTACGTAAGCTGGGTCAGGAGAAACCGGAAGACTGGGACCAATATATATCGGCTGCCTTATTCGCCTACCGAGAGGTACCCCAAGCGTCTACGGGTTTTGCGCCAGCTACACTTTTATTTGGCAGACCTATTAAGGGGCCACTAGAAGCCTTACTTCGGTCCCTGACAGACCAGAAGGCTGACGAGACAGTCGTCTCTGCAAGCAAGTATGTATCTGAGCTTAAGGAAAGGCTAAAGCTAGGATGGGATCTAGCTACTACCAACCTTAAGAAAGCCCGCGCTAAAATTACTAAAAGATACAACAAAGCTGCAAAAGAGAGAGAACTACAACCAGGGGAGAAAGTCCTATTGCTACTTCCAACCGGAAGCAATAAACTTCGCATCGGATGGCAAGGACCGTTTACCGTCCTTAAAAAGATCTCACGTACCAACTACAAGATCTCCATCAAAGGAAAGGAGAAGGTCTTCCACATAAATCTGCTAAAGAAATATTTGGAAAGACCGGTGCCATCCTCCGAGCATCTCCTGGCTGTCGCCATAGCAACGGAAGACGAGGAAGATGATGATGGTTGCATGGAGTATCCATTGCAACCCACAGAATCCTTTAAAGATGTCAAGTTCGGCGACAATCTCTCACCAGAACAACAAACAGAAACCAGGGCTATACTAAAACAGTACAGTGCAGTCTTAACGGATGTACCTGGTCGAACAAATCTCATTGAATTTGATATGAAATTAACAAACGAGACCCCTGTTCAAACCAGAGTTTACCCCATCCCGTACGCTAAAGCTGATGCACTTCGCGGAGAAATAGACAAGCTGCGTCAAGCAGGAATTATCAGTGAGTCTACATCTCCTTACAGCTCGAGTGTAGTGCTGTTGCAGAAGCCCAATAAGGAAGTTCGGCTGTGCATTGATTACAGGTTGCTAAACACGGTAACGGAATTCCAGCCCGAACCTCTCCAAACTGTTTCTGAGTTGTTCACCAAGCTCAGCAAAGCAAAGATCTTCTCCAAGATTGACCTCAGCAAAGGTTATTATCAAATACCAGTCAAGGAGGAAATTAAACCTTTGTTAGCTTTCAGCACTAGTGAAGGACATTACACATTTAACGTGATGCCGTTCGGTTTGCATAATGCACCAGGAGTGTTCACCAGGATGATGAGGAAGCTTCTACAACCTTTGCAAAGTCCCCATATCCATAATTTCATGGATGACATCTTAATTGCATCGGAAACCTATGAAGAACATATTGCTACGGTTGCTATGCTCCTCAGGAGACTACAGGAAACGGGTCTCACAGCCAGACCTAGCAAATGTCTCATCGGGTTTGAACAGTTAGACTTCCTGGGGCACACTATTTCTCACGGATGCAGTTGGCCTATTAAGAAGAACGTGGAGAAAATAATGGCAGCAAAAAAGACCCCGAACGAAGAAAGACGTACGTTCCTTCATATCGCTATGTGCATACTATCAGAAGTACATCCAGAACTTCAACGGACTGACGGCACCTCTGACTGACCTCACAAAGAAAGGTTGTCCTGATAAGGTCATATGGGATCAAAAGTGCGAACACGCGTATAGCACTTTGAAAGGACAGTTGTCTGCATACCCCATTTTGAGGTTGCCTGACCTCAAGAAACCTTTTGTACTGAGAGTCGACGCGTCAGGTCAGGGCATCGGGTCAACACTGCTTCAAGCCGATGACAGTGACCTGAACATGCTATTTCCAGTTGCCTATGGCAGTCGGAAATTAAATAAAGCGGAACGGAACTACAGCGTAGTTGAAAGGGAATGTCTTGCTCTGATTGACGGTATCAGACGCCATCATGAGTTTCTTTATGGTACATCTTTCACGGTGCAAACAGACCACGCTCCGTTAGCATTTCTTGGTGCCAATAAAGAATTTAACGCAAGGATCATGCGTTGGGCGCTTCTTTTAAGCGTTTATTCTTTCAAAGTGGAATATATTCCGGGAAGACAGAATGTCGGGGCTGATTTCCTGAGTAGAAACTGGTCTACAGAGGAAGAAGAGCAAACTGAAGATACCACTCATCCTAAAATCACCAATCAGGTCACCTCCATTGTCAAAAAATGAAACATGAAAAATGGTTTCATGTCTAAAAGTGGGGACGATTGTGACGTACGTCTAGTTTGACAAGTGAATTTTCCCTGATATGATGGATGATTTAAAGGGACCTTTAGCTTTCCATAACATTAGAACCCCTGAACATTTGTTGTAGCTTTTCGTTTGCCAGAACTCATTCCACCGGGACTCATTTAGTAGGCGGCACGAGATCAAAGAGACAGACTGAGGGATTTCAGGGGAGACTATCGGCGTTATCAAAGACAGTAGTGGTCCCTGATACGAGACGCAGTTGCTTGCCGCAAATTTCGCGTCTCGGTGTCAATCGTAGAACCGAGCGAACGGGGAAACCGAAACGGGCAGCAGCGAACGGAGATACGAAGACCAGGGGGCGGCTTCTTCTCTTGATTTGGCGGTCAGATCCCCAAAAGTTCGTGAGATCAAATAAGCTGTCAAGTTTATCATGTCCCACTCAACTTACATTCCATTTTAGCTAAATAGACCATGAAGACTAGACACGTTATCATTCCTTGGCCAGAACTTGATAGTAGCACTAGCGATATTTGAAATCTTGCTAGATTATCCCCTGGATTTTCATTTTATTTGCAGTGAATTCTATTTCTGTGCAAAGCGGTAATATATTGTGTAAAGTGATCAGTGGTCTAGTTCATTCATTATATTTCATTGGATTTTGTGTTAATTTAAACCTATTAAATTAAACCGTCTCAATAGTTCCAGTTGTAAATATAATGATCTATCTATTATATTATTTTAAAAGATAATAGATGCTTAAATTAACTTTTAAAGTCGCGAAGGAATTTATAATTAATAAATTTAGTTAAGTCCTATATTTATAGATGTGTGATTTAACCACTAGAACTCGCGCAGTGTTTATTAAATACATAATTAAATACTCGAGTGTATAATAGGCTTAACGGGAAATTTATCGCACGCTTAGAAGATTATTTGTTTTAAAGTATGATTATGTTGTTATTGGGTTTCTATCTTTTTCTCTAGATTGATCACCTTTTGCAATCCCAGCAATAACGAAATCTTTCAGAGTTTCCATACTCGGTTCTTAAACTTCCAGACAGTTTGATGAGACATTTTTTTAAAGTAAATCTTGTGGTGGTCCGGTACGGCCTAGCTAACATAATTACATGAAAGAAAGCCTACCCAAGATCATTTGATTATTATCATCAAATTAACTCTGTAAGATAAACTGGAAGATGAACAGCGCCAGTAGCGATATCATATTTACTGTTTACTGTGAGAGAGTACATATTTTCCTGACTGTGAATGAGCCTAGTTTTTTCCTCAATTGGATTTAATAAAACTATCATCACGCATTGAAGGAATTTTACCATAGTGAAGGATTATACCATCACCTCATTTTTCACCCCTATGTCGAACTGTGTCAGTGCCATCCCATGGACTCGTTTCTTTATAATAAAACACAAGAACTCTTAGAACTTCAAGTCCGGCGATAAGCGGGAATATTTGCTCTCAGTGAATCCTCGCATTATCTGGGGCGGGACATAGAAGGACTAGACAGTTGTCATACGTCAAGAGTTAATTATTGTGTTTATCATTCTAAGGGATTGTCTGATGCTGCAACTCGGTAAGTGTGTGGTGTATATGAGTGTGGATCCGCACAGAGTGTATGAATGACAGGAGATTTAATTTTTTTGCAACAAACCATTTGTTAACTTGCCTACCGGGTAATACGTTTTCTGTATACCCGGCATTGTTCCTTTAGTGGGATAATTTGTTAACTCTGTTTCACCCCCCCCCCTTTTTTTTTCTTTGCTTAGTAAAAGGAAGACACCAGTTGGGATAACAGTATTTTTTTGTCTACCACCATAACTAATTTGGTAACACCTCTTTTCAGAGTAATTAACTTCACTGTTAGGTTAACGTACCCGTGTTCCTGATATTATCTATCTCTGGACTGGGTTTATCTTTGTCTAATAAGCGGGAAGGGCTTAGTCGATACCAATCTTCTTCACCCCTCCCAAATTTGTTATTTGCATTTGTGTACTTATGATAATTTATGTAATACCTGATATTTGTTAGTGATTGATGTTTAAAGTGAATAAAATCACATAAACTCATTTAGGTCTCTGTGTTGGATATACCCAAAGCCCAACATTTCCCCTATTCGTTTAATATAGTTTGTATCTACATCGTCTGTGTGTGTGAAAAACACCAAATCGGTGAGCGCGCAGATGCGAGTCTGGAAAACTGGCAAATAATTGTTTGACCAGGAGAGCGGAAGAGAAGATTGAGAGAAGCGATTTGTCGTAAATAAGTCTGTCTTTACTCTCCTCCAGCACGCTGTGAAGCAACTATTTAATATCTACATTTTCTATCACTGAGCTTTCCATCATCATTTTCCACTCTAAACCGGACCACTATTTCTACGACTCTTTTCTCTCAAAATAAATTTACGACAATCATCATGGTGCATACCGCCACCACTGCAGCTCGTGCCCTTACGGAAGCTAGCACCAAAGCATTCAGGAGTAGGTTGTATCACGTTTGTGGAGTCGGTCAAAAATGTTCCCGACTCCGACTCCTGAAATTTTAGAAGTTCGATTCTGATTCCTGACTCCGATTACAGTTTTTTTTAACTAGTCATGTTGCGAAAATATAAGTCAGAAGAGTTCAGGACCACCACTGGTGTAAGACAAGGCGATATCCTGTCACCTTATCTTTTCATACTCCTCATGGATGATGTCATCAAGGCATGTAAGGAGAGAACAAGAAAGTATTCAGTGGGGTACTGGAAGATGAGACAGGTCTGTATTTCAGAGCTAGCATTTGCTAATGATGTTGTCCTGATTGCTAAATCAGAGACACATCTCCAATCCAACCTGCAAGTCTGGAAGGAAGAGCTGGAGAAGAGAGGGATGGTCATAAGCAGCTCTAAAACAAAATCCATGGTGATATCACGAGAAGAAAGAAAACATCAGATTAAGTTGGGAGAACAGGTCCTGGAGCAGGTCGACCACTTTAAATATCTCGGAGCTGTTATAGACCGAAAGGGGGGCATCAAAGAAGAGTTGGCCACTCGAAAAGCAGCGGCTGGGAGACTTTATCACGCCATAAATCGAGGATTTCTCAGCAAGAAAGAGGTTGGTAAGAAAACGAAGATGGCTGTATACCGCTCCACCTATGCCCCAGTCTTGACATATGGATGCGAGTCATGGGCAATGACTACAACCCACAAAAGCCAGATCCAAACCTCAGAAATGAGGTATCTGAGGAAGGTGGTTGAAGTAACAAGAAGAGACATGGTCCGCAACCAGACGATACGTCAAGGCCTAAAATCCCACCCGCTGCAGACCCAAATAGAACAGTCCCAACTAAGATGGTTTGGCCATGTCTGCAGAATGGGAGAAGATCGGCTACCACGACAAGCATGGGAAACAAAGAGCCAGGGATCCAGACCTCCAGGACGACCCAGAGTCCGCTGGGAGGACAACATTAGACAATCTTTGAAGGACCGAGGACTAGAATGGAACCAGGCCAGGAAGAAGACAGCTGATAGAATAGTCTGGCGCTCTCTCTTCCAAAACTCTACACCTCACGGTAGAAGGGGAACGACTAAGTAAATAAGTATGTTGCGAAAATTCGGAGCCGGAGTTCAGACATTTTTTATCGACTCCGAATGCACAAAACAAAACAACAGACTCCAACACTCCAACTCCCGACTTCGATACAACAGCCCTGGTTTATACAGCACTTTGCTTTAAATCATGGGGTTGCAATCACCACGCACAACCTCATGTTAGTCGTCTCTGAAGGCATGCCAAGGGGAAGCAGAAGTCATATTCTTTGCTTCATTGGAGGCTCTCAGGAAGTACACGGGACTTCTGCTTTTGTTTAGTCTGTAACAAAATATTGCATTGATTGAGACTCACGTTGTTGTTGTTGTTTAACTAGGGCTGCTGAAGTTCTTGCTCTTTTACAGCTAATACCAAGTTGAAGACTCCTTGGCATTATCTACACTGTTGATCTAGGCTTTTCCTGTGGCTTTTCTGTCATTCCGACACGTGTTAAATTAAAATCATGAGCTCCACTTTCTCCAGCTTGACTTGCATTTAAAGGATCATCACATCTGGTTCCATCCCAGGAGGAAGAAGCGTATGACAAACTGTGCATTCCCCGTCATCCAAGGGGACTCTCCAAATATGCAGAGCTAAAATACTGTGCCACGGTTCTGGGCTGTCCCAAGGAATCGTCACGTCCTACTAAGAGCCACTTTTCAGCTCCCCCAACCTACAATGGTTCCATAACGAGATCCTCCTGCATACAGCAAATCAGGTAAAAACCAGAGTTATGTCTGGGGTTCATGTGATTCCACCAAGCTTAGTGTGCAATGCTGGGTTCTCAACATATTTCATCTCAGGAGGAATCCTTGGAAGTGTGTGGATGATTTCAAGAGTCAATGAGGGTGTAATTAATTTCACAGACAGAGGTTCACTTCCACATCTTTATACTGTAGCGTTATCCTTAGCTGGTGGCCATATAATGATGACTCCAGATATGCGTCCATGGATCACGTTAAAAATACATAAAAACAGATACTCTCATATTGGGACCATAGTAAAAAAAAAAAAAAAAGTGGAGTGGACATGAAAGCCTAGGAGAGTATGGAGAACTGTCATAGAGATAGAAAAAGGTAAAGCATTAGCATTTGCTGCCGTAAAAAAATGGGAGTTGGGGGTGTAAATTGTTAAAGCAGTGCTTCAGAACGAGTGTTCCACTGAACTCTAGGGGTCTGGAATTCATCCTCAGGGGTTCCACGAGAAATCGTAGGATAAATATAAAAAAAACGTCCTCAAAGCATTCCATACATCGTTCTTATGTCACAGAACTGCGAAGGAAGTGGCAAGACCTTACGTGGTCATGAGGGATGCAGACCAGCATGAAAATAGCATGAAAGGGGAATATGTGTTGACATGTAGTAAGATTCTACTTGATGGTGGGGGGAAACCCCTTCCAAAATCAGACGCTTAATGGCGGTTGGAGTGGATATGGAATGCTCAATAGCACTTCTTCTGATTGGATCTTTCCTCAAAGAAGAAACATGGGCGTGGAAGCGAATTTTCTCTTATAACCTACAGTCTATTTAAACTAACGCACTGACTTCCAATTTTGTCAAGGAGAAATCATAGACAGCCAGGAACGCGGAATATTAGGATCCCAATATAGGACAGGAAGGGAATTATAACGTTAGAAAGGAGCAACTCCCGAGGCATCTATCACGGATTTGCCTCCCCTGCTTTGCAGTAGTGGTCCAACAGTGGCCAAAAACTCAAGAGTATCTAATATGGGCTTTCAAAGGTGTCTACCTTCGCGCAAGATTACTTTTGGCAAAGCTGTAGATAGAAGGATAATGATGCTTCTATCTCAAGGGAGTTTTCATAACATATTTTCGAAGTCAACAACGATGCTGCATTGGCAGGGCAATTGTTAACTTATATGGGTCCGCCACCTTTTATGAAGAATTAAGCAATTATTAATTTCAGCTCGTTCAAGCCCCCACCCTGATTTACTCAGTGGAATTCTTATTATTATGGTATAGCTCTGTTTAGAGTGTATTTAGTAAATTGACTGAGACAAACATGCAGTACATTCAAAATGATTAAATCGAAGTTAAATTTGTATAATTACAAATAACAAATTTAATAATCATCTAAGTTTTAACAGTTTAAAAAAAAATGAATAATGATTGATCAGGAAAAATATCATCACTGTTGTGATGGACTGGTTATTTTATGTAAGAAGTCACTTGGCAGCTTATAGGTTTCACTTAGCTGCCAATGGTAGTTTCTTCTCCCGCTGGGTTTTTTGGGTTCTGTGCAGATAGGTCACTGGAGTTCTCGCGTCTCTGGTCAAGATTGTAGGGCGCAGCACGTTCCCAGAAATGTCAGGGAGTGTCTACGAAGTTGGTCCCTCGTCTTTAAGCTCAGGCCACTTTTCCCTTCTTGTTCCAGAGATAGTACCCTCAACTGGTACCACCAACAAGCCAATCTTGGCTCACAGACTGTTTGCTCAGATGAATAAAGGCACTTGACTAGGCCTCGTACACGTGTTCTTGTGGGTGTTTAGTTTAACAATAGATTCCCTCTATGACTCCGTGTTTTCAGTTTCCTCAGATCCCGGTTCCTTATTAAATGATAGAAATTTCCGTGGCTGTTTAAGTCCTTCAAAATACTCCAACAAAAGTCCGGTCTGAAAAATGGAATTCTGAATTCTAACTTCTGGCAGTCTAGTTTCGTCTTGGCAAGCGGTCTTCACAGTGTCTTAAAACTGCGAAAAGGTCAGGTTATATGGCCCATCCTCCCCGCATTTGTTTTGTTACGATGCTAAGAAAGTTCCAATCGTTTCAAACATGCGTGTTGTGTTGGATAATTTCAAAATTATTACCGCCTGAAATAATATGCGTGATGCCAAAAGTCACGTCTCCTATATATGAAATGAAAACATCTGATCCTGTCTCGCCATGTTTACAAATAACGTATTATAACTTTAATAAAAAGTAATGTCTTTGTAACAAAGTGTGCCGGAAACGATGATATCATGCATGTCTGTCCAAAATGCGTGGCACAGACGAGTAATCTCGTTATCTGTTGCTGATAGTAGTAATCTTAGTAACTATAAGCCCATTTCTCTTATATCGTCGCTGTCCAAACTACTGGAAAAACACATCCACAAAACAACACTACAACACCTAGTCAATAATGACCTGCTAATCGACAGTCAGTCGGGGTTTAGACCAAAGCATTCATGCCCTACAGCCTTAACAAAGATGATAGACAATTGGCACCTAAACATCAATAACGATAATATATGTGGAGCAATATTTGTAGACTTCAAAAAAGCATTTGATATGATAGATCACTTTATTTTAATCAGAAAATTAGAAACAATGAAAGTAAATATTAAGCTGGTAAAGTTAATTAAATCGTTCCTGTCAGACAGACAACAAATAATCTCTTACAATAATTCCTTGTCGAACCCAACCGTTGTCCATACAGGTGTTCCTCAGGGCTCTATTCTCGGCCCTCTTCTCTTTACCGTATACATTAATGATCTTCCTTTATACTTCAAACACTCATCATGTGACCTTTTTGCCGATGACTGTACTGTTTATACTAGTGATAAAAGTTGCACCACACTAGAACAGTC
This sequence comes from Oreohelix idahoensis, assembly GCA_024509875.1. Taxonomy (NCBI): domain Eukaryota; kingdom Metazoa; phylum Mollusca; class Gastropoda; order Stylommatophora; family Oreohelicidae; genus Oreohelix; species Oreohelix idahoensis. Next base: position 73,347 of record JAMPIV010006478.1, on the reverse strand, counting down.
TTTACAAAACGATACACATAATCTTATTACGTGGAGCAACGAGAATCGCATGCAAATAAATATTAGTAAAACAAAATGTATGTTAATATCAACCAGACAAAAACTACAAAACTTGCAGAAAACAACACTTCAGCTCTTCATTGGAACATCACTAATTGAAAACGTAAATGAACACAGAACTCTAGGTATCACTGTTGACCAACACCTAAGTTGGAACTCACATGTACATGCACTCACAAAGCAAACAGCACAAAAAGTTTACCAATTAGCCAAAATTAAACATTTCCTGGATGAAGAGGCAAGGAAAATGTTCTACATATCTCATATACAAACGCATCTAGACTATTGTTCCACAATCTGGGATGGTTGTTCTGTCTCCAACACAAAAAGGCTCCACTCGCTTCAAAAACGCGCAATGCGCCTTGTTGCTGATAAACACCAATCACATTGTATAGATTTATATAATTATCTTCAAATATTACCCCACAGGAAGCGCTTCCTCTTTAACAAAGGGAAAGTTATTCACAAAATCCTGTCACAGAATGCTCCAAAGTATCTTTGGCCGCTTTTAAAATACAATGACAGACGTAGTCAGCGCTTAAACAAATTACAGGTACCCAAGCCCAGGCTTGACCTATTTAAAACTAGTTTGGCTTACTCAGCTGCTCATCTTTGGAACAATCTTCCCAATGACCTGAAAAACATGCACAGTCCTTACTCATACAATCGTATACTGTTCAAATACTTTATGAGTGCTGATTATATGCCACCCTAACTGATTGTGTTGTACTTTTATCTAATACACTGTATGGAGGCTCTGATGATCTAGTTTTCATTACAACATACTTATTCTTAAAATTATATTCTTAATAACTTCTATTCTTAAATTTATGATCAGGTACTGTTAATGTAATGGAGCCGCGGTAGCATAGTGGTTAGTGCACTGGCTTCCTAGCGCAGTGGTCTATGGTTCGATCCCCAGATGAGGCGGAAAAATTTTTAGGCCACAAACGGCTCCTGGGTCGACCCAGCCCCAAATGGGTACCAGAGCTACTCTGGGAAGGTTAAGGCGGCCGGCGTGATGCCGACCACATCACCCCTCGTGTGCCGATGGTCAAGATAATATGGGCCTAACACTATATTCCCAATATGCCTCAATGGGCGTGTAACGGGTTCCTTTACTTTTTTTTTTTTTTTTACTGTTAATGTATGCTGTTATACTTCCTTGTAATGTTGCACTGCCCTTAAATTAATACTTTCAGTTCGCTGGAGAATGTTTGAGTAACTAATAAAAGATGAGCAAGAGGAAGGAAGAATGCAAGAGGGGACTGTGTCCGATTTTCAACCCTTGGCAAATTAATTGCTTTCATATATGTCTATCTAACTATCGACCTTGTCTGAGTCTGGTCTTGAGTTTGGAACGCAAAGACAGCGAGGAAAGTAACTGTTTACCCACTTCATCTTGATGAACCTAAAAAAAAAAGTCCCTGAGTCATTCAGTTGAACACCGTATAAACATTTTACAAGTTCTTATAACATACCTCTGAATATGTCTCAAATCACCACTAATTTACAGTACGAAGAATTCGATTCTTATGTCTTGTTGTTATTGTTTTATTATTATTTTTTTTTTTTTCAAATTCATTATTATTATTAATTTTTTTGTGTGGTTTTTTTATTATTTTTATTTTATTTTAAAAACTCTTTAATTATGATGATTATTGCAAATGTAATATTACTTTTATAATGATAAATGCCTTAATAATGCTTAAAGTAAATGTGAGGATGAAAGGATATTAGTATACATGATGAGAGAGAGAGAGGAAGGGCAGAATGTCAGACGGGCCTGCGTGCCCAATTCTTAACCCTTTGAAAATAAAGTTCGTTCGTTCGTTCGCTAGCACACAAAATATGTCTTTACCATCTTGGCAGAGAAAGCACCCTGGCCTTATCAGCGATTAAACAACTGCGCTGGGCGATTTTAACAATTTCTCCGTAGTCTGATGTCAGGCACACCCGAAATTAACCAATATGGTTGTCGGCTAATATGATCTTATCAGTTCCTTCCCCAGCAGGGAGGAACAGGTAAGCAAACAGACATGACGATTTATCGCTGAGAGGAGTGTAAGAATATTTGAAAATACAAAATATCTGCTACATAGCATAGAAGTACAAAAGGTGCTGACAATGAAAAGCACGTAATAAAGTCAGTACAACAAATGTAACTGATTACTGTCGGAGTGACGCAGAGATCGACCCAAATAATGTCACAGCATCACTTTGCGCCCCAAGTTCTAGGATTCTACTTCAAGTGCAACCAATTAGACACCTAACACATCTGAAGTTCTGCGGCACCTTAAACAGCTGCCTGACATACTACGGCCGGTTTCTGTGCATCAAATCGGTGTATATAATTCTTAGCCCGAAATTTATTGTGGTAAGTTTTAATATGTAAATTTTATCATTTTGTATATATATATATATATATGGCTTCTGTAGTTTCACATGTAGCTGGCAATCTCATCATGCAAAATATGTTTCCTCATGAACCACCACAGCAGGAGCTGACAACTGCTTCGCGCGGGACTCCTCACAAGCAGCCAACGGCAGACGTTCCTGCAGGTTTCATTGGGAGCAGGGAGCGGATGATGATATCATGGTGTATATATTTGTTACACCAAAATTTTTGTAAGTTTTATATGTATAAATATGTAGGCAAAGAATGTTGCATTTGTCTTTTTCCGCGGTCCATAAGCAATTTCATCTGACTCAATGGATTTAGATTTAATGCTCAGCAAAACGGGAAAATTTCTGAAGAAGATGAAATGGTGGATGGAAGTGGAGGTCGCCTGATGTTTAAATCAGGAGACCTGATACTTAAAAAGATCCATTTGTTTCCTCTCAGTTTGTGGTACAAGTTGCCAGCAGTCGACGCTAGACGCCTACATCAGACGGGTCTTGGAGACGCCTGCACCCTTAGTAGTTACTCCGGCCTTACTGCAAGGGACGTGCTATTGCCACAGTATTTGACTCTGAAAGAGAAGAAACAGTCCAAAGTACCTCTGGGAACCAGCAGTGACTGAACCCAACATCAACGACAAATCATCGTCAACACCTGGACGTTGAGTACCAAAGTATTGGCACAGGAAATGAACTCGGTAAAATTTCCACCCATATCATACAATGATGATCAAAATTAATTATTATTTTCCTTGTTAAAATAACATTAATTATTTCAAAAATAGGTCACCAAGAGCCGACGCTCAGTGACAGTGGATCAAAGAAGAAGAAGAAGAAGAATTATTTCAATCTTGTTAAACAATAATTGATGATTAAACTTGTTATTTGTAAATATAAATGTATAGTTGATTTAATCAGTATTGAGTAAATTTGCACCTGTATGACTCAGTTTTTTTTTAAAAATACACAGAGCTAGTAAATTAATAGTTGTTGAATCACCTTCAGCTAGGTGTTCAGAAAATACGAATCAATAATTTTCCTCACAGAAGGGGCGGAGCGTAATAAATTCATAACGGCTTAGATGACCTCAGTTGTTTTACTTGCCATTCTGTAAAATACCTGTGAGGCTCCTTTAAATAGAAGAATCATTCTTCAATTTATATCTCTGGTAAAGAGTAATCTTGAGCGAAGGTTGATTTCTTTGAAGACCCTCATACTCCAAGTTTGGCCATTGTTGAACCACTACTGCAGAGCAAAGGAGTCAAACCCGCCATAGATATATGACAGTAGATTCGCCCTCAGCTCCATCAACCCAATATGGAAATAACGCAAGGTCTTTTGTATTTGGACATGCGCCCTAATATAACTGACGCACCTTGAACTACACGGTGTGCGCCTCGCCAAAACAAGGTGAAACGCATAACTTAAAAAAAAAAAACCTATTATTAGCTGTAACTCTTTCCCCAGAACTCAATGCCTATCCCATTTATGTGGCTCAGATAATGACACGAATATATGTAGATAAATTGAAAATCAAATAGCGATACACACATTTTTAGTCGTATCCTTACTATCTACTGTTCTTTAATTCACCATTGTCATTTTCCTTTTCGCTCTATGTAGCATGCGGCCCCCCTCCCCCCCTTTGTTTGTTTGTTGTTGTTGCAGGAAACTAGTATCAAACATTTACATGCTATTGTAGCTATGGTTTCTGTGGCAATTAGTTGTACATGATAAGATTGCCAGCTCCAAACACAACCTAATCTTAGTGGGCTTGTACGACATGCCTGAGGGTGCATTAGGCCTATTCTTTCATTGCCTTTTAAGAGACCCCCAGAAACTACAAGGGGCAGTCCCTTAATTGATGATAAAACATTCCTTAGACATGATAGCCTTGACACAGCAGAAGCATGGCTTTACTTTACCATGTCCTTTCCCGTGTGGCGTGAAGAGACTTGGGGAGATGCAGTTTTTATATGCGAGGTTTTCTACCCAAGCTAGCATTATACAATTTTTCTCATCAATTTATTTATCTTCGTCTCATGATCTAACTTGCATTTGGTAAGGCACACCTGGACAAATGCTATATTCCTTGTTCCCACAGTTGTCCGTCTTGTGCAAGTATTCATGTCTATGGGAAGGTTTTTATAGTTCATTTTTGAATAGTGGTGTCTGCGTTATGTATCTTTTTTCTGAAATGTATCTGAGGGTACAGTAGGCCTATTCTTTCTGTGTCTGTTCAGACACCTCCGGGAACTACACATGGCGTTTTGATTATCCTGGAGTAAGCCAGTGGTTCTCAACGTGTGCTATATAGCTCCCAAGGGGACCATGCCATATTTCTAAGGGACAACAGTAAAAAATTAAAGTGCTTTTTTTCCAGCTAATTACGACTGTGGGGGCACACAGAGGTAAATGAGGCTCAAAAGGGGGATCATGAGCAAAAAAAAAGTTTGAGAACTCCTGGTCTAATGATAAACACCAAAGTTACCGGGTTTCGGTATTGAAACTGGTTAGTGTCATGCTCCACTCTACCCGGCTGTAGATGTGTACCTGACTCTGCTCTTGAATTAGGGACGACAAAAGCAGCTAGGAAGGGAACTGGTCACCTCTCTTTACAAGTCACCTTTCTTTACAAGTCACCTCTCTTTACAAGTCACCTCTCTTTACAAGTCACCTCTCTTTACAAGGTTGGACCAAGTTTAGGGAAGTCTCTAATACTTCAGTCCCCTACGGCTGTTTCTGCTATGGGACAACCTTTGACCTATACTCCTTAGGAAGCTGAAGAATGATTATGATGAACAACGTTCAGGAAAATAGTAGATATTTTTGGTTACATGAAGATTTCTCAATCTATATCAATGAAACACAGTTAGTTTAAAAGTAAAGTTGTATATGGTATCTGTTACCGGCTTTCTCTCGTGGTTACTGGCCTGTCGGGCTTACTGTCAGTGGCCGACGTATTACCTGCTAACGCGAATGATGTGTGGGCCGTTATTGTATTGGCATATAGTACTGCAAGGGGTCAAAAACTGTATGACCAACTTGAAGATGAAAGTAGATGCTAAACTCGTAGGGTTCAATTTAAGACGAGACATCATTTAATGAACGTAGACGTGAATACTTTGAAGAAGTGGTACAGGTGTGACAGTTTCAACCCAACTTCTAACCCAGGTTCATTGCTTGTGTAGTTCTTTGTTACGTTTTGACCCTTGTGTATGTTCTCGACTTAATGATGACCGTAATGTCCCTGTCTTATGTTCGCCGGCTGTAATTGTAGGCGCCGTACCTTTGTGGCCTACCTTGTTCCTAGGACTACTGAATGAGATCAAATTATCTGACAAATATAATACATGGAATGACTTGACGACTCAGAGCTGACAACAAAAGTTCTTTATTTGTTGTCAAGGAACATATTCACAAATTGGCTTGAGCCTGATTATCAATAAATATACATATGAGACTTCATTGATGACACTCCTACATCACGTACTGCACTGGTCAGGAACTAATGTTATTATCTCTTGATTAGCTCAGGATCTCTGCTGTCTACTTTGTTATTCTATCCACCCATCACTACTACACATCACTACTGATTAATGGGCTGTTCTCCATCTATTAAAATTGCTTCGAAGTATTGTCAGGGTCACCACCAGTGCTGGTAAATTCTTCGTAGCTTTAAACTATTCTTTGTACTACCTGCCCTATATGTCCGACGCTGGACCACTGCTTTAACACTTGTCCTTGTCTATCTGCTCTCAGCTAATTATACGAGTGTTTACATACCAGAATAACTGCTGGCGATATCTGCTGGACACAGCTCGACATGAAAAACTATTTGTTATGGAAATATCTTGCATCAGTCTTCTCTTCTTCTCTGCACACTGCAGCAGTACCATAAGCAACATGGCACCTCAGCTGTCCATAACATAGTAGATGGACGTACGGTTAGTCTAATTTCTAACCTGCTCTCAGCTGACGACCATTGAAGAGTTATCTCAACTCCTTTCTTCCCTCACGGGTTTCTCGTGACACAATGTTGACCTAAAACTAAGTCCCACTACTCATTAATTATTCTTACATATTCCTATCCCAGTTCTCTCCCTTTCCTATCACACAGGCAATCATCATGGCAATCATCATTTGTAATAATGGCAGGAAAAAATACATAGTTAATACAAATGATCAAGATGGATGTTGACCGATCTCACTAACCGCCACCATCTCAAGGGCGATGGAAGCTCTGCGGCAACATGTCCGTATGATCTCAGTTTCCGTTACGAGGCAATTCATCTTGTACAATATTTCGGAAATCTTCAAATAACAATTAAGATCCGATATAGTTCTCAGCAGAAATTTGGGCGCACTAGCAACACGTCATAGCTAGACGGGTTGAAGCTCTGCCAAAGACTTGCAAAGGGGAAGAGAGTATCTAAGGCGATACCTTAACGAGCCAGTTCTGGCCAATTACTCATGCTCCAACTAGGGAGATATATCAATACATTTTGGTGTGTCTTCCCACGACTTGGGACCAAGACACATAATATTATTCACCTGAGACGTCTGTCCATGACAATGGACTTTTTGATCTGCCTCAAGAATCTATGTTGAAAAGCAACAAATCACCGCGAAAAATCGCGTCATACCGTTCAATAATAGTGCACGGCCGTGCGCAAATACTTAAACATGCAATTAACTTAGATACGCTCACACGTGCATCTATAAAATACTAGACTCACATGTGAGGATCTCAAACATATTACTCCCCCTGTTAAAAGTACTTAACAGTATCCAAATACCGTGCAGATAGCTTGAAGTTGCTGTGAGGAGTTTGAAAATCACACAGGCTAACGACAGAAGTATTCTGTGATATGATGATACCCCACAGCGCATGTTTTCGTCAAGTAAAAATGTAACTGAAACTATTCTAACTACGGAAGCTAACAAAGCAGCAGATGTTAATGATGTAGAAATGTTAGTACATTAACTATGATGTACGTAAAGGTAACGGTAGTCCCATATCCGATACTGTCGTAGGGGAGTGAAGTGCTAGAGACTTCACTATACTAGGTTCAGCTTCGAGAGATGGGGGTGCCAGTTCCTTTCTTCGCTGCATTTGCCATCTGTAACTCAAGAGCAGAGTCACGTACCCATTTACAGCTGGGTAGACTTGCAGCGTGAAGCCATCGTGTTTTGAACCAGGTACCTTTGTCGTGACAGGCCAGCGCCCTAACCACTCTGCCAATCGGTCGCTGTTGTGATGTATTTAGACAAATCCAAGCATGATATATTTGTTCACCTCATGGTCTATCATTTGAAAAGTATTATGTCAGAGAATTTCTAGATTGATTCTGCACGAGCTGCAACCTTAACAATATTCAGTGATGTAGAAAGAGGTTGATTTTGAACAATAGCAATCCACAAAAATCAATAAAAAGACAGCACGTGTCATTCGTTCACACACTACCCTTCAGCTCTCTACGGCACTTCTGTCCCATAACTGTAATCAGACGCAAGATGAATTTTGCAATACTTGATGAGAGATGGTGACGTTGTCACGGATTGCGTCCCCTTTTCTCTGCAGTGATGGTCCAGCAATGACCAAAACATAGAGTACATAATGTGGGTCTTCAAAGGTATCCATCTTCACACAAGATTACTCTTTGCAGAGATACAGATAGAAGGACGGTGATGCTTCTACCTTGAGGAAGTATTCACAAGATATTCAGAAATCAAGAACAATGCTGAATGTGTGTTAGCACAGTTAATTTATTATCTGCCTGACAACTTTTGTGAAGAGACATGTGGAATGATTTAGCTCGTTCAAGCCCCCGCCCCCCTCCCTGATTTAATTCAGTAAAATCTTAATTTAGTACCTCTGTTTTAAGTGTATTTAAGGTGACTGAGACATACGGGCGCAGTACACTCAAAAGGATTAAATCAACTATAATAAATTTATATATATATATATATATATAATTTAATAATCGATTACATTTAACAGTGTAAAATGAATAATTATTTTAACAAAGGTAATCATCAAACGGTGATGTTATGGTTATTGAGGGAATTGTCTGAAAGTTCACTTAGCAGCTTTTAAGTTTGTACTTAGCTGCCAGTAAGTTTGTTGGTTTCTACTCCCGCCGATGTTTGGTTCTTTGCAGGTTATGGACTAGTTCACTCACATCACTGGTCAAGTCAGGAGGTTGTGACACGTTCCAAGAAATTTCAGGGAGTAATCACGAAGCTGCAACTGGCAACTGTGAGAACCAACAGCTGCTGAAGCAGACGCCAACCGACCCTACACTGAAAGCTAAGTAGCAAAACAGTCTTCAAGACCAATCAGATGATGGTGTCTAGCGTTGAAAGCAGGCCACTTATACCACACACTTTGTTTCAGAGATAGTACCCTCAACTGGTACCACCAACTAGTATAATGAAAGAAGAGAAACAAATACCCTCTTGAGTATTTGGTTTCCTGACATATAATCGTGGTTATTAATCCCAGTGAGCGGAAAACATTCATCACATTTATGTTGAAACCTCTTTACATTTGCACTGGTTGAAAAGATGAATAATATAATAAGTATGTACATCAGATCTATCATCATCCACTCCCTGCTCCATATGGATCTTGGGAATACCTCTGTTTTTGGTTCTCTATGAGAAATCAGCATAACGCAGTCACCAACTCTTGCAGTGGTTGTTCATGAAACCATCATTCTATATGCCAAGGCTGCCAGCCTCGTATGACTTGGACACCCATCAGCAATTTTTTACATGTTAATAAATGCAAAATATAGAATTTTTAAATGCCCAACTCACCCTAAAATCTCTTTAGGAATATTGACTCCTGGCTCAGAGAATTAGTTAAGGCAACTTGTTTAAGATGCCTCTTACACGTGGTCTGGGGTATTACTTTACACTAGGCTACCACTCTGACTTCGTGTTCAGATTCCTAGGATTCCAGCATTCCGTGTTAATGTAGGTAGAGTTTTCCTGGGATATAAGTCCACAAGATGCTCAAACAAGGTCCGGTCCGATAAATGGAAGCCTGATCCTATTCCTCACACTGGCTAGCTGGTTGTCTTCTTGGCGAGGTGAATTTCACAGTGCTCTAAGCCGGCGAAAGTGTCAGATTATATTGCAACTTTCGTCCCACGCACTTGGTTGTTACAACCTGACCAGGCTCCAGTCATAGGTTTTCAAACATGCGTGCTATGCTAACTTCCTCATGGAATTTTCTGCATGACTCATGCGTTTGTAAATTTTTAAAAGTCATTTTCAGTATAAGGAGTTGGTATTTCCGTCAATTCTTGGTTATGATTACCACTACAACTTCTTACATTATCACAAATAATGTCTTCGGAACAATTGTGTCTGGAAGCGAATACAACATTTCCGTCGTCTTCGGGTGCGTGTCTACAATATTTCCCCGCCTGAATAATTTACTGCCCTGTACCTTTGCAAACAAATATTCATCGTGTGACCAGCCGGGTTGTGTTCTCTCCACAAGAGAAATTTAAAAAATCACAATAGCCATGTCCACGCTAAATAAACTCGCTGGGGCGAACTTTGCGTTACTCCGGCGCGCCCAGGTTTGGTACACGAGAATTTTATCAACATGACTGTCGGTCAATATTGCATCACCTGTCTACTCTCTCATCAGGGATAGTCAGGTAAACAGACATGACGAATTGTTACAAGAAGAAATGCAAACAATGACTCGAAAATACCAAAACTGTCGGAGAGGAAAGGAGAGCAAACCAAATTATATGACAATTTTTATGTGTGACTCATATGTTTGTGAAATTCAAACGGCCACTCTCCATATAAGGTAGTGTGATTTTCCGTCTGGGATTATCACATTTACAACTCGCAACTTCCTGATTTTATTGCTGATCATATCTTCCCGGAAGCTATTACAATAGTCCATCTTTCAGGTGCGTGTCTACAATATTTCACAACGTGGATAATTTACTGCCCTGTACCCGTACAAACAAACATTCATCGTGTGACCATCTGGGTTGTGTTCTCTCCACGAGAGAAATTAGCCAAATCAGCGATAAGCAACTCGAGGGGCGGTCTACGCGTTAATCCGGCGCGCCCATGTTTGGTACCCGAGAATTTTTCCAACATGACTGTCGGTCAATATTACATCACCTGTCTACTCTCTCATCATGGATAATCAGGTAAACAGACATGGCGAATTATTACAGGAAGAAGTATAAACAATGACACGAAAATACCAAATATTGTCCGAGGTAGGAAAATAGAACGTGAAGAGCACAAAAATGAATTACAGGATGGCACAAGAAATGAAAAGTTTCGGGGTTATTCTGTGTCAGACGTGATTGCCTTCCCTGCTCCGCAGTAGTGGTCTGATAATCGCCAAACTTTGAGTGTAATGATGAGGGTTTTCAAAGGTATCAACCGTTACTCAAGATTACTCTTGGCAGAGATAGAAATAGAAGAATGATGCTTCTATTTAAGTGAACCTCACAGGAATTTAAAGGAAAGAAAGAATAAGAAATGAGATTATCTAAACTGTCATGAACTTATTATTCTTGTATTTCTGAGCCCCCAGCTGAAGGTGATCAGCAATTATTAATTTAATAGCTCTTTCTGGTTATGTGTTTAAAACAGATGATTCATACCTGTGCAGACATACAATTCACTCAAGAATGATTAACCCATCTATAGCTTAAAAGTTACAGATAAACAGGCTTCATAATCACGTATAGTTTAAAAATTTAAAAATAAATAAAGTTGTTTATAAAAAAGAAGCGATGATATTTATCATCATTGGATGATTTAAATTGTGGTGGAACTTATGAACAATTGGGAAATGTCCATTGGTTGCACTGTTTTGCTACTTAGCTTTCAGGATAGGGTCGGTTGACGTCTGCTCCAGCCGCTGTTGGTTCTCACATGTGCCTTTGTACTTCTCCACAATAGTCACATATTGTGGCAGCAGCACGTCTTTCGCACAAGACCGAGGTAACTGCTTAGGTTGTCAAGTCAAGCGTCTTCAAGACCCGTCTGATGAGGTGTCTATTGTCGACTGCTGGCAACTTGAACCACAAACATGTAACACAAAGTTGATGCTGGGCTCCGTCACTGCTGGTAACTTTAACCACAAACTGAATGGAGACAAATGTCTCTGCTAAGTATTGAATCTCCTGACATAGTCATCAGGCGACCTCCGCTTCCATCCACCACTTCATCTTCCTCGGACTTTTTACCCTCCCTGTGTGTTTCTTAACCCCAGTGGGTCGGATGAAAGTGCTTTTGGACTGTGGAATTGAAAAAAAAAATATATACACACACACACACACACACACACACACACACACATATATATATATATATATATATATATATATATATATATATATATATATATATATATATATATATATATATATATATATATATATATATATATATATCTATCTTCTTCTTCCGTCCTTAGCCAACGACCGGCAAAGCAGTCAGTGGCCATTACGCCTAGTGGCGTCTTAAGGGCAACAGCGAATAGATTTTCTTTGCCGTTGTTCCCATCACACCTAATGGCGTCTTTAGGGCAACGACAAATCAATCCGTTTGCCGTTGTTTCCGTAATCAAAGTGACTGGCAAACGGGTGATCAGCCCGTTGGGATATATATATATATATATATATATATATATATATATATATATATACACATATATATATATATATATATATATATATATATATATATATATATACGCATAGATATGACATTTATGAAAGTGCTTGTATAATAAATATGTACACCATGATATCATCATCCAATCCTTGCTCTCTATGAAGCCTGGGACCACCTCTGCTGTTGGTTTCTTGTAAGGAAACCCGCACGCAGCAGTCATTAGCTTGTGCAGTGGTGGCTCATGTGTCAAGTTATTTGCAGTGATGAGGTTGCCAACCTCATTGTCCAAGCAGATTATTTATGTCAAAATTTAAAATGATAAAATGTACATAATACAGCTTACCCGCAGTTTTTTTCGGGCAAGCAGACTTTCTGCACGAGAAATATCCGAATATTATCAGACAACTGATTTAAGATGCTGTCTCTTTCAGGTGAGTTAGGTGTCTAACTGCGTGCACTTGAAGTTGGATCTTAGAACTTCAAGGATTAACCCATTACTTTAAGGCTCAAAGTAATGACTCTGGGGTTATTCTCTTCTAATCTTAGAATTCACATCTAGTACTATGGCCTGTCCAATATTTTGGTCCTAATATTTCGTGTTCCTGGCTGTCTATGATTTCTTCTCGAAGCAATTGGAAGTCAGTGAAGTAGTCTTACAACGCTGTAGCATATAAACGAAATTTTCTATTTACACACCCCGGCTGCTACTTTGAAGAGAAATCCAATCAGGAGCAGTCTAGCTTAGCATCTCAAATGCCAAACCTATCGCAAATAAGTGTCTCATTATGGTAGGGGTCTATTCCCCCACTACACTCCTCGCACGTAGAACATTATTACATGACAACATAAGATAACGTGTGATTTTCAAACTCCCTTACCAAATAAGGTCTTGCCTGTTCCGTTTCGCCTGTCATGTTTACAGCTCACTACTTTACAGATCTAGCATTATAATCTCCTTCGAAATGTTACTTTATTGTAATTGTTTATCACAACAAATTCCATCTGCCGGAAGTATTACATCCCTGTTCGTGTCTTAATCTTTACCAAACTTGTAAGCCTCTTCCATCCCAGTGAGATCGATTGTGTGTTTGGGCGCTTTATATTTGCAAACTAGGGACAACATGGTTTCGTGTATCTTCCCCAACAAAAAGTCTGGTTTAAGAAAAGGAATATCGCTCAATGTAGTCTCTTACTCCGTCTGGAGCTGGCGATCAGCGAAAAGTCAATGTGGTAAGTTCGCTCCTTCGCTAAGCATCACCGATAACAAAGGAGAAAATAACCAGGAGAAAGGGGTGGATGAGAGGTATGAAATATGTGATAAGAAAACCTTGAACAATGAGAGAGTAAACAATGAATACTGGACGAATTAACACGTAATTGGAATGGTAAAGTAATAATGTTGGAGAGGAGTGAAACCATAAAAAAGGACGAATACATTTCGTGACAGAGATCACAGTGGGTCTGAAAATACACAGGGAGAAAACTAAGATAATGAGATTAATGTATGAAACAATAACAAGGCTGTACTGGAAGAAACACCACTGCAAGATTTAGAAACATACATACACCTTAGCAGCAATATAGACACAGTAAGTGGAACAGACAATGATATCAAAATAATAATACAAAAGGCTGGAGGAACTTTCATTGCATTGGGAAATATACGGAGATCAAATGAAATAAGGTCCAAATAAGAATTTTCAGTTCAAATGTCAAGTCAGTCCTATTGTACAGAGAACCAAAAAAAAAAAAGACAAACAACCAAAATGCTACAGACTTTCATAAATGGATGCTTGTGTAGAACACACGGATTGAAGTGTTATGACAAGATCGTAGGGAACTAATGACAAGAACTAGACAAGAAATGAGAAGAAGACGCTGGCGGTGGATAGGACAAACACTGAGAAAAGCTCTTGATTGCATTACCAAACAATCCCTGCTCTGGAACCTCCAGGGTAAGAGAGATAGAGCAAGACTGAAGAACACGTGGAAAAGAGAACTGGAAACAGACATGAAGGGGGTGAAGAGGTCATGGAAAGACCCTCAGCTGATGGCACGGGACAGGAAGACTTGGCACAAGTTTGTTGAAGGCCTTAGCTCCTCTGGGAGTTAAAATGTGAAAGAAGAAGAAAATGTGAAAAAGATGGAATGTAAACAAAAACAATCCATAAAAATCAATAAAAAGACAGCACATGTCATTCATTCACACAGTACTCTTCAGTTCATAAGGAACATAATCCTTGAATAGATTTAATCCAATCCTTCTTACACTGTTCGCGGTCTTCTTGATCCCCTGCACGTCTGTCTCCAGTTCTCTTCTCCACGTATTTTTCTGTATCCCCTTCATTCTCTTAATCCTGGTGATTCCAGAACACGGACTGCCTTCTAATGCTATAAACATGTTTATGTAACTCTTTAACCCCCAAGAGCCAGTATACTGTACTTCCCGCTAGACCCATTTGGCCCAATCAACAGTATACTGGCTTTCGTATCTCTTGATCCTTTCTAGGGCTGTTTTCTAATTTTGACAACTCAAAAATGCTATTTTCTTAAAGTATTAAAGTCCATTATGGACTTTTGTTATTTATGAATATGAACCTTTAAAAAAATTATTTCCAAACAAAAACAATAAAAACATACTGGTATGGCCATTTTTGTTTGGGCCAAACCCACTTTTTTGGTTGGGACTGAAAGAGTTTGCACACAATCGACAATTATACTTTTGGTGCAACTATTTAACTAGAGTGATCAGTCTAATATATGTTACATCGCCTTAAAATCAGTACGTTTCAGATTTTGAGATACTGAGATGTAGATGGCATTTAAAAGGGCAATCTTAGGTACAGTTAATCCTCGCTATTTGCGTGTTCTACATTCTGCTAAGATGGTTTGGCCATGTCTGCAGAATGGGAGAAGATCGGCTACCAATAGGACGAATCCGCTGGGAGGACAACATTAGACAATCTCTGAATCACCAAGGACTAGAATGGAACCAGGCCAGGAGGAAGACGTCCGATAGGATAGTATGGCGCTCTCTCTTCCAAATCTCTACGCGTCACGGTAGAATAGAAACGACTAAGTATGTAAGTAACTTTTTACCAGCACGGACCCAGCCCATCTAATAAATGTACATATATGTATTTATAAAAATCTCAGTGGTATGTGACGAATTACCTGTTTCCTCAGTGGCGTAAAACAATGTATACCTGTCTTGAAAGAGGCTAATTGCAACAACGGCAATTTACTACAGATAAAACAGACAAAACCCACTTTTCTGGGTACGTTGTGAAAATAATAATGTTAGAAAACTGCGACAGCAGGCCAAATTAATACGTCAAAAAGATAGAGAAAACAATTCTATACAGTTCAACAAATTTGTTTGGAAGACGGCAAACAACAAGTAGGCCTACAGAATAAATAGCCAGTCTAATTTTCGTTATTTTTAAATATCACTTTGCCATTCAGAAACATTTTGATGAATTTTCATTATAAAACATTTTCCTTTTCTATTTAAAAAAAATTTGATCTCCTTAGGGATTTTCAAAAGTGGTGCTAGGATTCGTGATGCCCCCCACCCCCACTCCCCACTCGTGCTGTACCATAATAAACTATTTTGCGACTCCATTAGCTCAATTTCATGCTAGTTGATTATATTGTAATTTCCGCAAGTGAAGCTAAGCTCACTGTGGCATTTTACAGAACATAATACACTTTTCTTTTTCTTTTTTTAAATCGTATGCTAGGCAATTTTTTTTTTTTTTACTTCACGTTGAATTACAGAATGCACTGGATTTTTTTTTTTTGGGGGGGGGGGGGGGGGGGGGGGGGGGGGGGGAGAAGGAATAATATATAATATGGACGTATGGGAAAGCGATCAATTTCGTGAAAGCAAAAATATTTCTTACTCTGAAATTTAATGTTTCATTTTTCTTGTTCTTTTAACAATTTAATGTTTTAATGTTTCTTTTTAAAATAAATGTCAGCGCTTCCGCAAGTCTGGCGCTTTGTGCATCGTTCGCGCCGCCCAAGAGCCGGCCGTGACTCTATATTACATTCATTTGGATAAGATGCGCATAATACGACGCATAATCATATAGCTCTTTCTATTAATACTTACGTGAATTTACAGGTAAATGAATAAGTTTGTTTTTGATTAACTGTGTACACAGAAAGCATAAGGAATATAATTGTGCATATAGCAATAATAAATGTTAAAGAATGCTGCTCGTGTGCTATTCAAAGAATGAGTTTTTAAGTATCCTTTATTTTCATGCAATTATTAGGAAGGGAGATCATTCTCTTAAACATTTCACCACTGCCTTCAACGGTGAAAAATTTCGATGCTGCTTATCTCTAAACCATATATAGTACTAAGAGCAAAACATATGCGATTCTATTCACAGCTGATACAGACTTTCATACATAGAAAAAGGTTTGTCAGTTGCCACTAAAGCTATTCGTAACTTAGCCTAAACATTTAAATAAATAAAGAGGGAAACCTGAGGCCCGTAAACAGTAAATAAATAGGCCTAATGCACACATAAAGGTATGTTTCAGGCTCTCGTGAGAAATAAAGTAATAACCCAGACAACAGAAAAACAACAAAAGTGAGAGGCTTGCCGGAAAATCGATTCCAGGACCTTCCGAACGGCACCGCTGCTTAGCTACGGAAGCGAATCGCACTATCCTCACTGCCAACTAGGCACCACAAAAAAGAGTGCTTCGTGGACAGGGATCATTAGCTCGATTTTCAACACGTATCACCGGATATGTACTTTGGGGTCGATCCAGCCTATTTAATGGTGCAATGACTTCTGTCGTCCCGGTATTATACAGTACAGGTCAGATTACACAAGACAAAAACCTTAAACTGTGTCTAGTAAATCATAGAAGAATGAGAACAGTACAGGACAGATGGTAGGTTTGGTATTGTATTGGCTAAGCATTTAAATAAGTAAAGAATGAAACCCGAGGCGTTTAAACAGTAAATAAATAACACACACATAAAGGTATGTTTCAGACACTCGTGGGAAATAAAGAAGAAGAAAACCAAACAACAGAAGTGAGAGGCTTACCAGAGAATTCTTCTTCGTACACTCTCAGACGTCCACTTGAATGTTCTCAAAGAAAGCAGTAGTCATTTTGAGGCTATTTGAATCTCCGTAAAGCTTTTCCACGAAAGGAGCTGGCGTCGGCCATATGCACCTTCTCTGTACCACATATAAGGGGCAACTTTGAAGCAGATGTTCAGCAGTCATTTTATCAGTGCCACAGTTACACTGATCGGTAGTTCCTATCTTTAGCTTGTTGAATAGATGGTATCTCAATCTGTTGTGGCCAGTGCGGAGTCTGAAGATTACCACTTGTTCTCTTCTGTGGAGCTGGTAGTAAGCATCATTCTGTTTGTGCCCTGGATGTTCTACATTCCATTTGTTTCTGTAACTGATTCTGATAAAACTCTTTGCCTCCTCAAAAGTTATACTTGCATCAGGCTGAGGTAGATGTGAACCTTCTTTTGCCATTCTGTCAGCCTCTTCATTGCCGGCGATGTTACAATGAGATGGGATCCATTGGATCACAACACTTTTGAATCGTTGACAAAGTTTGTGGAGCACTACTCTGAGATCATCCAGATCTGTATTATTTTGTCTTTTCAACGTTGCAATTACTGACTGTGCATCAGTAAAGAAAGCAACTTGTCTCTCTGCCGTTTCTTCTGTCAATATAACCTCTGCTGCAGTTTTCAAGGCCTCAGCCTCTGCTCTGAAGTTGCTGGAGAATCGTCCTGTCGCCACTGACAGCCTTTTTTCTGCACCAGTGCTTAAGGTCAGAAAGACACCCCCACCTCCATTTTCTGTTGCATTTGTTGCTGATCCATCTGTGTATGCATGGGTCCAGGTGTTGCGTGGATAATGTTTCTCTATGTATTTTGTCGCTATGGATTTTCTATCTGTTGCAGTTTGGCTCTTTTTACTTTCAATTCCAGGAATGTTTTCTATCATTTTAGGGAAACGATTTTGTTTCCAAACTGGAAGCTTGTGTGCAGTGTAGATGGGTTTAACGGTGGATATTTCATCTATGGATACTGCTCTAATTTGTGGTTTGGTTGTCATTTGTGGTTTGGTTGATTCTACAAAATTACTTCGTTTGAGTCTTTGCCTTCTAAGAGCATTTATTCTATGGCACATTGGGTGGTCTGTTAGTCTTTTGAATTTTTCGGCCTGTTGTTGAGCCCTGCAGTCTCTTCTATCTGTCATTGGCTGGAGGCATGTAATCTTTTCGAGTTCTTTTATAGGTGTTGACTTCATGCCTCCTGTTATAATTCTCATTGCTTGATTTTGGAGTCTGCTAATTTTATCGAAGTTTGTCTTAGCTGCTGTTGCCCATGCTGCCATGCCATATTCAAGAACTGGCCTCACTCGCCCTGTGTACAACATCTTAAGCACTTTCTCATCTGCACCCCAAGTTGTTCCAGCAGGTTTTTTCATAATTGCCATTCTTTGTCTTGCTCTCATTCGATTTCTGTCAACCTGTTTTTTCCAAGTCAGACGGCGATCAAAAATAATGCCTAGGTAGTTCGGATTTTCATTTAAATGAAGATTTACTCCGTTTAGTACTAGTTTGAAGCTCTGAGGTCTAGTTGAGAGGGAAAATACAGTGTACGTTGTTTTCTCTTCATTAATCTTCATGAGCCATGTTTTGGCCCACTCTTCCAGTGATGTTAGTGCTTGCTGCATCAGAATGTTTGCAGTAGTGATACGTTCTTCAGAGATCCACAACGCTAAGTCATCTGCAAAGGAAGCATTGTGTGCTATTTGTTGAATATTGTCAGTTATGTCATTTATGTATGCAAGGAACAGTGTAGGTGACAGGACTCCCCCTTGTGGGACACCCTGCTCTAATATAAACTTTTTACTAGTCTGTCCTTGCAGCTGTACTCTGGCGGTTCTATTTTCCAGGTAGTGACCAATCCATTTGTACATTCGCCCACATACACCACTTCTCTGCAGTTTGACTTTCAATCCCTCTTTCCATACTGTATCGAAAGCTTTTTCTAAATCTACCCAAACCACTAGCGTGTGTTTTTTTTTTTCGTGGAAGGCATCTTCGATTTCCTGAGCTATATATGTGATTTGATCCTCAGTGGATCTGTGTTGTCTGAATCCTGCTTGTTGATGGTTTAATAGGTGTTTGCTTTCCAGGTGCCACATCAGTCTGGTATTTATCATGCGCTCCATCAGTTTTCCTACACAGCTTAGTAGGCTGATCGGTCTGTAACCATTTGGTTCTTTCGGGTCCTTGTCTTTCTTTGTTATAGGTATCAGTATAGCTTCTTTCCATGCCTGCGGGACAATTCCTCTTTTCCAACTGTAGTTAAGTACTGCCAGAAGCTTCTTTTTTGCCCTTGTGCCGAGACCTATTAACATTTCATTGGTTATTCCATCTTTTCCAGGTGACTTTTTTTTCTTTAGTGACTTTATTGCCTCTTCCATTTCTGCCATTGTCAAATTTGTCATCATATGCTCTTCAGGTGCAGTCTGTGTGTTGTCATGAATCAACTGTTCATCTGTGACGATTTTCTTCCTGTCAGCGGGGACATCAATGTGATTTGCGCTAAAAAATGTATTCTATAAATGCATTTGCAGCTTTTTTGCCTATCAGCATATTGTCGCCGTGTTTCAGTGCGATTTGTTTGTAATGAGATCCTTCGTTGTTCAAGGCTCTAACTAGTAGTTACTTACTTACTTAGTCGTTCCTCTTCTACCGTTAGGTGTAGAGGTTTGGAAGAGAGAGCGCCAGACTATCCTATCGGCTGTCTCTCTAACTAGTTTCCATAGCTTATTTCTGTCTTTATCTAAGTTTAGATTTTCTGTTTTTTCTTTCCAGCAGTCTCTTGTTGTTTTATTTAATGTTTTTCGGTATTTTGCAGTGGTGGCTTTGAGTAATATGTTTGCTACAGTTGTTTGTTCTCTTTCTGCTGTGTTTCTGACCTCTGTTACTTCATCTTCAAGCCTTTGAAGTTCTTCAGTCCAGTAAGGTTTGTAATTTTGTCTTGCCCCTCTGGGAATGGAATCAGTGGCTGCTTGTAGTATGGCTCTGTTTAGGCTTTCGACCATCGTTTTCATATTGCCGCGCCGTGTATTAATGGTTTCACAAAACCTGTCTGACAACATTGAAAACTTGTCCCAGTCAGCTCGTTTGTAGTTCCATCGAGGAAGTAGTTTTTCTTCCTGCAGAACAAATTCCATATTTATGACCAAGTTTTATTGGTTTATGGTCACTACCTGCTAGCTGATCAAGCACATGTCTGTCTATTTTATGTCTGATATCTCCTGTAGAAAAGGCTAGATCTGGAGTGGGTTTGGGCCAAACCCAATTTTTTGTTTGGGACTGAAAGAGTTAATATCTTTTTTTGTAAGAATCCTAGGGCTCTGCCTACACAGCAGGTTGGGAAACATGTCTTTACACCGCTGGTCCTCGTGAAATGCAGGGCAATTGCTTGCAATTATTAACGTGCATTATATTTTGCATTATAAGGATGTTGCATTGCATACAATACTCATGGAAAATTGGACACAAAGTCCTTGACTTGAGACTTCACTTTGTTGTTGTTTGTTTTGTTTTGTTTAACTATGGCTGCTGAGCTCATTGTTCTTTTGTAGCCAATGCCAAGTTGAAGAATTTGCATTTGTTCTGTAGTTGATGAGTGTTTGTGATTGTTGGGGAGCCCGGCAGTAGCTTTTTTCTTTTTTATGGAGATTACTAGGCAAGTGAGCAGCACACACTGATCTGTCTCATTTAGATGGGTACAGTTGTGGCAGTTAGGCTCATGTGAGTGGTTTAATTTGTTTAAGTGCTTGTTGAGTCTGGTGTACTCTGTTATTTGTTGGAAGATTGTGCTCTGCTGCATGTGGCGTAGGTTGTTGATGTTGTCATTTTTGCTTGGATGGGTCATTTCTTTGACTTGAGACCTCACTTTAAAACATTCAAGTAAAACTCCAATAGGTACTTAATTGGATTGTTGCAAAACAGACCTGCCATCTTTTTTTTTCTTTCTTTTTTTTCAGTCTCTGATATTTTACTTTTTGTAGAAATTTATGTTTTCCTTTTTTTTATCAAACCTTTAGACTGTTTATGCTAACATCCTGCATGATGGCATCTGTAGCAGCTAATGATGGCCACCGGGGCAGCATCATCAGCCAGAGACTAACAGGAGTCAGAGGGGATGGAATGAAAGTCGATGACGTGTTTGTCTATGGCAAAGCAGACGTCTGCTCTGAGCATATCATATATTTTGGTGGAGATGTTCAGGTGGGTTTTGTATGGAACAACTTAGGGTTTTTTCTAGTGGATCTCTAATGTCTTATATCTCTTGTCTTGATGGCGCACACTGATAATAGACTCTTTCCTGCTCACCTGTTAATGTAATTCTCCCACTTATAGCTAGCTGTCTTCCTCTCGCACAATTCCCTTGAACTCTTCCTTCCATTATGGTCTTCACTAGGTGACGTGTCTTTTTATTTGACCAAAATATGTACCTGTTGATTGCATTACAAGGCAGTCTTTGCTTTGGACAGAGAGGCAGAGGTAGACCAAATAACACATGGAGGAAGAGAATTGGAGACAGAAGTGATAATGATGAGGAGTAAGAAAAATCTTTGCTTTCATGAAACAGATCACTTTCCTATATGTCCATATTATCTCCTCCTCCTCCCCCCCCCCCCTTCCCTCAAAAATAACAACAACAAACAAACAAACAAACAAATGTATGAAAACATTTGTGGCATGACTTGTGTTTTCCTTATGAACATACAATGCTCTGTTCTCACAGATGGACAACAGAGTGTACTACAGACAGATTGTGGGCATGCAATTAGAACAGATCTCATGAAAAAAGTGAACAGAAACTGCTCAAGCAGAATGTTGGATTTTCAATGCATTGTCTAACAAAGTATGGGAATATGTTAGAATGAACAGTTTTTATGCTTAGAGATTTCTGGTCATGAACTGTACACACTAGTCTAGGGGTCGGCAGCCGGTCGATTGTGATCTACTGGTTAATCACTGGGGATGATTTGGTAGATCTCTAAGTCACAGAGGGGAAAAAAAGAATATTTAAGCCTAGGCAATTTTGTACACGGCTTTTGCCGCTGGCATTTACAAGCATGCTAACTTCAGCATTAATTGTACTTTTTCCACATTCCCATTGAAAACTCATGAGCTAGCTAACTGTAATTCACTTTATTTGTATATTGCATAAGATAAGAAAGTGATATTTTCTTTGAAGTAAAGTTAACATTCTGCAAAATATAATTTAGTTTGCATTTTCAACCACTCTTTCGATTGATTTGCAAGAAGCAGAGATTAAAAATACTTATCAGCTGTTATTGTAGATCAGAATCGACATCATTGCACTCCAGGCAAACCCATAGGTGCTCAGTCTCCCTCGGCAAATGTCGAAAGGTATGAATGCTAATTGTTCCTGTTTGCACTGGTTGTATACACCCTGGATGTGTCCTCTCATATGTCCATCCCTGCTTATTTTACATTTGATGCCAAATTCCAGCAGTCTTAGCCTAGATGATTCATCGATTGCAGTGACATTCTATAATATGCGATTATGAATTGTCCTCAATATTTTTATCTTATCCATGTCCAATGCACCTTCTGTGGGTGCTCTTGAAGCTAGTCTGTCAGCTCTTTCATTGCCGCATACTCATGCATGACCAGGACAGTAGATCCATATCAGTTCTTGAAGATTCAATGCTTGTATGGAGGTTTTCCATTCATGTCAGAGCCATCAATTTTTTGACCTTTCGAAGCATGGATTGTGAGTCTGATATAATAACTGCCTTTGTTAATAACGTCTCAGACAGCCATCTTAAGGCAGCAGAGCTGTCTCTACCTCCATTCTCATGCTGGAGGTTGTTATCATATAAGCCTCACTTATGTTCAGCGACGGTTCTGCCCTTTACTCTAGCAGAGAAGCCCCACCCTGATTTATTACCACGGATTACAGATCCATCGGTTACACACAATGGCATCATCATCCCCAGCATTAACATTTATCAGCTGATCACCTTCCAGCTCTGCTCTCCCATTGGCCAAGTTCTGCACTCTCTACATATAAGCTCAATCATAAAAAGCCTCTATGCCAACTTTACGTGTAGTGTTGGGCAGAGCAACCTAACCTTTGAGGTGAAGACAGGAGTACGACAGGGATGCCCCTTATCAACCACTCTATTTTTAACAGTCATAGACTGGGTGATGCGCCAGACAACAGAGGGCAGTCCAAGAGGAATAAGATGGACTACATTTTCTACATTGGAAGATCTGGAATATGCAGATGACATTGCACTACTAGCACATTCACATCAACACATCCAGGAAAAAACGGATAGACTTAATAAGTTTAGCCAGCAGGTGGGCTTGAACATCAATTTAAAGAAGTCTGAGGTCATGACGCTCATTGTGAGCAACCCTGAGCCCATATCAGTAAGTAATCAGCAACTGGTACAGACAGATACCTTCACATACCTAGGATGCATAGTAACACCAGACAGCGGGGCAGGCAAAGACATCAACATCAGAATGAATAAGGCAAGAACAGCCTTTTTTAGCCTAAACAACATCTGGAAGTCCTCTTAATACAGCACAAGCACAAAATTAAGATTATATCAGAGCTGTGTGCTTTCTGTTCTTCTCTATGGTGCGGAATGCTGGAGAGTTACAGAGAAGGAAATGTCGAAATTGTCCTCTTTTCACACAACATGCCTAAGAAAAATTCACAGAATCTTTTGGCCGAATACCATCACCAACCAAGATCTTCTTACTCGGAGCAAGCAAGAGGACATGCACACCATCATAGCTGGCAGACGCTGGAGCTGGGTTGGCCATGTCCTCAGAAGAGACCCCGATGCCATCACAAGAACAGCTATGCTATGGACCCCTGAAGGAAAACGAAAGAGAGGCCGACCAAAAACAACCATAAAGTAGACAAGATTTGATCAAGGTAGACCTTTGGGGAGTTTCTAAAGTAGATCTCCACAGCTCCTGGGTCGCATACTCTTTGCTCTGGTCTGTCATAAAAGCCAGTGCTCTGCAACCGATGTGCCATGACACCAGGCACAATACACCATATAACGGTGTACTAAATTATGTTATGGTAAAATATTAAGAACGAATCTCACAAGTTCAGTTTTACATACAATCAATTGAGTTATCATCATTCACTAATCTATCACAAAAAAATTAGGGAGCATTGCCTCATGATTGCAGCGAATGTTTAAACATTTACCATACTCACCTACTTAAATATTATAGTGTGTTCAGTGGCACAGCCAGCTTTTAACATCAAGGGGAACGAACATATTAAAAAGGTACCACTAGAAATCTCAAATTACTAATTGAATACTTTTACATTCATTATACGCATTTACTTTGCACTTAAAATAAAAACTCAAGAATGATGTCGTTTCACAGTATGTTTAATGCATCCATCAGATTCAAATTAAAATTAGGTGCACAGAAGTGAGTCAAGAGTGCATTAGAGGCAATTTCCCATATAATTAGTTTCAATCAGTCAGTACCCTTTAGCTCCCCAAAAAGCATAGGCATTCAAGAAACGCATGCCAAGTCCTAGTGTTGCATGCCATCAGCTTAAGGTTTTTCCATCTTTTCCTCATTATTTTCATTTCTGCCTCTAATTCTCATCTCCGGGTGTTTTTTTCCTCTACCTATGCCTCTCATATCCTGGGGATTCCTAAACAGGGATTGTCTTTTAATACCATCAACAGGTTTCCTCAATGTGTGTCTTATCTATCGCTAGTGTCTTCTTCTCAACTCTTGTTCCACTGGCACTTGTCTGGTTCTTGTCATCTATTCCATATTGATGATCTTGTCGCACCGTTTCAATCTTTTGATTCTACCTAAGCACCCATTTTGGAATGTCTGAAGCTTTTTGGTTGTTATTTTTGTTGCTCTTCATGTTTCAGATTCATACAATACGAGTGACTTGACATTTGAGTTAAAGACTCTTATATTTGCATTTTTTTATACTTGATTTTTCTTGACCTCTATATATTTCCCAATGCAGTGAAAGGTCCTCTTGCTTTTTGTATTCTTAGTTTGATATCATTGTCTGTCCCTCCAACTTTATGTATAATAATGCTGCCAAGATATGTGTATGATTCTGAATCTTGAAGTGGAGAATTATATGTTTCGTTAAATTGAATAACTGAATCGTTAATCTGAGATCAGCTACTATCTTTGTTAGAATCTTGGCTAATACGAACTGTATCAGATCATGTTGGTGTCAGAACTGAGATATGTTGCATTTATATCGCCCTGTAATAAATCTTGTTCCAGTAATGTGTCTTGTTTTAGCCAATAGCTTAGAAAGTTCCAAACATGTGCCATCATTTGTACGTTGGGAATCTAAATCTCGATACTCGCGTTGACCGCCAATCCCTGTATTCCGACAGGAGAAGCGGAATCATTATGCACAATAAGTAATAATTAAAAAGACGAAACTAGTGTTATTATCCACAGCAGTTGGCATTTGTTCACAACAGCAAACAGTTCTTATGAGTTCATGCTTGTGAGGGGTTGCAAAGCACTGATATAAGTCATCAGCGGCTCGTGGTATCTCCTTTTCATCATCGGTTTCAGACGAGCCATGCTTCTGACATCAGCCATATTGTAGCCATGCTGCAATCTTCCCCTTTTCATCAATTTGGAGTTTTAATAGCGGCTATATGTTATTATAATTTTTTAATGTTAGTGGGTTGACCAGTTATAAAGATAGATGGGTGAACTCGTTTGTGAGTAAACCAAAAGAAAGGATCACCTGTGATTGAGAGCATGTACATGTACATTGTATTTTGGCACTGCAGATAGTTCATGTTACTGTTTATCAGAATCGACATCATTGCACTCCTGGCAAACCCGGATGGTCTCAGTCTCCTTCACAAAATGTTAAAGAGTATACTTACTTACTTAGTTGTTCCCCTTCTACCGTGAGGTGTAGAGGTTTGAAAGAGAGAGCGCCAGACTATCCTATCGGCTGTCTTCCTCCTGGCCTGGTTCCATTCTAGTCCTCGGTCCTTCAAAGATTGTCTAATGTTGTCCTCCCACCTGACTCTGGGTCATCCTGGGGGTCTGGATCCCTGGCTCTTTGTTTCCCATGCTTGTCGTGGTAGCCGATCTTCTCCCATTCTGCAGACATGGCCAAACCATCTTAGTTGGGACTGTTCTACTTGGGTCTGCAGGGGGTGGGGTTTTAGGCCTTGACGAATCGTCTGGTTGGGGACCATGTCTCTCCTTGTTACTTCAACCACCTTCCTCAGATACCTCATTTCTGAGGTTTGGATCTGACTTTTGTGGGTTGTAGTCATTGCCCATGACTCGCATCCATATGTCAAGACTGGGACACAGGTGGAGCGGTATACAGCCATCTTCGTTTTCTTACCAACCTCTCTTTTGCTGAGGAATCCTCGATTTATAGCCTGAAATAGTCTCTCAGCTGCTGCTTTTTGAGTGGCCAACTCTTCTTTGATGCCTCCCTTTCGGTTTATAATAGCTCCGAGGTATTTTAAGCGGTCGACCTGCTCCAGGACCTGTTCTCCCAGCTTAATCTGATGTCTTCTTTCTTCTCGTGATATCACCATGGATTTTGTTTTAGAGTAGCTTATGACCATCCCTCTCTTCTCCAGATCTTCCTTCCAGACTTGCAGGTTGGATTGGAGATGTGCCTCTGATTTAGCAATCAGGGCAACATCATCAGCAAATGCCAGCTCTGAAATACAGACCTGTCTCATCTTCCAGTACCCCACTGAATACTTTCTTGTTCTCTCCTTACATGCCTTGATGACATTGTCCATGAGGAGTATGAAAAGATAAGGTGACAGGATATCACCTTGTCTTACACCAGTGGTGGTCCTGAACTCTTCTGACTTATGGTTTGCTGTCCTCACATAATTTCTGCAAGACTTGTAGAAGCTCTGTATAGCACGAATCAGAGATGCTGGAATGTTCTTCCTTGCCAAACAGTCCCAAAGTTTGCTCCAGGGGACTCTGTCAACTGCCTTTTCCAGATCTTATACTCAAGGGCCTTTTCACTCAGCTGTCTGAGTGTGAAGATTAGGTCTTGAGTACTTTGATTAGCTCAGAATTCGCACTGGACCTCATCCAATTGTGGCTCAGCTAGGCGTCGGAGTCTCTGCTCTAGGATTCTAGAGTAGATTTTACCAGGGACACTGAGAAGGGATATGCCTCTATGGTTTCCACATTGTCGATTGTCACCCTTTTTGAAAATTGGTGTTATGATGGCAATCTTCCAATCCTTTGGTATGGTCTTGTTGCACCACGTTGCCTGTAGGATCCTAAAGAGTTATAGGTCGCCTGATGCTCCCATGTATTTAACCATTTCTGGTGTTATACTATCATGCCCTGCTGCTTTGCACATCTTTATTTTCTCCAGTGCTGCCTTCAGTTCTTCCATCTTTATGTCATCTTCACCACCATTGGTTTTCTCTTCTGTGCTAGTGGTTATCATTTCTGATGCTTGACCTTGCACACCATCAAGGAGTTCTGAGAAATATTCTTTTCATCTTTCCATTACTTCCTTCGGGGCAGTAAGCAATTTGCTTGCTTGTCCTTTATAAATTTGAATGGGCATTGTTTTTCCTTCCTCATGTTCTTTAGGGTCTTATAGAACAATTTCTGGTTTTCTTGCGCATCTTTTTCTAGCTTTTCTCCAAATTCTTCCCAGGACTTCTGTTTTGTTGCTAGCACCTTGTTCTTTGCTTCTGAGTATCACATATTCTCTATATTTCTCTATTTGTCTTGCTGTGTTTTTAGCTCCTAAGTATTGTTTCCATGCCATTTTCTTCTCTCTTATTTTCTCTTTGACTTCCTCTGTCCACCAAGTTGTCCTCTTTCTCTTGTTCCCAAGTCAGACTTCACCACATGCTTCTGCAGCAGCTGTCTTTATGATGTCCTTGAATTTAAGCCAGAGGGTTTCCAAGTCATCAGGTTGTTCTTCTGTGTTTCTCACCACTGTAGCAATAAGCCCCTGATATCTGGTCTTAATTTCTGGCTCTCTCAGCTTGTAGGTCTTAATGCTAATTTCTCCCGTTTGTTTACTTAGTTTCTTCCGTGATGTTGGGCAGTTCCTAGGCAGAGCAACTCTTTCAGTTGTTCTTTTGATTATAAGCAGGTAGTGATCACTTCCAATCTCTGGCCCCCTCTAGACTCATTAAAGGGTATACAAATGCTAATTGTTACTGTAGCACACTCCTTGTGTACATGCTTGATGCATCCTGTCATATGTCTGTTCCTGCTAATTTTACATTTGATGCCAAATTTCAGCAATCTTAGCCTTGTCGATAGTTTGTGTAATATTATTCATGCATTACAAGGCATTCCTTATTTTGAAATCCCCAGTGTAAGTGAGGTAGAGGAAGACCAAAAAACACATAGAGAAAAGAACTGGAGACAGAAATGAAAGGGATGTGGAAGACATGGACAGACCAGAATTAATGGCATGGGACAGGAGGTTGTGGCATGAGTTTATGAAGGCCTAAGCTCATTTGGGAGCTGATTTATCTGTCTTTAGTAAAGTGCATGCGGTTTAGCTCTGATCACTTTTCACAGTTTGTTACATCTCCACGCTTTCTCTTACAGGATTACCCAGAAAACATGGAACGTCATCGCGACAACAAACGTTATGTCATGTGGAACTCAGAGAATACTGCAGCATTAATACACCGCAAATTTCCTTCGTCACTGGTCTTTGTTATCAAGCCATCAAGGATGCACTTATTAACATTTGCTGTGTATTCAAACTTCATTGAAACTAATGACTTTGGTAGTCCAGTGCACTCCAGTGACAATGGCGCAATCAAACACTTGGCAAGTCTCTACGACTCAGTTGTAAAAGAAGTGAACAATTTAAAAGGTGCAGATAATCCCAAATCTTATCCAATCCGACTGATTGGCTTCAGCAAAGGCTGCACGGTTCTGAATCAGCTTGTCTTTGAACTACATCTTCTAGATGGAAACCCAAATTTGAAAAGTTTCATGCAGAGGATTAAAGCTTTTTACTGGCTAGATGGAGGCCACAGCGGTGGTAAGGACAACACATGGGTGACAGACGATGAACCTTTGAGGCATCTGGCCTCACTGGGAAGTGAGATCTACATTCACGTCACCCCATATCAAATCAGAGACCCTCTCAGAAAGTGGATTGGACAGCAGCAGGTTAAGTTTTACAGAAAATTGAAAGGTTTCAGTGCCCATGTGGAGCAGAAAGAACACTTTAGTACAGAACCAGCCAGCATTGACAACCATTTTAGAGTTCTGGAAGTTTTTTAAACAGTTCCATTTCTAAGTCAGGTATAACAAATCTCACAATACTCAGTAACAACCATGATCAGTTTTTAAATGTTTTTTAATGGGCCTAGTTAGTGTTTCTGTAATCAGATTCTTCTTCTTCAACTACCAAGCCTGGTGGCAAAGGCAATCATGTCTATCCACAACTCGGTTTACCAATTCTAGTGTTGATTTTTTTCCATTCTGTGATGTCAGACTGTCCAGTATCTTCTCTCTTTATCATCCTGTGTCTCTTTTTTTAACGCTCCGTTCTACCCAGCTGTAAATGGACTCTGCTGTTTGAGTTTGGGAAGGACAAGGCAGTGAGGAAGGGAACTGGTCACCCCATCTCTGGATGCTGGACCTAGTATGGTGAAGTCTCTCTAACACTTCACTCCCCTACAGCAGTATCTTCTATGGGACTACCTTGACCTTTTTAATCTCTTTTTCCCTAAGTATTTGCTGTTGTCACAATAAATTACAGCTTTACTCTTCTTCAGATGTACATTTATGTTTTGTGAAGGAGTTGTCAGATTTTAAGAATTTCTCGTTATTAAGGTAGTCTGTACTTGTCAGCTTCATGAATAGAGAAAAGCATAGAAAGTCTTCAGAACCAGACAACAGTTTGAGGATGTTGAATGTTGGTAAATGTGGACACGTTGTATATAGTTCGCATCATTATCAGGAGATTGTGATTAATAAGTTAACCTGTTTATTGTCATGATTGAGAATTAAATGTATAAAGCTTTAAATACCTTCATCATCTCAGTTTAAGGAATTTAAAAAGCAGTTCACAAAATATCAGGAGATAACTGTGACTATTTCCGTAAATAATAAGTAATCTCCCTTGCGGTATTAATCTTAATTTTTCTTCTGCATTCGTCCTGAAAATGGACGTTGGTTGCCGTTTACAGCAAAGCTGCAATATCTGCGCCTTTCGGCCCGACACATCCGACTTCAGCACAGCATTTATTAGGACCGAGTTTGCCTTCCCACTTCGATCCCTACTCTCTCAGCCAGACTGCAGTGATGCAGCCTGTTTCCAGGACCACCACTTGGAGGTGGAGTAGTGTCTTAGTCAGCTCTGGTTCGCTGACCCTGACGCAAGCAGTCAGCTATGGGCCGCTGACTGCATTCCACTTTTAATGCATCTTAGGTACCAATCTTAATTTTTGATATATCATTGTAATTGTCTTTATTTACTGTGATTAAAAAAAGTAAATATCCTCCCAGTCTGTATAAAATAGTAGTCCTGGGATGCATGTTAGTGTGTGTGTGTGTGTAATGCAAGCCAGTCCAGATTTGCATATGGTTTTACTACGAGCGTAATTCGTAATTACAGTCATTCATAGTGCTCAGTAATATAGCAGTTAGCACCTCAGTCCATGCTTTGGAAGTTCCAGTGTGGATGGCTACGGCATGAATGGAAATCATCCATTGAAGCCATGAGACTTCAGGAACTAGTGTTGATCTGTTGTTCTGGTCATGTAGGGGTACGTGGCAATGAGAGAGCTGACAGACTAGCTTTAAGAGCATCCATAATCGGGACATTGGAAATGGATAAGGGGGAGATACCAAGGACAGTTAATGACTGTTATTGAAATACAAAGCAGTCTTGAATCAGTGGTTAAGATTGCTGGAATTTGGCATGAAACGTAATACTAGCAGAGAAGAATGTGTGAGAGGATGCATCTGTCATGTATACAACTAGGGTGCTACAGGAACAATTAGCATTCATACCCTTCGACATATGTTGAGACTGAGCACATATGGGTTTGCCCGGAGTCCAGTGATGTCAGTTCTGATCAACAATAATAACAGTAACCTTTGCCTGTTATGTATCATATGAGTTGAGGTTCATTCCTCAGTCAAGTAGCCAATTGTGACAGAACTTGCAAAATAACATGTATTTATTTCCTAAGATGGAGTATAAATATCATGACTACACCTAATGATTAAAAGTGGATTTGCAACTCAAAATTACTAAATGTGCTACTACTTTCACACTGTCCATCTGTCTGTTGCAAGAAACAACACAAGAACTACTGAACCAGGTTCTGCCACCTCTCTCCTCAGATTGGATTATGAGAACCCGTTATCAACCAGTAGAAGTTGAATTCAGTGCACTCTAACAAAACAGCTTGAAGATCTAGATTTAGATTTTTTTTTTTTTTTTAAGATTTAGATGATAACAAAGTTATTTTCTGCCATCAATGGTACCTATACCTTGTAGCGGTATGGCAGCTTGCGTACCCTGACAATCCCCAGAGCTATGCCAGTGGGAGTTTTTACTCCTGGTAGGTTCAACCAAGCTGGACTGGTCTGTGTGGGTAGGGGTCAGACAAAAGCTGGTACCCTGGTCCTCCAGGTTGGGGGTTTTAGCATAGGGCTGACACCCCTGTCTATGTAAAAAAAAAATAATGAAGTTACGGAAACAACATCAAATGAACAAACTTTGCTGCGGGATGGACATTCGGAGTCTGTGGCTCGTATGACTGTCAGTGGTGAAAGCCGAAAGGAAGCCACTGACATGAAAACGGATGTCCTGACCGCAAAACAGGATACAAGAATAGGATTTTGGAATGTCAGGACAATGTATGAGACAGGTAAACTAAGACAGGTCACGGCAGAAATGAGAAACTATAGGCTTCACATCCTGGGGATAAGTGAGAGCAGATGGACAGGGGCAGGAAAAGTTAAAACAGCAACAGGAGAAACAGTACTTTACTCTGGAAGAGAGGATGGACAGCACAGTGAAGGCGTAGCCATTATTCTACAGAAAGGGATAGAAAGGACATTACTGGAATGGAAACCCATCAACAACAGACTGATACGATTGAGATTGAGAGGGAGATTCACCAACACTACAATAATACAATGCTACGCACCAACGAATGATAGCGATGAGGAGATCAAGGATGAATTCTATCAACAACTGCAGAAAGAAATGGAAGACACACCTAGATATGATCTTGTTATAGTAATGGGAGACCTCAATGCAAAAGTTGGTACACACAATACATATAATGAAAGAACAATGGGGAAATGCGGCAGCGGAACAGCAAACGAAAATGGGGATAAGCTAATAAGTTTCTGTAGCATTAACAACCTGGTCATTGGAGGAACACTTTTCCCACATAAGGAAATTCACAAGTTAACATGGGAATCACCAAATGGTCGGGACAGAAACCAGATAGACCACATCATGGTTAACGGTAGATGGAGACATGCATTACAAGATGTGAAGGTAAGAAGAGGTGCAGATGTGGGAAGTGATCACCATTTAGTAGTAGCAAAACTGAAAGTGAAACTAAGAAGGGCTGGACCAACTGTAACTACACAGAAAAGGTTTGACATCAGCAAATTGAAGGACCCCCTTACCAGAAAAGCTTTTGCGGCCGACATTAAGAAACGATATCAATTTGCCAAAAGCCAGGAAAAGACATTGACTGATGATATAGACCAGAATTTCAACACCATTTCAACAGTATATAAGGAAAGTAGCAAATCATGCTTAGGATTCCAGGAAAGGAAGAAGCAAGACTGGATAACACCAGAAACACTAAACACCATAAAGATGAGAAAGGAAATGAAAAGAAAGAAAACAGAAGCGAAGTCCCCCAGGTTAAAGCAACTATATAGCGAACAGTACAGCCAGCTGGACAGGGAAGTTAAACGACAAACCCGAGCCAACAAAAGGAATTTCCTAGACGATCTTGCAAAACAGGCAGAAGAGGCAGCACTGAGAAATGAACAAAGCACAGTATACAAAATAACTAAATTCATCAGCGGAAAACAAGGTGCAAACAATATTACATTAGTAAGAGATAAGCAAGGAAATCTCATCAAGACAGCAGAGGGACAGGAAACAAGATGGGCAGAGCACTTCAGAGAAACTCTGAACAAGGAAATACCAGAGACACAATTGAATGTTCCTGAGGCTGAAAACGATCTAGATGTAAATACAGACATTCCACGAAAAGAAGAAATCATCACAGCAATCAAAGGGTTAAAGAACGGTAAAGCTCCGGGCCATGATAACTTAAATGCAGAGCTATTTAAGACAGACCCTGAGCTAGCAGCAGAACTATTAGAACCACTATTTGCACAAGTGTGGAAAACGGGGACAACACCATCAGAGTGGAACAAAGGAATAATTGTCAAATTGCCCAAAAAGGGAGATCTTGCAGACTGCAATAATTGGAGAGGAATCACTCTTCTCTCAGTTCCCAGCAAAATACTAGGCAGGATAATTATACAGAGAATTTCAAAGGCAGTAGACTACAAACTGAGGAAAGAACAAGCAGGATTTAGAAAGAACAGAAGATGTGTAGACCATATATTCACACTCTCAGGAACATTATAGAGCAGTGCTCAGAATGGCAAAGACAGCTTTACATAAATTTTGTTGATTTTGAAAAGGCTTTTGACAGCATACATAGGGACAGTTTATGGAAAATACTGAGGGCTTATGGAATTCCAAGCTGCATAGTGACAATCATAAAAAGCCTCTATGCCAACTTTACGTGTAGTGTTGGGCAGAGCAACCTAACCTTCGAGGTGAAGACAGGAGTACGACAGGGATGCCCCTTATCAACCACTCTATTTTTAACAGTCATAGACTGGGTGATGCGCCAGACAACAGAGGGCAGTCCAAGAGGAATAAGATGGACTACATTTTCTACATTGGAAGATCTGGAATATGCAGATGACATTGCACTGCTGGCACATTCACATCAACACATCCAGGAAAAAACGGATAGACTTAATAAATTTAGCCAGCAGGTGGGCTTGAACATCAATTTAAAGAAGTCTGAGGTCATGACGCTCAATGTGAGCAACCCTGAGCCCATATCAGTAAGGAATCAGCAATTGGTACAGACAGATACCTTCACATACCTAGGAAGCATAGTAACACCAGATGGTGGGGCAGGCAAAGACATCAACATCAGAATGAATAAGGCAAGAACAGCCTTCTTTAGCCTAAACAACATCTGGAAGTCCTCCCAATACAGCACAAGCACAAAATTAAGATTATATCAGAGCTGTGTGCTTTCTGTGCTTCTCTATGGTGCGGAATGCTGGAGAGTCACAGAGAAGGAAATGTCAAAATTGTCCTCTTTTCACACAACATGCCTAAGAAAAATTCACCGCATCTTTTGGCCGAATACCATCACCAACCAAGATCTGCTTGCTCGTAGCAAGCAAGAGGACATGCACACCATCATAGCTGGCAGACGCTGGAGCTGGGTTGGTCATGTCCTCAGAAGAGACCCCGATGCCATCACAAGAACAGCTATGCTTTGGACCCCTGAAGGAAAGCGAAAGAGAGGCCGACCAAAAACAACTTGGCGGAGGACCGTGGAGGCTGAGATGCAAAGAATGAACCAGAGTTGGGGCACTGTACGAAGGATGGCCACCGACCGTGCAAAGTGGAATCAATTTGTTGTTGCCCTACAAGACGCCACTAGGCGTGATGGCCACTGACTGCTTTGACGGTCGGTGGTCAAGGATTGAAGAAGAAGAAAGTTATTTTAACCCATAAGCATAGCCTGAGGCAAGGCAAAATGAGAACACTTGATGAAAGGTTGTAGCAACTAGGTCTGAAAATAACAGGGAGAAGACAAAGTTTATGGGAATACGTACAACAAATGATAGCCAGATTGTACTTACTTCTACAGACAAATGGCAAAAGAACAGTTAGGCGACAGCTGAGATTCAAAGATGTGTGTAAGAGAGACATGAGAGCACTGGGCATAAATCCAGCAACCTGAGAAGATGAAGCTGCTGATCGCACCAAGTGGTGATGCTCTCTGTCATGAAGTGGATTTAAGTTTAGAGTGTGTCTGAGTGTATAGACAAGACCCTAGTATGAGAAAGACTGAAAAGATAGATTTAGATGAAAATGATAGTGAATGCGAAAAAGATGAGACTATTGGCTCCGAGGGTGAGAACCGAGATTGACTCTCCCTCGCCACTCCGGACGTCTTTGATAGCTATAGCCTCAACACCTCTCACTGCCTTAAGGAGATAAGGTTAAATTAAAGATCACATACACCATGATACAGACAACATATAGCTACTGTATGTAAATAAAGTGACTGATCCAGACTACAATTTAAAGTTTATTCACAGCAAAAAAAAACAACAATCAAGTACATATCAAAGAAATAAAGTGCGTGTTCGCACACTTGAAAACAATCAAAGTACAGTTAAAATGATTTATCATCAACCCTTTCCCCACAATTTCAAACCTGTACGGGAAAAAGAATTTAAGATTAAACAAAACCACACTGAACTTGGTGGGGTCTCGGATTTTGAGCCACCACTCCAGCTATCTATTCTAAATTATAATTCTAACTCCACTGTTCAGCTGTAGATCCTACGACCTGTCTACACAATCTCTGCAGGACTTCGTTTCTACACAGCCTATACTGAAACTCCCGAACCCTGCTCCACAACTAACTTCATCACTAAAACCTCAGCAGCTATCCTCTGCTATGATCTTTAACAAAACTCGCTATCAGTTCTGTCTCTCCACTCCAACACCTTCAAAAGGAATTTTAACCCTATTTCCCTCCACAAATAGTGTAGCTGATTACTTGGGTTTATAGACTGGATACTGGACTTGGAATGTAGCTGCTTCGTTCCCGCTGAATATTTGTGCTTCACTGCAAGAGAACTGTTTCGTTCCTTCTGATGCCCACGGACTTGGCGCCAGTACCACCGCATCACCAGTTCTCTTTCGCCTCTGGCGTTGCCTCGTCTCTTCTACTGAGAAGAACGATTTCTTTGGCAAGCTGTAATGGTTTAAGTGGCACCCGTATCTGCGTGCCGTGGAACCTTTTTGCTGTGGGACAAATAATACAACAGATATACCACACATCAACTTAACACGTCTCTAACATCAAACTCCCTTTAAAACAATGCAGCTCCCCTGCTCTATTCCTGCCCCAGCGAAACATGATTATTTATGCCCCAAAAAGTCATTCGACCATACAATTCCCTTCTCTCTTCTCCGCCTGTTTTCAAAATAAACATCGTCTAGGTAATAACCTAATAAACTCTCAGCCACGTGCTGACCTAATTCTTTCGTTATGCCTGGCTGCACAGGTATCAAAACAATTCAACTCCTGTCCGTAATACTTTGGGCTACTTCTACACTGACCCTTGGTGATTCAATGATTAACCCCAAATAAAATTAGACCTACTCTAGGACAAATTAATTCATCTCCGTGATATTAATTACATCTCTATGTAATTAAAATTATTTCCTTATCAGAAATATAAATTACATCTCACGTCTTCTGATTACACAACAATGAAATGCACAATAAATAATGTACAAAAATGACGCTAATTATATATATATATATATATATATATATAGATATCTGGATATATATATATATATATATATATATATATATATATATAAAATTATATATTTATATAATATAAAATATATATATATATATACTGCAAAATTTATAATCAATAGAAGTTATCAATTAAACCCCCGAAGTTAAATACACGCGCTCCCGCATATTCTTTAAATTATCATAAATCAAAGATGCGTGATTTTCTACAGACTTATTTTTAAATATTACAGAGCACACACTTAATATCTCAAAATCTTTACCCTCTCCTCAAAAGTAACAAGGATAAAATTATGAGTTTTGCCTAAAACCATGAGAAATGCGAAGATGTGAAATTGGAAGAGGCTTTGTATATATGAAAGAAGCAAAGGGGAACCTTTCGGCTAACAATCAAACTATCATAGAAATACGAGAAATTGGAGAATCAGAATTTATGCACCCTTACATTTCCAGTTTATCTCTAAGATAGTAATAGATGGCGCTGGCGTTAAGAAATTAAATTAAAACTTCCTAATAAAACTTCACGTCAACCGGCTAAGATCTTATAAGAATCGAATTCTAAGTCCTACGCTAAATTAACTATGCACATACCAATATTCGAATTTCCCACTTTTAAGAACAAGCGAATAAGCTTAAGTTACACGGCTGGAATCTGGAGACCAAGAGGACGCAAAGTAAAATATTCTGTTATTTATAATTAGAATAACCGCCAAAACCTCCACGCCATACGTCATAGCATCGCGTCTCTCTGGAACCAATAATATCCCGGCATTTCATAAACTATAGAATTCCCCAATGATAGTGCCGGCCCTTCGTGACTCATGCTATTATCGACCGCGCGTCCAAAAATTGCATAATGTTGCATTGACTGCGTGAGCGCAATTAACTTGATTCGTTCAACGTAAGTTCGACGTTATCTGGGTAGTGTCGTGTGTTCCCCCCCCCCCCCCGCCCCCCCCCCCCCCGTTTCCACGGGTGGGTGCTTTCTAACGTCAGCCAAATTACCCTCCCTAAATCTCACGCGCCTCCTACAACAAAAGTTACCGCGATTATTTACACAAAGAAAATGAGACTACGTGATCGCGATTAATTTAAGGAAAGGAAGACTGGTGCAATCGGTACTAGAACCTATAGTAATCCCTATAGAAAAAACCTGCAATAAATTCCCTACAAAACAAGACTAAGCTCTACTACTATTCATAGAGAAGAAACATGGGGCAGATAGATAAAACCCCACCGTAATCCCCTCCTTCTGAAAAAAAAAAACGAAAATAATACAAGCAGAAGAACTTGGGGCCTTTTGAAAAATAAAATTACAGTACTCTATCACACTCTCTACGGCACCACTTCAGATTGGGCAAAAAGAAGCTCTCACGGCAAGCAGAAGAGAGGAGTAAATTAATATGAAACAAATATAAAGGTATGTTATAAGGCACTCGTAGGAAATAAAGAAGTAGAACACTGGACAACAGAAAAACAACAGACATGAGTGGCTTACCCTGGATTTGAACCCTGGACCTTCCGTGCGACAACACCGCCTAGCTATGCAAGCGAATCACACTGTCCTCCCTGCCATCTACGCATCCCCAAAAAAAGGATGTTTCAATGACAGGTCATTAGTGCGAACCTCTATACATAACACCGGAAGTTTACCATGGGCAGTTCAGCCTATTAATGACGCAATCACTTCTGTTGTTCCCCTATATATCAGTATTGGTCAGTCCAACAAGACAAAGACCTTAATACTGTGTCCAGTATGATAGTAGACTTAGAACAGTAAGAACAGGACAGAGGGTAGATTTGTTATTGTATAAACATTTATAACACATAAGGAAGGGAAACCACGAGGCCTGTAAACATTTGTTCTGTTGTCTAGTGTTCTACTTCTTTATTTCCTACGAGTGCCTTATAACATACCTTTATATTTGTTTCATATTAATTTACTGTTTACAGGCCTCGTGGTTTCCCTTCCTTATGTGTTATAGAAGAGAGGAGAAAACGTCGAAAGGAACACTAGGAAAATAATCAGCCAAGGGCTGTCACCTCAGGGTCACCTTCTCATAGTCAAATATGACTGAAGAGGCTATTATTATTACTTACAAGATGTAGACTCGTGCATACAATGCATAAATTGGCAGCAATATGGGTGAAGTTGGAGGAACAGGCAACAATATCAAAATAAGAATATAAAAGGCATAAATAGCTTTCATTGCATTGGAAATATTTAGAAAGCGAAAGAAATCAAATTCAACGCAAGAATTCTTCAACTCAAATGTCAAGTCAGCACTATGGAATGGCTGTGAAACATGGAGAAAAACAAAGCAGCAACCAGAAAGTTAGACTTTTCAAAAAAGGTTACTTGCACAGAATAGGACTGAAAGGGTATGACTAGATCACCATTGAGTGTGGAGGCCAAGGAGAACTTGGAGAAGAACAGTGGAAGAGAAAGCTAAGGAAATTGGAATGACGTGGGCACAGTTGAAAAAGACAGCCCAGAATATAAATCGATGGAGAACAACTGTTTCAGCCCTATGTTCCACAGGGAACGAAAAGGAATGATGATGATGATGGGTTGCCAGGCACTTACTTGGTTTTAACCTTCTTTGTCGGTCTGTGAGTGAAAGGGGCTTGCTTTCATTAAAAAAGCCCATTGTTCTTCAGGACCTACGATAGTTACATTTCCAAGCTAAAGTCAACGACCACCATCGAAACTTTCATTTTCATTTTTCTTTATCCTTGATGGTCTTTCCACAGTTTACAGTTCTATATGTTTGACTTTGAACAGACAATGACCTCTTATAGTGTAAATTGGGTGAAATGGCTGAAACAGTTATTTGATGGAAGAAAACTTTTGATGATCAGATTACCTCCCATTGAAATGC
This sequence comes from Oreohelix idahoensis, assembly GCA_024509875.1. Classification (NCBI taxonomy): domain Eukaryota; kingdom Metazoa; phylum Mollusca; class Gastropoda; order Stylommatophora; family Oreohelicidae; genus Oreohelix; species Oreohelix idahoensis. Next base: position 33,578 of record JAMPIV010006478.1, on the reverse strand, counting down.
TGTGTAGAGTTGTTTTCCTATCACTGCTGCAATCACGTAAGTTGGGACATCTGGTGAGACAGATGCACTTGGCAAGACTAGCTTGACTGCTGAAAAGGCTGGAGGAATTTCTGTATAGGCCAATGACATTGGGGGAGACTAGAACCCAGCTGACTGGGTTGATATATTCACTTCTAGACCTATAAGTAATGAAAGCACCCAGAATTCACCGAAATGGAGGGAGTGATGAATTCATAGGTGATTCATTGGCATTGACGAGACCTATTAAATTAACTTCGATTTCTGAACAATGGTTGGAACATCTGTGGCAGAAAAATCTCTGCACACATCATCATCAGCTGCCATCTCCACAACAAAGGTCCGCTGCAATGGATCTCCAGTGTCTTCTGTCTCTTGTCTTGATGGTGCACTGTGATAGACTCTTTCCTGTCTCTTGTCTTGATGGTGCACTGTGATAGACTCTTTCCTGTCTCTTGTCTTGATGGTGCACTGTGATAGACTCTTTCCTGTCCCTTGTCTTGATGGTGCACTGTGATAGACTCTTTCCTGGCCATCTCTTGATGGTGCACTGTGATAGACTCTTTCCTGGCCATCTCTTGATGTTACCTTCACATTTATAGCTCTGTCTTCCTCTTACACGTTTACCTTCAGCCTGTTCCTTCCATTATTGTCTTCAGTAAGGTGTCATATTTTTTTATATGGTCGAAATATTTTAGCTGTCTAATTGTCGTCTCTCTTATTAAGTCTCTTGTCATTCGTAGATTTTCTGGGGGCTCTTTATTGGTTTTCTTCTCTTTACATGATGGCCCCATTATTCTATCCGTCAACCTGCACAGACACTTGAAAACTATAATTAGCAAAGATACACTTATAGTGTCCGATTGACAGAGTGGTTAGAGCGCTGGTCCCTCGTGGCTAAGGTGCCTGATTCAATTCACGGTATCATCACGCTCTAGTCTACCCAGCTGTAAATGGGTACCTGACGTTGCTGTTGAGTTAGGGAAAGAAAAGGCAGCGATGACGGGAGCAAGTCACCCCACTTCTCGATGCTGGACCTAGTATAGTGAAGTCTCTAACACTTCACTCCCCTGTGGCAGTATCTGCTATGGGACTACCTTGACCTTATTCTATATATCCACATCAAAGACCTAAACTCTTTCTTCCAATAGCTTGTTCACTGTCTATGTTTCTACATCATACATTCAAGAAGAATATATATAACATTTGATTTTTCTCAGTTTCAGTTTGTGAGATAATTAAGATGTTAGTATTTGTCACATGACACATGGAGAAGACAACTGGAGATAGATATGAAAGGGATGGAGAAGACATAGAAAGACCTTGAACTGATGGCACGTGACAGGAAGACTTGACTTAAGATTAATGAAGGCGTATGCTCCTTTATTTCTGTGCTTCTCTATGGTGCGGAATGCTGGAGAGTTACAGAGAAAGAAATGTCGAAATTGTCCTCTTTTCACACAACATGCCTAAGAATAATTCACCGAATCTTTTGGCCGAATACCATCACCAACCAAGATCTGCTTACTCGAAGCAGGCAAGAGGACATGCACACCAATATAGCTGGCAGACGCTAGAGCTGGGTTGGCCATGTCCTCAGAAGAGACCCTGATGCCATCACAAGAACAGCTATGCTTTGGACACCTGAAGGAAAACGAAAGAGAGGCCGACCAAAAACCACCTGGCGGAGGACTGTGGAGGCTGAGATGCAAAGAATGAACCAGAGTTGGGGCACTGTACGAAGGATGGCCACCGACCGAGCAAAGTGGAATCAATTTGTTGTTGCCCTACAAGACGCCACTAGGCGTGATGGCCACTGACTGCTTTGACGGTCGGCGGCTAAGGATAAAAAAAGAAGAATGCTCCTTTAGAAGTTGAAAGGTGAAAGAAGATTAGTCACATGTTGTTGAAAGTGCTGACTTCTTGGACTGAATGAAGAGATAAGTATCCACCTACCAGTGCTCAGGCAGTGCGTCTAAATCTGGATCAAATATTACCTTAAATAATAATATTACTCTTAAAAAATAAAAGCAGCGCCGGATTATACAATAGGCCCCACTAGACACGGGCGTAGTGCCCTAGGCTTACAGGGGCACCACGAAAAAAAGCGGCGGAGCCATAACGCACAGCGCTCAACAGCACGTGCACGATAGTACGCTCGTGCGTGCAGGGTAATAGTAAATGTACAACAGTTAGTTTGTTAGTTACTTCCACCCCCGTTTTTTTCTTCTCTTTTTTTTAAATTAAATTTTCTTTGCAGAAGCCCCACTACCTTTAACAAAATTTAGGAGTTGAAACGACCACTTGTTTCTTTTTTTAAATATTAAAAAAAAAAATTGTATATTAATTATATATTAATAAAAACATCTGAAATCCATTCGTTTCTTTTCTCTCTATTTTCACCTTTTAGAAGATTGCAGATGGGTCCCAAAATATCTTAATAGCCTAGGGCCTCCTGAGTTCTTAATCCGGCGCTGCTTAAGAGTTAGACGAGCACCTGTAGCAAACAGCCTTGAAAAGAAGGATGGAAATCTTCAGTGATATTTCACCACGTCAAAGAAATTGGAGTCAAGTAGGCTAACAAAAGGACTGCACCGCAGAAGAGAAAACAGAATAGAAAAACCATGCAGAAAGTAATTCCAGAAAACGAAGTATGCAGAAAAACAAGGTAGATTGTGATCGAGGTGGGAGCCATTGAAAATCCAATACAGAGCTGAACGACTGCATGCAAGAGTAAAACATGGAAGTCAAGGAAAAGATTTTTCGAAAATCATTTGGGGTTTGGTAAAGAAACAACCTCATCAAGAACAGAAGAATTGATAGAACACCTGAGGAAACTTACAAAGATGCGCCTCTCAAACATCCAAAGCGTGATACGAGCGTGTTTTGACACTTGCAACCCTTGTACGAGTACTAACAATTAACTAGACACTACATTTTAGGCTCCTTTAAACTGCTAATGAAAATTTTAAGAAATATAAAATTTAAGAAATGGAAATACTTGTTTCTGAATATTGACAATAATTGCTTCATGCTTTACCTCTTATTCTGACAGTGCATGTCCATCTTTGAGCAGAATTCTGATAAGTAGAAGTATTTATGTCCATCTTTGAGCAGAATTCTGATAAGTAGAAGTATTTATGTCTATCTTTGAGCAAAGTTCTGATAAGTAGAAGTATTTATGTCCATCTTTGAGCAAAGTTCTGATAGGTAGAAGTATTTATGTCCATCTTTGAGCAAAGCTCTGGTTAGTAGAATTATTTATGTCCATCTATGAGCAAAGTTCTGATAAGTAGAAGTATTTATGTCCATCTCTGAGCAAAGTTGTGATAAGTAGAAGTATTTATGTCCATCTTTGAGCAAAGTTGTGATAAGTAGGAGTATTCTAGATGATCCCAGAGACTTTTACTTATCCGGACTGCGCTGTATCTAATATTTTACACTAGTTACAAGATTAACAGTTGCCAGGTTTGGTGAATAAGTCAATGGCGCCCGATTATGAAGGCCGCGGGTCGTTTACTGTCTTTCGTTCAGTTTTCTATAGAGAGCAAACTATGGAAAAGACGACGAAGAAAGCTTGTGTGTATTCAAAATCATGAAAAATGGCGCGGAGGAAGAGGCCATTGCAATATTGGTATACGAACTCTCCATCCTGAGTGTGGTAAAGTGGGATGTTATAAATATTTATAGGGGGCTTAGTGTACTGACTGAGATCAGCTGTGAAGGTATATATATATCTAATAAGAGTAGTGTATTATATATAACCTTACTTGATGCCACATATGTATACCTCAGTCAGAATTATTCTGGAATAGTGTGATGACTACGTTATATGTCTAGGGTATGTGTATGATGAAGTGTAAGTCAAAACAACAACAGACAGATAAACAATTTAATTTATTCCACTACACTTGACAACACTGTGACACTCACATACATAAAACACTCTACAAGGATATCTTAAAGGAGTCACTGATAACTTTTCAAATAACAATATGTATTCATTGCTGTCATGAATGTATAAGTGTCCTGATTCAAATACAAAGGAACCAGGAATCACAATCAATTTTAATTACAAGTTATATGTACAGAATTTATTAATATGAATCTTGTAGTGACATCTATTTTTAATAGTATCCTATGTGTGTTAGTTGTGTAGTAGTAATATGAGGTAATACTGGTTTTGTTTTGTTCAAGCTCTGTTGGTATTTGTCATCATGACTTCAATAGTTTGTCTTTATTGGAACTAGTATTGGAGATGTTCTCAGTTCCTGATATTAAAACAATTAAATTCCCCTCTTAATTGTATTTTACACTGTCATTTTAAGATGGGGGTACATAATGTTGAGCTCAGCTGGCCACATCAGCTTATCTTGCGTGATGGCGGCAGGAAAAGACTCCTCTGCTCGATTTCTCCCCTGGGCTCTGGAGACACCTCACTGATAGCTAAATGGACCAAGGAGTATGCTGTCCGACTCTGGATTCAGCAAAGCTCTGACCAGGTGCTGCTCAATAACTTTAAGACCACGGTCCCTGAAAACAAGAAGGATGTACCTTCTACGTCATAACTAATTTATACTCTCTTTCTACACTGAGCACAATACATCACAAACATTGAGTTCAGAGCGTTAGGCCAACTGTCAGCTTCATCTGAAATACTTTATACCAGTATTTCCCTCCCTAATGGTTACTACGCCTCTGCAATTCCAGCATTATTTCTGTCTAATCAATAATCTAGGTGTCAGTGTACTGTTTGGCCATTCCATGCAGTTTTACTTTCCTCCGACACCTTCTGTTCAGGCTGGAGCATTATAGGCTTTACATCATGTTCGCTACTGAACTACACATATATACAGGCATAAATTAACAATTTACATTCAATTTTCATTAAAAGATATTGAATATTTCAAGCTTACCACAATTCATAGAATAATAAACAGTTTCGTTGACTGGCAATGAATATAGCACAACTCCGATCTGCCGATGTTCCAGGCTTTATTTTATATAAAATATACACTGGTGCTCAACGTACTGCTTCTTAGTAGGATTATTACAAGATGTGGCAATGAACAGACGCTCTGAATCAAGTATATTCGCAGCTCTACCCAATGAAACCACGTCTAACCATCTTTTCAAAAAAGTACCCCTTCTATTCGTTTCCCATAACAACACAAGATAGTATTTATAGCCCGACCAATCGTGTTTAGTCTTATATTTGTTGCGCTCCAATCAATTTGGAGTTAACATGGTAGGCTATTTCCGTAACGTAAGGTTTTTTTTCAAACACGTTATAAAAAATTTTATGAGCAGAAATGATTTCATGCTGTCAGGCACCCCCACTATTTTATTTTGGTTATAATTTGGTAATTCCTAGACTATTTGCGTAACGTTTTACATATTCTTTGTCAGCAAGCCCTAAGGAACCCAAATATACAAATTTAAAAGAGCTAAGTGGCTGCGTTCAAAATATGCAATTTCTTCTACCTCCTGTTTCGAAGATGTGCTGTCTGGGTACTGTAATGTTTTCAAACGTAAACCCATCTAATGTCATCTTTTCTAATAAGCGTTTTTCAGGATTTTAAAACCTAACTCTGGGAAGGTTAGTGTTTTTATCACTGTCCGTCTGAAAAAAAAAAGTTAGTGCATGTGGCCTTACACGCGTGATAGTAGTAATTGTGTATCGCGCGACGCGAGTTTAGTGTTGCATGTGTCCTTGTTTTCATTCGCCCCTCTCTCTTTCTATTTGAGTCCATCTGTTCGTTCGTTTTGGTAACGTAGTATAATTAATGTTAGGATTAATTTAGGTCATTACGCAGTGTGCCTCTCAATGTTTTTCTTAGAAATGCAATACCCGTTTTAATGTGTTGTGGAAACGCTTGTATTTATGCAGTGGCTTATATTTAACGTGGAAACGTTACAATTTGCAGACGAAGCATAAAACAAAGGGGATTTCGAGTACTGTCATTGTGACAGCACTGTTCTTTACCATTCTTCTTCCTTTTATTAAATTTATTTGTTAGGCTTTGCATTTACCTTTTAATTTATATATGTGGATTAGAATATTCCACGACACTGAGATACGAGGGAAAGTTTGTCTTGTGCGGTCCTCATCTCTTTTCGTCTTGAATGCCCTATTTCAAAACATTTCTTGAAAGCGGGGATGAACAGTGTTGATGTGTAAAAGGCAATGGAAGAACAAAATTCGTACGCATTCGTTATTCGTCAGTTCCCCTAGGAACATAGGCCTTCAACAAACATATGTCCGGATTTACGTATTTTCCCTCTCAACTAGACCTCAGAGCTTCAAACTAGTACTAAACGGAGTAAATCTTCATTTAAATGAAAATCCGAACTACCTAGGCATTATTTTTGATCGCCGTCTGACTTGGAAAAAACAGGTTGACAGAAATCGAATGAAAGCAAGACAAAGAATGGCAATTATGAAAAAACTTGCTGGAACAACTTGTGGTGCAGATGAGAAAGTGCTTAAGACGTTGTACACGGGGCGAGTGAGGCCAATTCTTGAATATGGCATGGCAGCATGGGCAACAGCAGCTAAGACAGACTTCGATAAAATTAGCAGACTCCAAAATCAAGCAATGAGAATTATAACGGGAGGCATGAAGTCAACACCTATAAAAGAACTCGAAAAGATTACATGCCTCCAGCCAATGTCAGATAGAAGAGACTGCAGGGCTCAGCAACAGGCCGAAAAATTCAAAAGACAAACAGACCACCAATGTGCCATAGAATAAATGCTCTTAGAAGGCAAAGACTCAAACTAAGTAATTTTGTAGAATCAACCAAACCGCAAATGAGAGCAGTATCCATAGATGAAATATCCACTGTTAAACCCATCTACACTGCACACAAGCTTCCAGTTTGGAAACAAAATCGTTTCCATAAAATGATAGAAAACATTCCTGGAATTGAAAGTAAAAAGAACCAAACTGCAACAGATAGAAAATCCATAGCGACAAAATACATAGAGAAACATTATCCACGCAACACCTGGACCCATGCATACACAGATGGATCAGCAACAAATGCAACAGAAAATGGAGGTGGGGGTGTCTTTCTGACCTTAAGCACTGGTGCAGAAAAAAAGGCTGTCAGTGGCGACAGGACGATTCTCCAGCAACTTCAGAGCAGAGGCAGAGGCCTTGAAAACTGCAGCAGAGGTTATATTGACAGAAGAAACGGCAGAGAGACAAGTTGCTTTCTTTACTGATGCACAGTCAGTAACTGCAACGTTGAAAAGCCAAAATAATACAGACCTGGATGATCTCAGAGTAGTGCTCCACAAACTTTGTCAACGATTCAAAAGTGTTGTGATCCAATGGATCCCATCTCATTGTAACATCGCCGGCAATGAAGAGGCTGACAGAATGGCAAAAGAAGGTTCACATCTACCTCAGCCTGATGCAAGCATAACTTTTGAGGAGGCAAAGAGTTTTATCAGAATCAGTTACAGAAACAAATGGAATGTAGAAAATCCAGGGCACACACAGAATGATGCTTACTACCAGCTCCACAGAAGAGAAGAAGTGGTAATCTTCAGACTCCGCACTGGCCACAATAGATTGAGATACCATCTATTCAATAAGCTAAAGATGGGAACTACCGATCAGTGTAACTGTGGCACTGATAAAATGACTGCTGAACATCTGCTTCAAAGTTGCCCCTTATATGTGGACAGAGAAAGTGCATATGGCCGACGCCAGCTCCTTTCGTGGAAAAGCTTTACGGGGATTCAAATAACCTCAAACTGACTACTGCTTTCTTTGAGAACATTCAAGTGGACGTCTGAGAGTGTACGAAGAAGAAGTATCCCCTAGGCACTCTTATTGCGAAGTATGTTTTAAAAAAATGAGGGTGGGTGTTACAAGGGGGGAAATAATTGTTCCCTTCAATCGTAGGCCCTAGGAACTGTGCCTAATGGGAAATCCGGACCTGGATCTACATCTCACACCTTGGACAGCGGCATCCTTCGTACAATGCCGCAGCTCTGGTTCATTCTTTGCATCTGGGCCTCAAGTCGCCTTATCGCTTCAAGGTATAGACACCAGTGAAGGCAGTGTAAACAACTTGGCGCTCGGTATTTCTCGTGATATATAACAATTACCCGCCTGACCCACAAAACTAAACGCTAGGCTTTAACATCTCCAATTTACCCTTCTGTTTACAATTTTGGACCAGTGTCAATGACTAAAATAAGGTAGATAACCAAGAAAACGTAACCATTATTTTCTATATAGCGGGTTACCTCCATTAGACCAGACCAATCAAATTCCTGTCATTACAACAATTATCATTATTTCCCTCTTTGGCCTTTATCGAATATTGAGCCACCACTGATCCAAAGCGCGCATGTGCTCTTGAAGTAGTGCACCTGTAGCAATTTGGTTTACGCGATGAGGTTGTAGTTACTGGGGGGTCTGAAGAGACAAAGAAAAAAAAAACGACTTCTACACTCTCAGGCAAGAGGACTAATATGAGGTTAACAGTTAAACACAGTGATGTGGATATCCTGACAGAGTCAAGCTCCCGGAAGAATGGTGTTATTATCGTACATATCATAAGGAAGCATTCAACTTTCTTTGCGAATTTTACCAAAAGAGAAAAGAAAGAGTACATAGTGACAGCATGAAAAAGTATGTATGGACAAAAGTGACTGAGAGTGTCAAAGAGAGAAAAATGCTGGACAGTTTAGCATGATTACATGGAATGAACAAACGAAGCGATAAAACGCAGACATCGCACTTTTAGAGGAAAGGACGAACGTACTTGTGAGCAAGTGTAAACATTAACAGCTCCTTTTTCTTTTAATACTTTTTTTAAAATTTCCAATTTTTTTTTTAAATAGTGACAGTAAAACCATTTGTCACCTCCAATGCTGATGTTTTGACAGCTATTTTTCAGTGCTAGCATTTAATACACAGTACCGAGGATGTATATGGATTCACTAGGACTAAAGTGTAACATGCAGGTCTTAAAAATATGTGTCAGATAAAACAATAGGAAAAACGCAGAAGTCAAGCAAAAGGAAAAGAAGGAAGAGATGTAAATATTATTAATATATATATTTTTTTAATAGAACCGAGCTTGTAAGATTACTAATGTCAAGTGCTTGCTGTGTGTACACATTGACAAATATGTATTACATACACATGGAGCGACAAACATGGCTCGTTATTCACAGCTAATCGTTAATTCACTAAACTCCAACACGTAGATACGATATCCGACGACTTTATGTCACAAACTTGAGTATAACACAATAACACAGGCAGACTGCCGCTTTGGCCATAAATCATCACATAAGAAAAGCACAATGAATGATGTGCATAATTAGAACAGCATCTCATGGAACGAATTCACAATATCTCCATATATTTCCTATTTTTCTTCAACCATTTCGCCTTCACTCTCCACGTAATCTCTCCTCGCTCTAATCTCTCTCTCGACTGACTTTTTTACCCATGACCCTTTTCACACCTGACCAGTCTTCACCACCACTTCGTTCACAACAACTCAGTCATGCCCGTGAACTCGACATTAGCGCATACTGCTACTAATGCATTCATGCCCACAGTCAAACTTAACATTCACTCACTTCAACTCACAACTTACATAAACATATCTAGCTCCCACCGGAGCATGAGTACTGACATTCATTCTATAAACCGTTCGTGACAGCTAACATAAAGGAAGAATAGAACCGAGCATTTAACATTGCTAACATAAAGGAAGAATAGAACCGAGCATTTAAGATTGCTAACGTAAAAGAAGAATAGAACCGAACATTTAAGATTGCTAACATAAAGGAAGAATAGAACCGAGCATTTAAGATTGCTAACATAAAGGAAGAATAGAACCGAGCATTTAAGATTGATAACATAAAGGAAGAATAGAACCGAGCATTTAAGATTGCTAACATAAAAGAAGAATAGAACCGAGCATTTAAGATTGCTAACATAAAGGAAGAATAGAACCGAGCATTTAAGATTGCTAACATAAAAGAAGAATAGAACCGAGCATTTAAGATTGATAACATAAAAGAAGAATATAACCGAGCATTTAAGATTGCTAACATAAAGGAAGAATAGAACCGAGCATTTAAGATTGCTAACATAAAGGAAGAATAGAACCGAGCATTTAAGATTGCTAACATAAAAGAAGAATAGAACCGAGCATTTAAGATTGCTAACGTAAAGGAAGAATAGAACCGAGCATTTAAGATTGCTAACATAAAAGAAGAATAGAACCGAGCATTTAAGATTGATAACATAAAAGAAGAATAGAACCGAGCATTTAAGATTGATAACATAAAAGAAGAATAGAACCGAGCATTTAAGATTGCTAACATAAAGGAAGAATAGAACCGAGCATTTAAGATTGCTAACATAAAGGAAGAATAGAACCGAGCATTTAAGATTGCTAACATAAAAGAAGAATAGAACCGAGCATTTAAGATTGCTAACGTAAAGGAAGAATAGAACCGAGCATTTAAGATTGCTAACATAAAGGAAGAATAGAACCGAGCATTTAAGATTGATAACATAAAAGAAGAATAGAACCGAGCATTTAAGATTGCTAACATAAAGGAAGAATAGAACCGAGCATTTAAGATTGCTAACATAAAGGAAGAATAGAACCGAGCATTTAAGATTGCTAACATAAAAGAAGAATAGAACCGAGCATTTAAGATTGCTAACATAAAGGAAGAATAGAACCGAGCATTTAAGATTGATAACATAAAGGAAGAATAGAACCGAGCATTTAAGATTGCTAACATAAAGGAAGAATAGAACCGAGCATTTAAGATTGCTAACATAAAGGAAGAATAGAACCGAGCATTTAAGATTGCTAACATAAAGGAAGAATAGAACCGAGCATTTAAGATTGCTAACATAAAGGAAGAATAGAACCGAGCATTTAACATTGCTAACATAAAGGAAGAATAGAACCGAGCATTTAAGATTGCTAACATAAAGGAAGAATAGAACCGAGCATTTAACACTGCTAACATAAAGGAAGAATAGAACCGAAGATTTAAGATTGCTAACGTAAAGGAAGAATAGAACCGAGCATTTAAGATTGATAACATAAAGGAAGAATAGAACCGAGCATTTAAGATTGCTAACATAAAAGAAGAATAGAACCGAGCATTTAAGATTGATAACATAAAGGAAGAATAGAACCGAACATTTAAGATTGCTAACATAAAGGAAGAATAGAACCGAGCATTTAAGATTGCTAACATAAAGGAAGAATAGAACCGAACATTTAAGATTGCTAACATAAAGGAAGAATAGAACCGAGCATTTAAGATTGCTAACGTAAAGGAAGAATAGAACCGAGCATTTAAGATTGCTAACGTAAAGGAAGAATAGAACCGAACATTTAAGATTGCTAACATAAAGGAAGAATAGAACCGAACATTTAAGATTGCTAACATAAAGGAAGAATAGAACCGAACATTTAAGATTGCTAACATAAAGGAAGAATAGAACCGAACATTTAAGATTGCTAACATAAAGGAAGAATAGAACCGAGCATTTAAGATTGATAACATAAAGGAAGAATAGAACCGAACATTTAAGATTGCTAACATAAAGGAAGAATAGAACCGAGCATTTAAGATTGCTAACATAAAGGAAGAATAGAACCGAGCATTTAAGATTGCTAACATAAAGGAAGAATAGAACCGAACATTTAAGATTGCTAACATAAAGGAAGAATAGAACCGAGCATTTAAGATTGCTAACATAAAGGAAGAATAGAACCGAGCATTTAAGATTGCTAACATAAAGGAAGAATAGAACCGAGCATTTAAGATTGCTAACATAAAGGAAGAATAGAACCGAGCATTTAAGATTGCTAACATAAAGGAAGAATAGAACCGAACATTTAAGATTGCTAACATAAAGGAAGAATAGAACCGAGCATTTAAGATTGATAACATAAAGGAAGAATAGAAAAGAGCATTTAAGATTGCTAACATAAAAGAAGAATAGAACCGAGCATTTAAGATTGCTAACATAAAGGAAGAATAGAACCGAGCATTTAAGATTGCTAACATAAAGGAAGAATAGAACCGAGCATTTAAGATTGCTAACGTAAAGGAAGAATAGAACCGAGCATTTAAGATTGATAACATAAAGGAAGAATAGAACCGAGCATTTAAGATTGCTAACATAAAGGAAGAATAGAACCGAGCATTTAAGATTGCTAACATAAAGGAAGAATAGAACCGAGCATTTAAGATTGCTAACATAAAGGAAGAATAGAACCGAGCATTTAAGATTGATAACATAAAGGAAGAATAGAACCGAGCATTTAAGATTGCTAACATAAAAGAAGAATAGAACCGAGCATTTAAGATTGCTAACGTAAAGGAAGAATAGAACCGAGCATTTAAGATTGCTAACAAAAAGGAAGAATAGAACCGAGCATTTAAGATTGATAACATAAAGGAAGAATAGAACCGAGCATTTAAGATTGCTAACATAAAAGAAGAATAGAACCGAGCATTTAAGATTGCTAACATAAAGGAAGAATAGAACCGAGCATTTAAGATTGCTAACATAAAAGAAGAATAGAACCGAGCATTTAAGATTGCTAACATAAAGGAAGAATAGAACCGAGCATTTAAGATTGCTAACATAAAGGAAGAATAGAACCGAGCATTTAAGATTGCTAACATAAAGGAAGAATAGAACCGAACATTTAAGATTGCTAACATAAAAGAAGAATAGAACCGAACATTTAAGATTGCTAACGTAAAGGAAGAATAGAACCGAGCATTTAAGATTGCTAACATAAAGGAAGAATAGAACCGAGCATTGAAGATTGCTAACATAAAAGAAGAATAGAACCGAGCATTTAAGATTGCTAACATAAAGGAAGAATAGAACCGAGCATTTAAGATTGCTAACGTAAAAGAAGAATAGAACCGAACATTTAAGATTGCTAACGTAAAGGAAGAATAGAACCGAGCATTTAAGATTGCTAACATAAAGGAAGAATAGAACCGAGCATTTAAGATTGCTAACATAAAAGAAGAATAGAACCGAACATTTAAGATTGCTAACATAAAGGAAGAATAGAACCGAGCATTTAAGATTGCTAACATAAAGGAAGAATAGAACCGAGCATTTAAGATTGCTAACATAAAAGAAGAATAGAACCGAACATTTAAGATTGCTAACGTAAAGGAAGAATAGAACCGAGCATTTAAGATTGCTAACATAAAGGAAGAATAGAACCGAGCATTGAAGATTGCTAACATAAAAGAAGAATAGAACCGAGCATTTAAGATTATTAACATAAAGGAAGAATAGAACCGAAGATTTAAGATTGCTAACGTAAAAGAAGAATAGAACCGAACATTTAAGATTGCTAACGTAAAGGAAGAATAGAACCGAGCATTGAAGATTGCTAACATAAAGGAAGAATAGAACCGAGCATTTAAGATTGCTAACATAAAAGAAGAATAGAACCGAACATTTAAGATTGCTAACATAAAAGAAGAATAGAACCGAACATTTAAGATTGCTAACGTAAAGGAAGAATAGAACCGAGCATTTAAGATTGCTAACATAAAGGAAGAATAGAACCGAGCATTTAAGATTGCTAACATAAAGGAAGAATAGAACCGAACATTTAAGATTGCTAACGTAAAGGAAGAATAGAACCGAGCATTTAAGATTGCTAACATAAAGGAAGAATAGAACCGAGCATTTAAGATTGCTAACATAAAAGAAGAATAGAACCGAGCATTTAAGATTGCTAACATAAAGGAAGAATAGAACCGAGCATTGAAGATTGCTAACATAAAAGAAGAATAGAACCGAACATTTAAGATTGCTAACGTAAAGGAAGAATAGAACCGAGCATTTAAGATTGCTAACATAAAGGAAGAATAGAACCGAGCATTTAAGATTGCTAACATAAAGGAAGAATAGAACCGAGCATTTAAGATTGCTAACATAAAGGAAGAATAGAACCGAGCATTTAAGATTGCTAACATAAAGGAAGAATAGAACCGAACATTTAAGATTGCTAACATAAAGGAAGAATAGAACCGAACATTTAAGATTGCTAACATAAAGGAAGAATAGAACCGAGCATTTAAGATTGCTAACATAAAGGAAGAATAGAACCGAGCATTTAAGATTGCTAACATAAAGGAAGAATAGAACCGAGCATTTAAGATTGCTAACATAAAAGAAGAATAGAACCGAGCATTGAAGATTGCTAACATAAAAGAAGAATAGAACCGAGCATTTAAGATTGCTAACATAAAGGAAGAATAGAACCGAGCATTTAAGATTGCTAACATAAAGGAAGAATAGAACCGAACATTTAAGATTGCTAACGTAAAGGAAGAATAGAACCGAGCATTTAAGATTGCTAACATAAAGGAAGAATAGAACCGAACATTTAAGATTGCTAACATAAAGGAAGAATAGAACCGAGCATTTAAGATTGCTAACATAAAGGAAGAATAGAACCGAACATTTAAGATTGCTAACATAAAGGAAGAATAGAACCGAACATTTAAGATTGCTAACATAAAGGAAGAATAGAACCGAACATTTAAGATTGCTAACATAAAGGAAGAATAGAACCGAGCATTTAAGATTGCTAACATAAAGGAAGAATAGAACCGAACATTTAAGATTGCTAACATAAAGGAAGAATAGAACCGAACATTTAAGATTGCTAACATAAAGGAAGAATAGAACCGAACATTTAAGATTGCTAACGTAAAGGAAGAATAGAACCGAGCATTTAAGATTGATAACATAAAGGAAGAATAGAACCGAACATTTAAGATTGCTAACGTAAAGGAAGAATAGAACCGAGCATTTAAGATTGCTAACATAAAAGAAGAATAGAACCGAACATTTAAGATTGCTAACATAAAGGAAGAATAGAACCGAGCATTTAAGATTGCTAACATAAAGGAAGAATAGAACCGAACATTTAAGATTGCTAACATAAGGAAGAATAGAACCGAACATTTAAGATTGCTAACATAAAGGAAGAATAGAACCGAACATTTAAGATTGCTAACATAAAGGAAGAATAGAACCGAGCATTTAAGATTGCTAACATAAAGGAAGAATAGAACCGAACATTTAAGATTGCTAACATAAAGGAAGAATAGAACCGAACATTTAAGATTGCTAACATAAAGGAAGAATAGAACCGAGCATTTAAGATTGCTAACATAAAGGAAGAATAGAACCGAACATTTAAGATTGCTAACATAAAGGAAGAATAGAACCGAACATTTAAGATTGATAACATAAAAGAAGAATAGAACCGAGCATTTAAGATTGCTAACATAAAGGAAGAATAGAACCGAGCATTTAAGATTGCTAACATAAAGGAAGAATAGAACCGAACATTTAAGATTGCTAACATAAAGGAAGAATAGAACCGAGCATTTAAGATTGCTAACATAAAAGAAGAATAGAACCGAGCATTTAAGATTGATAACATAAAAGAAGAATAGAACCGAGCATTTAAGATTGCTAACATAAAGGAAGAATAGAACCGAGCATTTAAGATTGCTAACATAAAAGAAGAATAGAACCGAACATTTAAGATTGCTAACATAAAGGAAGAATAGAACCGAACATTTAAGATTGCTAACATAAAGGAAGAATAGAACCGAGCATTTAAGATTGCTAACATAAAGGAAGAATAGAACCGAACATTTAAGATTGCTAACATAAAAGAAGAATAGAACCGAGCATTTAAGATTGCTAACATAAAGGAAGAATAGAACCGAGCATTTAAGATTGCTAACATAAAGGAAGAATAGAACCGAACATTTAAGATTGCTAACATAAAGGAAGAATAGAACCGAACATTTAAGATTGCTAACATAAAGGAAGAATAGAACCGAGCATTTAAGATTGCTAACATAAAGGAAGAATAGAACCGAGCATTTAAGATTGCTAACATAAAGGAAGAATAGAACCGAGCATTTAAGATTGCTAACATAAAGGAAGAATAGAACCGAGCATTTAAGATTGCTAACATAAAGGAAGAATAGAACCGAGCATTTAAGATTGCTAACATAAAGGAAGAATAGAACCGAACATTTAAGATTGCTAACATAAAAGAAGAATAGAACCGAACATTTAAGATTGCTAACATAAAGGAAGAATAGAACCGAGCATTTAAGATTGCTAACATAAAGGAAGAATAGAACCGAACATTTAAGATTGATAACATAAAAGAAGAATAGAACCGAACATTTAAGATTGCTAACATAAAGGAAGAATAGAACCGAACATTTAAGATTGCTAACATAAAGGAAGAATAGAACCGAGCATTTAAGATTGCTAACATAAAGGAAGAATAGAACCGAGCATTTAAGATTGCTAACATAAAGGAAGAATAGAACCGAACATTTAAGATTGCTAACATAAAGGAAGAATAGAACCGAGCATTTAAGATTGCTAACATAAAAGGAAGAATAGAACCGAGCATTTAAGATTGCTAACATAAAGGAAGAATAGAACCGAGCATTTAAGATTGCTAACATAAAAGAAGAATAGAACCGAGCATTTAAGATTGCTAACATAAAGGAAGAATAGAATCGAACATTTAAGATTGATAACATAAAAGAAGAATAGAACCGAGCATTTAAGATTGCTAACATAAAAGAAGAATAGAACCGAACATTTAAGATTGCTAACATAAAGGAAGAATAGAACCGAGCATTTAAGATTGCTAACAACAAAAGAAGAATAGAACCGTACATTTAAGATTGCTAACATAAAGGAAGAATAGAACCGAGCATTTAAGATTGCTAACATAAAAGAAGAATAGAACGGAGCATTTAAGATTGCTAACATAAAAGAAGAATAGAACCGAGCATTTAAGATTGCTAACATAAAGGAAGAATAGAACCGAGCATTTAAGATTGCTAACATAAAGGAAGAATAGAACCGAACATTTAAGATTGCTAACATAAAGGAAGAATAGAACCGAGCATTTAAGATTGCTAACATAAAAGAAGAATAGAACCGAACATTTAAGATTGCTAACATAAAAGAAGAATAGAACCGAGCATTTAAGATTGCTAACATAAAAGAAGAATAGAACCGAGCATTTAAGATTGCTAACATAAAGGAAGAATAGAACCGAGCATTTAAGATTGCTAACATAAAGGAAAAATAGAACCGAACATTTAAGATTGCTAACATAAAAGAAGAATAGAACGGAGCATTTAAGATTGCTAACGTAAAGGAAGAATAGAACCGAGCATTGAAGATTGCTAACATAAAGGAAGAATAGAACCGAGCATTGAAGATTCTAAAATAAAAGAAGAATAGAACCGAGCATTTAAGATTGCTGACATAAAAGAAGAATAGAACGGAGCATTTAAGATTGCTAACATAAAGGAAGAATAGAACCGAGCATTTAAGATTGCTAACATAAAGGAAGAATAGAACCGAGCATTTAAGATTGCTAACATAAAGGAAGAATAGAACCGAGCATTTAAGATTGCTAACATAAAAGAAGAATAGAACCGAGCATTTAAGATTGCTAACATAAAGGAAGAATAGAACCGAGCATTTAAGATTGCTAACATAAAGGAAGAATAGAACCGAGCATTTAAGATTGCTAACATAAAAGAAGAATAGAACCGAGCATTTAAGATTGCTAACATAAAGGAAGAATAGAACCGAGCATTTAAGATTGATAACATAAAGGAAGAATAGAACCGAGCATTTAAGATTGCTAACATAAAGGAAGAATAGAACCGAGCATTTAAGATTGCTAACATAAAAGAAGAATAGAACCGAGCATTTAAGATTGCTAACATAAAGGAAGAATAGAACCGAGCATTTAAGATTGCTAACATAAAGGAAGAATAGAACCGAGCATTTAAGATTGATAACATAAAGGAAGAATAGAACCGAGCATTTAAGATTGCTAACATAAAGGAAGAATAGAACCGAGCATTTAAGATTGCTAACATAAAAGAAGAATAGAACCGAGCATTTAAGATTGCTAACATAAAGGAAGAATAGAACCGAACATTTAAGATTGCTAACATAAAGGAAGAATAGAACCGAGCATTTAAGATTGATAACATAAAGGAAGAATAGAACCGAACATTTAAGATTGCTAACATAAAGGAAGAATAGAACCGAGCATTTAAGATTGATAACATAAAGGAAGAATAGAACCGAACATTTAAGATTGCTAACATAAAGGAAGAATAGAACCGAGCATTTAAGATTGCTAACATAAAGGAAGAATAGAACCGAACATTTAAGATTGCTAACATAAAGGAAGAATAGAACCGAGCATTTAAGATTGATAACATAAAGGAAGAATAGAACCGAGCATTTAAGATTGCTAACATAAAGGAAGAATAGAACCGAGCATTTAAGATTGATAACATAAAGGAAGAATAGAACCGAGCATTTAAGATTGCTAACATAAAGGAAGAATAGAACCGAACATTTAAGATTGCTAACATAAAGGAAGAATAGAACCGAGCATTTAAGATTGCTAACATAAAGGAAGAATAGAACCGAGCATTTAAGATTGATAACATAAAGGAAGAATAGAACCGAGCATTTAAGATTGCTAACATAAAAGAAGAATAGAACCGAGCATTTAAGATTGCTAACATAAAGGAAGAATAGAACCGAACATTTAAGATTGCTAACATAAAGGAAGAATAGAACCGAGCATTTAAGATTGATAACATAAAGGAAGAATAGAACCGAGCATTTAAGATTGCTAACATAAAAGAAGAATAGAACCGAGCATTTAAGATTGCTAACATAAAAGAAGAATAGAACCGAGCATTTAACATTGCTAACATAAAGGAAGAATAGAACCGAGCATTTAACATTGCTAACATAAAGGAAGAATAGAACCGAGCATTTAAGATTGCTAACATAAAGGAAGAATAGAACCGAGCATTTAAGATTGCTAACATAAAGGAAGAATAGAACCGAGCATTTAAGATTGCTAACATAAAAGAAGAATAGAACAGAACATTTAAGATTGCTAACGTAAAGGAAGAATAGAACCGAGCATTTAAGATTGCTAACATAAAGGAAGAATAGAACCGAGCATTTAAGATTGCTAACATAAAAGAAGAATAGAACCGAGCATTTAAGATTGATAACATAAAGGAAGAATAGAACCGAGCATTTAAGATTGATAACATAAAGGAAGAATAGAACCGAGCATTTAAACTTGCTAACATAAAAGAAGAATAGAACCGAGCATTTAAGATTGATAACATAAAGGAAGAATAGAACCGAGCATTTAACATTGCTAACATAAAGGAAGAATAGAACCGAGCATTTAAGATTGCTAACATAAAGGAAGAATAGAACCGAGCATTTAAGATTGATAACATAAAGGAAGAATAGAACCGAGCATTTAAGATTGCTAACATAAAGGAAAAATAGAACCGAGCATTTAAGATTGATAACATAAAGGAAGAATAGAACCGAACATTTAAGATTGCTAACATAAAGGAAGAATAGAACCGAGCATTTAAGATTGCTAACGTAAAGGAAGAATAGAACCGAGCATTTAAGATTGCTAACATTTAGATTGCTAACATAAAGGAAGAATAGAACCGAACATTTAAGATTGCTAACATAAAGGAAGAATAGAACCGAACATTTAAGATTGCTAACATAAAGGAAGAATAGAACCGAACATTTAAGATTGCTAACATAAAGGAAGAATAGAACCGAGCATTTAAGATTGCTAACATAAAGGAAGAATAGAACCGAGCATTTAAGATTGCTAACGTAAAGGAAGAATAGAACCGAAACATTTAAGATTGCTAACATAAAGGAAGAATAGAACCGAGCATTTAAGATTGCTAACATAAAGGAAGAATAGAACCGAGCATTTAAGATTGCTAACATAAAAGGAAGAATAGAACCGAGCATTTAAGATTGCTAACATAAAAGAAGAATAGAACCGAGCATTTAAGATTGCTAACGTAAAGGAAGAATAGAACCGAGCATTTAAGATTGCTAACATAAAGGAAGAATAGAACCGAGCATTTAAGATTGCTAACATAAAGGAAGAATAGAACCGAGCATTTAAGATTGCTAACATAAAGGAAGAATAGAACCGAGCATTTAAGATTGCTAACATAAAGGAAGAATAGAACCGAGCATTTAAGATTGCTAACATAAAGGAAGAATAGAACCGAGCATTTAAGATTGCTAACATAAAGGAAGAACAGAACCGAGCATTTAAGAAGAATAGAACCGAGCATTTAAGATTGCTAACGTAAAGGAAGAATAGAACCGAGCATTTAAGATTGCTAACATAAAGGAAGAATAGAACCGAGCATTTAAGATTGCTAACATAAAGGAAGAATAGAACCGAGCATTTAAGATTGCTAACATAAAGGAAGAATAGAACCGAGCATTTAAGATTGCTAACATAAAGGAAGAATAGAACCGAGCATTTAAGATTGCTAACATAAAGGAAGAATAGAACCGAGCATTTAAGATTGCTAACATAAAGGAAGAATAGAACCGAGCATTTAAGATTGCTAACATAAAAGAAGAATAGAACCGAGCATTTAAGATTGCTAACGTAAAGGAAGAATAGAACCGAGCATTTAAGATTGCTAACATAAAGGAAGAATAGAACCGAGCATTTAAGATTGCTAACATAAAGGAAGAATAGAACCGAGCATTTAAGATTGCTAACATAAAAGAAGAATAGAACCGAGCATTTAAGATTGCTAACATAAAGGAAGAATAGAACCGAGCATTTAAGATTGCTAACATAAAAGAAGAATAGAACCGAGCATTGAAGATTGCTAACATAAAAGAAGAATAGAACCGAGCATTTAAGATTGCTAACATAAAGGAAGAATAGAACCGAGCATTTAAGATTGCTAACATAAAGGAAGAATAGAACCGAGCATTTAAGATTGCTAACGTAAAGGAAGAATAGAACCGAGCATTTAAGATTGCTAACATAAAGGAAGAATAGAACCGAGCATTTAAGATTGCTAACATAAAGGAAGAATAGAACCGAGCATTTAAGATTGCTAACATAAAGGAAGAATAGAACCGAGCATTTAAGATTGCTAACATAAAGGAAGAATAGAACCGAACATTTAAGATTGCTAACATAAAGGAAGAATAGAACCGAGCATTTAAGATTGCTAACATAAAGGAAGAATAGAACCGAGCATTTAAGATTGCTAACATAAAGGAAGAATAGAACCGAACATTTAAGATTGCTAACATAAAGGAAGAATAGAACCGAACATTTAAGATTGCTAACATAAAGGAAGAATAGAACCGAGCATTTAAGATTGCTAACATAAAGGAAGAATAGAACCGAACATTTAAGATTGCTAACGTAAAGGAAGAATAGAACCGAGCATTTAAGATTGCTAACATAAAGGAAGAATAGAACCGAGCATTTAAGATTGCTAACATAAAGGAAGAATAGAACCGAGCATTTAAGATTGCTAACATAAAGGAAGAATAGAACCGAGCATTTAAGATTGCTAACATAAAGGAAGAATAGAACCGAACATTTAAGATTGCTAACATAAAGGAAGAATAGAACCGAGCATTTAAGATTGCTAACATAAAGGAAGAATAGAACCGAGCATTTAAGATTGCTAACATAAAGGAAGAATAGAACCGAGCATTTAAGATTGCTAACATAAAAGAAGAATAGAACCGAACATTTAAGATTGCTAACGTAAAGGAAGAATAGAACCGAGCATTTAAGATTGCTAACATAAAGGAAGAATAGAACCGAGCATTTAAGATTGCTAACATAAAAGAAGAATAGAACCGAACATTTAAGATT
Source organism: Oreohelix idahoensis (assembly GCA_024509875.1). Classification (NCBI taxonomy): domain Eukaryota; kingdom Metazoa; phylum Mollusca; class Gastropoda; order Stylommatophora; family Oreohelicidae; genus Oreohelix; species Oreohelix idahoensis. Next base: position 11,693 of record JAMPIV010006478.1, on the reverse strand, counting down.
GCTAACGTAAAGGAAGAATAGAACCGAGCATTTAAGATTGCTAACATAAAGGAAGAATAGAACCGAGCATTGAAGATTGCTAACATAAAAGAAGAATAGAACCGAGCATTTAAGATTATTAACATAAAGGAAGAATAGAACCGAGCATTGAAGATTGCTAACATAAAAGAAGAATAGAACCGAACATTTAAGATTGCTAACGTAAAGGAAGAATAGAACCGAGCATTTAAGATTGCTAACATAAAGGAAGAATAGAACCGAGCATTTAAGATTGCTAACATAAAAGAAGAATAGAACCGAGCATTTAAGATTGCTAACGTAAAGGAAGAATAGAACCGAGCATTTAAGATTGCTAACATAAAGGAAGAATAGAACCGAACATTTAAGATTGCTAACATAAAGGAAGAATAGAACCGAGCATTGAAGATTGCTAACATAAAAGAAGAATAGAACCGAGCATTTAAGATTGCTAACATAAAGGAAGAATAGAACCGAGCATTTAAGATTGCTAACATAAAAGAAGAATAGAACCGAGCATTGAAGATTGCTAACATAAAAGAAGAATAGAACCGAGCATTGAAGATTGCTAACATAAAAGAAGAATAGAACCGAGCATTTAAGATTGATAACATAAAGGAAGAATAGAACCGAACATTTAAGATTGCTAACGTAAAGGAAGAATAGAACCGAGCATTTAAGATTGCTAACATAAAGGAAGAATAGAACCGAACATTTAAGATTGCTAACATAAAGGAAGAATAGAACCGAGCATTTAAGATTGCTAACATAAAGGAAGAATAGAACCGAACATTTAAGATTGCTAACATAAAGGAAGAATAGAACCGAACATTTAAGATTGCTAACATAAAGGAAGAATAGAACCGAACATTTAAGATTGCTAACATAAAGGAAGAATAGAACCGAGCATTTAAGATTGCTAACATAAAGGAAGAATAGAACCGAACATTTAAGATTGCTAACATAAAGGAAGAATAGAACCGAACATTTAAGATTGCTAACATAAAGGAAGAATAGAACCGAACATTTAAGATTGCTAACATAAAGGAAGAATAGAACCGAACATTTAAGATTGCTAACGTAAAGGAAGAATAGAACCGAACATTTAAGATTGCTAACATAAAGGAAGAATAGAACCGAACATTTAAGATTGCTAACATAAAGGAAGAATAGAACCGAGCATTTAAGATTGCTAACATAAAGGAAGAATAGAACCGAACATTTAAGATTGCTAACATAAAGGAAGAATAGAACCGAACATTTAAGATTGCTAACATAAAGGAAGAATAGAACCGAACATTTAAGATTGCTAACATAAAGGAAGAATAGAACCGAGCATTTAAGATTGCTAACATAAAGGAAGAATAGAACCGAACATTTAAGATTGCTAACATAAAGGAAGAATAGAACCGAACATTTAAGATTGCTAACATAAAGGAAGAATAGAACCGAACATTTAAGATTGCTAACATAAAGGAAGAATAGAACCGAACATTTAAGATTGCTAACATAAAGGAAGAATAGAACCGAACATTTAAGATTGCTAACATAAAGGAAGAATAGAACCGAGCATTTAAGATTGCTAACATAAAGGAAGAATAGAACCGAACATTTAAGATTGCTAACATAAAAGAAGAATAGAACCGAACATTTAAGATTGCTAACATAAAGGAAGAATAGAACCGAGCATTTAAGATTGCTAACATAAAGGAAGAATAGAACCGAGCATTTAAGATTGCTAACATAAAGGAAGAATAGAACCGAACATTTAAGATTGCTAACATAAAGGAAGAATAGAACCGAGCATTTAAGATTGCTAACATAAAGGAAGAATAGAACCGAACATTTAAGATTGCTAACATAAAGGAAGAATAGAACCGAACATTTAAGATTGCTAACATAAAGGAAGAATAGAACCGAGCATTTAAGATTGCTAACATAAAGGAAGAATAGAACCGAGCATTTAAGATTGCTAACATAAAGGAAGAATAGAACCGAACATTTAAGATTGCTAACATAAAGGAAGAATAGAAAGAAGAGAACATTTTAAGATTGATAACATAAAAGAAGAATAGAACCGAACATTTAAGATTGCTAACATAAAGGAAGAATAGAACCGAACATTTAAGATTGATAACATAAAAGAAGAATAGAACCGAGCATTTAAGATTGCTAACATAAAGGAAGAATAGAACCGAACATTTAAGATTGATAACATAAAAGAAGAATAGAACCGAGCATTTAAGATTGCTAACATAAAGGAAGAATAGAACCGAACATTTAAGATTGCTAACATAAAGGAAGAATAGAACCGAACATTTAAGATTGCTAACATAAAGGAAGAATAGAACCGAGCATTTAAGATTGATAACATAAAGGAAGAATAGAACCGAGCATTTAAGATTGCTAACATAAAGGAAGAATAGAACCGAACATTTAAGATTGCTAACATAAAGGAAGAATAGAATCGAACATTTAAGATTGATAACATAAAAGAAGAATAGAACCGAGCATTTAAGATTGATAACATAAAGGAAGAATAGAACCGAGCATTTAAGATTGCTAACATAAAAGAAGAATAGAACCGAGCATTTAAGATTGCTAACATAAAGGAAGAATAGAATCGAACATTTAAGATTGATAACATAAAAGAAGAATAGAACCGAGCATTTAAGATTGCTAACATAAAAGAAGAATAGAACCGAACATTTAAGATTGCTAACGTAAAGGAAGAATAGAATCGAACATTTAAGATTGCTAACATAAAAGAAGAATAGAACCGAACATTTAAGATTGCTAACATAAAGGAAGAATAGAATCGAACATTTAAGATTGATAACATAAAAGAAGAATAGAACCGAGCATTTAAGATTGCTAACATAAAAGAAGAATAGAACCGAGCATTGAAGATTGCTAACATAAAAGAAGAATAGAACCGAGCATTTAAGATTGCTAACATAAAGGAAGAATAGAACCGAACATTTAAGATTGCTAACATAAAGGAAGAATAGAACCGAGCATTTAAGATTGCTAACATAAAAGAAGAATAGAACCGAACATTTAAGATTGCTAACATAAAAGAAGAATAGAACGGAGCATTTAAGATTGCTAACATAAAAGAAGAATAGAACGGAGCATTTAAGATTGCTAACATAAAGGAAGAATAGAACCGAGCATTTAAGATTGCTAACATAAAGGAAGAATAGAACCGAACATTTAAGATTGCTAACATAAAAGAAGAATAGAACGGAGCATTTAAGATTGCTAACATAAAAGAAGAATAGAACGGAGCATTTAAGATTGCTAACGTAAAGGAAGAATAGAACCGAGCATTGAAGATTGCTAACATAAAGGAAGAATAGAACCGAGCATTGAAGATTGCTAACATAAAAGAAGAATAGAACGGAGCATTTAAGATTGCTAACGTAAAAGAAGAATAGAACCGAGCATTGAAGATTGCTAACATAAAGGAAGAATAGGACCGAGCATTGAAGATTGCTAACATAAAGGAAGAATAGAACCTAGCATTTAAGATTGATAACATAAAGGAAGAATAGAACGGAGCATTTAAGATTGCTAACATAAAAGAAGAATAGAACGGAGCATTTAAGATTGCTAACGTAAAGGAAGAATAGAAGCGGGCGCAGTTTTACTCAAGTTAGTGTATTTTTCTGTTTATTTTTTAGGTACAAGGATTTTAATATAACTCACTATTTAAAAACAATAAGATAATAGTCGCATTCTTCCTCCACCTATTTACAAACATTTGAGAGAATTTTGTTTTCAACTTTCATTTTCTAACATGAACATCACCCACAATATTTAATTGTAAATCTGTATTCCTATTTCCAATATTTGTACTGACAGTTCACTCACAATATATATCTCTGTATCTGTATTCCTATTTCCAATATTTGTACTGACAGTTCACTCACAATATATATCTCTGTATCTGTATTCCTATTTCAAATTGTTCTACTGATATTTCACACACACATACACACACAACACACACATGTATATACACGCACATACATACATATGTATGCGTGTGTGTGGTCACCTGCGGTCCTATTTCAAATATTTGCTTCGACATCTCACTGTTAGATTGCCCTAACATATGTCCTTCTCCTTCTTTCTATTTTCATACTTCCAGTTGGGACCCATTTCTCACTGTCCATGATAATAAATAATAAAGTTCACATCCATTTTGTGAATACCAGCACAATACCTTACATATTTTGGCAAAAAGGCATGTGACTGCCATTGGTGTTGAACATGCTCGTATGTATACTAAACACAAACTGTTTCATTCTCGAAATATCCGTGTATTACCAGAGAGACCTTTACTCTTCAATCGAGGAGCTTCATCTACTTTATTAGTTGTAAAGTGTGTGGCATTACTATAAGTAGGTTTTTATCCGATAGATTTCGTGAACATTTGATGGATCTTTCTCACATGCATGACTGATTTTTTTTTTTTTTTTAGATCTTTTTTTTTCTTTTCCTTAACCAGCGGCCTTGGGCTTTCAGCCCTTCGGCCCAATGACATGTCATTGCGAGGCTGGGGAACCTGAGGACTTTCCTTCCAACCCGGTCAGGAGCTTCGCTCCTTCCCATCCACAAAGGGTTTATCTCAGGAGCCGTCAGGTTATTCAGTCAAAAGTCAAAATCCCGGTCGATGACACTCCTACAAATGATCGCGCCCGGGCTTGAACCTTGAAAACCTAGACGCTAGCACAACGTTGTAACCATTACACCAGCGCGGCTCCCAATGCATGGCTGATAAACTTGTGGCTGTTCACTTTAATGGTCTAGATTCTAGATCATTCTTGGAAAATCCTGACATTGCTATGGCGGCAATCCGTTTATGTCATGATGATAACTGAACTGGCTTTTCTTTGAAGAATCGTCTGCTTTTCCAAATTGGTTGAATTCATCCTTATGGGTTAAATGTCCATCCTGGCTTTTTCGGGCTATTCTTCTTACTGATGTTTGTGTTTTGTTTCATATCTCTTTTTCGTATTCGCATTTGTATTTCCCAACATAGCTATCTGTAGTCGTCACTTCTGACTTGGTCATTTTTGCATATCGAAATCTCATCAAAGTCTAATCATTTCCATTTTGTCATTGGTTTATCATCTTTTTCCTGTTTTGCAGACTATCTGGCATTTTTGTTACATTCATTGCGTTGATATTTCTGGTTCTGTATTTTCACGTGCTTATTTAGTGTTACTTTTTTCGTTTTTGTTTGTTTGTTTGTTTGTTTTTTTTTTTTTGTATTGCTCGTCTTATTTAATTACTTTGAACGTGTAATTGGCAGTATCCTTTGTCTTTTCCTCTCAATCCGTTTATATTTCTGGTCTTCTGTTTGTGGCTCTGCTTGACAGAGGGAAAACCGCAAAATATCTACCGTGTTTTGATTGTGTCGCTCTATTATAAAACTGCCTCAATTCCAATTGCTTTTTTTTTTTTACTCTCCATGATAGTCTCATCAATTCATAAACCCATTTCCATCTTGTCTACTCATTATCACCCTTAGTCTTCATTCGTTTGTTTCCCAGCTGTGTGTGCATGTTTTGTTTTTGGAGCATCTAGCTCCTTAACTAAGAACTAACCCTTATTCTGGCCATTGTTATCTCTTTGATCAATTCTTAATCAGATCATAAGGATACGTTAAATCTGATGTAAAGAGTTTCGAACCACGGTGATCTCAAGAGAAGGAAAAGGGCATAATATAATGCTGTGAGGACAGACCCTGGTGGAGGTCAACCATTTTAAATACCTTGGAGCTATCATAAACTGGAAGGCTTGCATCAAAGAAGAGTTGGCTACCCGAATAGCGGCAACTGGGATACTTTTTTCAGGCAATAAATCGAGGATTCCTCAGCAAAAGAGAGATTGGCAAGAGGACGAAGATGGCTGTCCACCTAAGCCCTAGTCTTGACGTATGGATGCGAGTCATGGGAAATGACTACAACCGACATAAGCCAGCTCCAAACCTCAGACATGCGGTATATGCGGAAGGTGGTTGAAGTAACAAGAAAAGACATGGTCTGCAACCACACGATACAGCAAGACGCCAAAAGCCAGCCCCCGCAGACACAACGACGATGAGTTGATTTGTGGTGATTAATCTAAAGCCTCTTCCTCCGGCATTAAACCTTTTATTCGAATGGCCACTTCACATAATCCATTTTAGCTCTGTCTTGCTTTACATTTGTTAGGGTTACTTGGTACATTCATTTATTTGTTTGCTAGGGTTACTCGGTACATTCATTCATTCATTTGTTAGGTTACTCGGTACATTCATTCATTCATTTGATTGGGTTACTTGGTACATTCATTTGTTAGGGTTACTCTGTACATTAATTCATATGCCAATGTTACTCGGTACATTCATTCATTTGTTAGGGTTACTCGGTACATTCATTCATTTTCCTTTGCTCTCTTTACGAAGCACGGAGAATAGCTGCTGGTCCCTTCACAGGAAGCCTCCACCAAGCATTCACATTCTCTTGCAGCCGTAGTTTCTGATGCAATTCCGTTTTCACGACGAGATTGCCAGATCTAAGCACAACGTCATATTAGCCGTCTTGTACGACAAACATGAACAGTCCCAACTACGATGGTTTGGTCACGTCTGCAGACCCAAGTAGAACAGTCACAACTACGATGGTTTGGTCACGTCTGCAGACCCAAGTAGAACAGTCCCAACTACGATGGTTTGGTCACGTCTGCAGACCCAAGTAGAACAGTCCCAACTACAATGGTTTGGTCACGTCTGCAGAATGGAAGAAGATCGGCTGCCTCGACCAATATAAGAGACAAAGAGCCAGAGATCCAGACCTCCAGGACGACCCAGAGTTCGCTGGGAGGACAACACTAGACAATCGCCGAAGGACCGAGGACTAGATTTGAACCAGGCCAAGAGGAAGACCGCCGATATGACAGTATGGCGTTCTATCTAGCAAAACTAAACGCATCAGGGTAGAAGAGGAATGGTTAAGTGAGTAAGTATATGTTTCTGGGGTGCTTCTAAATGACGGGTTTCTGGATTGATGTGTTTTAACTCCCGTCATTTCATTTCTTGCGTAGCTCTTTATCTGCCCTCGCCTTTTCTAGGGTTAGGGAAGGGGGAAAGTTGAGGTGAAGGATTATTCTGCATTTTGTCCAAGTTCACTTTATATTGGCAATAAAATCTTTTGTGATGGCTAGGACACACGTGTTACGTGCAGTCTTTGATATCTTGCAATATAATACATTTGTATGCTTGTTATGTTCGCAAATATTTTGTAAACAAAATAGATACTTTTTAGTGCTTAAGGAAAAGTCATTATTGAGTTACTTCCCTTGAAAGGAGTCTCAGATCGAACTCCGCGGACGAATCTAGTTTTACTACGATTTATTCTTTGTTTGGGTAGGAATAGATTGTTCTTGCTTCAGAATATCTATGGCCTGAATTTATGTGTATTGTTTGTCTAGGTAGGACGAGTCTGTCTTATATCTGTATATCTTTACATATCTAAGTCGAACTATATGTTCTTTGTCGCTAGAAAGGTCAAAGGCTGTTCAGCGGATGTGTCGCTAGTTAGTGGTGATTTGGCTTCGCCCTGATGATGGGGGGCTGTCGTGTTTTCTGTATCGGCTTGTCGCCGGAAAAAAAGTGATCGATTTATGTGTAGGGGAAAGTGATAGTCGTCTAGACCTATCGTGTATGCTTTACCCCAGTGTTTATTCTTATTGCCAAGGAATGGCAGAATCATATTTCTGACACCAAGGTAACAAAAGTACTTCTTATGAACTCTCTTACGAAGCCATCGTTTTCGATAAGCAGACGCACGATTTGTACGTCGGAGAGAATATTTAACTAGATGAAGAAGACATTCATTTCTAGCAGCACTATATCTGGTATTATGAAGTCAATTGTATCATGATAGAATCTACAGAGCAATGAGAACATTTAATGCATGACTAACTTTAATACAGATTCATTGTCTGTATCCAAACGTGAGTGACAGCTCACCAGAAGCCATCTTGTATCCAAATATTTTGTGACTTTCAAGAAGAGAAAAGGGATGCCCCGTATTATCGCTTGATGAGTCCAGAGATCACTGCTACAGATGAGAACTCATTACTAGCGGTTCAATATGATTATATGAAAAATATGTGCTGAACATTATTTAAAGGAATCTTCGCTAGACGAGGTTAGGTCTAGAAGCCATCTTGAATATTGTTTATAAACTGACGTGCTTTGTCAGTAAACTCAGATGATATATATATATATGGGCAATACTGAGTGCTTGTCTACTGACATTCCATTGTGCTATTATGCAACGAGTGCCCATGTATCATTGCAAGACCATTTATCAATTGTACCATGATGTATTATGCCAACCTGTGATTTGACTGTCTTATTGATGCTACTGTTAGTTTTCGTCATTAAATGTGTTTAATGTGCCAGCAGTCTTCCTTGCGTCATTGACGACTGCACATGAGTGAAAGAGGGTATTATTCATCTATCAAGAGCTCTTAGCATTCGCGTCTTTACCCTCACTCAACACATTACTATACAGACGTTATATGAACACTGTTTTGAGGGGCCATATCATCCCTGGTGTAACCCCGCGCTGGTGACCTACATTCCACAGTACAGATGACAGATAACACGGTCACTCTACCATTTTTCACCACGCATTTACAGTGTACCAGCCCTTCTACATATCTGACAGTAACATAACTGGTGGGCCAGAGTTTATATCTTCACAAGACAGTCTTTAACACTGATGAATGATACAGCATTTAACACCGGTGAGCCAGCTTTCTGGGTTTGATCTCGCAGAAGTTGAGAAGTCAACAGACTACCAATACCAGATCGTTTCCTGTGGCTGATACGACACGCATGAACACCGGTATACAAGTTTACAACTATACAGGCGATGTCAGCTTGACCGATCCTAACAAGTAAAGTGAATCTGGGTCAATGTTTGTTGACATTTTTGGCAGTACAGAGCTGATACTTTGAAGGCCATAAACTGTTCTATTGTAACAGTATTGTTGAACATAAGTGCATAAATTTCATCGCTAGACCTTCTGATGCTCATATCATATAATAGATTAAATCATAAATCTAGTATTGATTAAAGTGGCAGTTTATTTTGTTTATTCAGAAACTGTGCCATTATATTTCTGAACTGAAACTCTTTCCAACACATTTCATTATTTAATGTATAACTGAACATCCTATCTGCAACACAGTGCTTTATATATTACACACATGATATATGCATTTATGATTATATGTTATATGTTTTATATAGGTATATTTCATAAGACACTATTGCTTGTGCACTGCACTTGGATGATGGTATAAACCAGTACTTTATTATTATTACTGGTATACAAGAAATTATACAAGACCTTATTAAGGCTTGTGACCCACTGAGATTGAGATAGTGTACTGATTAATCAAGTCATTAAGAACTTGTGGTATTAGTATTGTTTCAGGTAATTAGTATTATTGTTAGACATCATGTCTACATTAGAATACTTCATTGCACAAGGGAAATCCCTTGATAAGACTGGTAAAGACTTAGAAGAATGGGTTGTTGCTCAATATGACAAAGCATTAGCTGCAGAAGAGAGAAAAGCTGCTGCTGAAGAGAAAAAAGCTGCTGCAGAAGAGAGAAAAGCTCTGGCTGAAGAGAAAAGATTAGAAAGAGAAGCTGCTGCTGCTGCAGAAGAGAGAAATGCTGCTGCTGCTGCTGCTGAAGAGAGAAAAGCTCTAGCTGAAGAAAAAAAATTGCAAAGAGAAGCTGAAGAAAAAAAATTAGAAGCTACTGCTGCTGCTGAACAAAAGAAATTGCAGATGCAGGTGGAGGAAAGGAGATTTGAAGCTGAACAAAAAAAATTAGAAAGAGAAGCTGCTGCTGAACAAAAAAGATTAGACAGTGAAGCTGAACAAAAAAGATTAGACAGGGAAGCTGAACAAAAAAGATTAGACAGTGAAGCTGAACAAAAAAGATTAGACAGAGAAGCTGAAGAAAAAAAAGCAATAAGAGAACATGAATTTGAGTTAGAGAAATTAAGATTGACAAGTATGAGTAATGTTAATCAGGCATCTAGTGGTAATGGTAAACCTTCTACTTACAAGGTTAAGGTTCCACCGTTCAATCAGTCCAGTGACGATATTACATTCTGGCTGGATAGATTTGAACGTTCTTGTCGTACTCATAATGTGGATAAATCACAATATGCTAACCAATTAGCAGAAAACTTGAAAGGTGAATCTCTGACTAGGTTATGCCTTGTAGGAGAAGCAGATAAGGATAATTATGATGTCATTAGGGCGGCTTTGATAAAAAAAATACCAGCTAAGTGAGGAAGGCTATCGCCTTTTGTTTAAGACGATGGTGCCTGAGACAGGTGTAGAATTCTCAGAATTCATTGCAAAGGCACGTCTCACAGTTGATCGTTGGATTGAGCTTTCCAAAACAGAAAAAACGTATGAAGGACTTATGGATTTGTTGATCAGAGATAAGATTATGTCATGTGTTAACAAACCATTCCTTGAATTTATACATGAGCGTAAACCCAAATCACTAAAGGAAATGGAAGAATATTGTTCCCAATATGTCACTGCACACCCCGATGTGACTTTTGGCAACACTAAGATTAAGGAGAGTATGCCAGTTGCTACAGCAACACCATACAATCCCAATTATTCACACAGATTTCAGGGACCTCAAAACAGATTTGAAAAAAAGGTAACCATAATAGTTATCAAAACCAAGGTAACCAATCATTTCAGGGTTCTTCTTCAAAGAACTGGAGACGAGCTGATAGCTCTCGACACAGGGGTGGTCATAATTATAGGAATTTCCATAGAGGAAGTAATTATAGAAACTATCCGAGGTATCCGTCTTGGAGTCAACAAGATCACAATTACAGAGATACTCATTATAATGAATATGATAATGGTAACCAAGAGAACTATGACTCAAACCCAAATAGGGGTTACAATAGAGGTAACAATAACTACAGAGGTAATAATAACCGAGGTAGATCTCAAAACAGAAGACATAAACCACATTTTCAGGCAAACTCTGCACAGCAAGAGTCTCATGAAGCCTATAAACAGAGTAAAGATAATAATGACGCTAGTAATATGGCATGTTCCGCTTTTGATTTTGGGAGAGCATCTCAGTGCCCCCAATGCAAAACTTTATTTGAGCCAACCACAGTGTCTACTTTAAGCTGCGGCCATCCTTTTCCTGCTCTTCCTGCATCAGTCGCGCATGATGGAAGAGGTTCTCTTGTCCTACATAAGGGTTTAGTACATAACAATCCAGTCTCAGTTCTATTTGATTCTGGATGTACCACAATTGGTGTTAGGCAGTCACTCGTAGATCCTTCCCGTGCCACTGGACAAGTAGTCAAATGTGTAACATTTGGCGGCACATTAGAGAAATACTCTACTGCTATCATTAGGATTGCTACTCCTTTCTTCACAGGAGATGTACACGCATGTCTTTTGCCGAATCCGATCGCTGACCTTATCATCGGTCGCATTCATGGAGTCAAAGAATGCACTCCGCAACAAATTTCTGCGTGGGAAAAGCAAAACATGCAGATTGCTAACGCTGTCGTCACTAGACCTCAAGCTCTTAATATGC